>SJYX01005600.1:0-46149 GCA_006410675.1 Oreotragus oreotragus | reverse complement strand
CGGGGGGGCGGGGGGGCAGGGTTGCGGGGCACAGAGAGAGGGCAAGTATAGAGTCAGCACTGTCTTGGTTTCTCCACTCAGTGGAGTTCCCAAAAGATGTGGAAAGGTCATCAGTGAAGCAACTGAGCCCAAAATTATGTTAGGGAAAGGAGAGGAAAAAAAGAGCAAATGATTGCTGATGGGATCAATAGGTTTGAAAATCAAAGACTGTTTGTATGTAACACACTAAACAAAATTTGTATGTAATTACTAAACAAAAGTGTTATTTAACATCAGACTTGTTAAGTAACAAGGCTCTTGTCCCTTTTTTTTTTTTTCAGTTTTATCTTCTGAGGAATATGCCAACCAATATAATTCCATACAACAATTTCCAACAAAATCATAAGATAAATAACTTGGGTGTACAGAGCTCATCAAAAAGAGAGTGCTTAACTGACTCAGGAGACATGAGTTTGAGCAAACTCCGGGAGATGGTTAGGGACAGGGAACCCTAGTGTGCTATAATCCATGGAGTTGCAGAGAGTTGGACACAACTTAGCAATTGAACAACAACAAAATTTATCATTTCACATTTGTAAAAAATAAAACTGAAAGTCAGTTTACAAAGCATTAAACAAAGACAGGAAAGTAGAAAATAAAAAATACTGATAAAGTACAAAATCTTGGGCATTGAATTTACATTGCTCACAACTCACTTTCCTTTAAAGACAGTAGATCGTTTTTTAAAAACTTGTTAGTTCCCCCTACTCCCTCTCTTTCTTTCTCATTCTCTGTGATTGAAACCCACTAATTTCAATTCAATAATAAAGTATCTTGCTACTGCTGCTGCTGCTAAGTCGCTTCAGTCGTATCAGACTCTGTGTGACCCCATAGATGGTAGCCCATCAGGCTCCTGGTCCCTGGGATTCTCCAGGCAAGAACACTGGAGTGGGTTGCCATTTCCTTCTCCAATGCATGAAAGTGAAAAGTGAAAGTGAAGTCGCTCAGTCGTGTCTGACTCTTAGTGACCCCATGGACTGCAGCCCACCAGGCTCCTCCATCCATGGGATTTTCCAGGCAAGAGTACTGGAGTGGGGTGCCATTGCCTTCTCTGAATAAAGTATCTTATGTATACTTAAAAATCTTAAGAAGCTTTCATTTCATTTTTGGGGTATTTGTTTAAATGTTGTCTTATTTCTCTTCATATTTATAGAAAAACTAAGTTCCCTTTTATAAAAACCACTTAAATTGTACTTAATTCTTAAAACTGTCTATTAAATTAGTATCATTTAAAATTGAAAGTCAAAGAAGAAAGATAAATGACTACTTCATGCAAATTTCCACAGATAGTAAAATATCAGGTATAAAGCTATTATCCATAGCATTTTTGCTTTAAGTTCAATTAAAAATCTGTGAAGAATTTCTTTGGACATTTCCATTATTGCATTTATCCAACTAGAACAATAAAAATGATTGTTATTTTAACTATTATTGAAATATTTTTATTATTTTCTTACTCTGACTAGATTTATTTGAATTTTCATTTCCTCATTTTTCCATTTATAATGGGAAATTTTCTTATAATTAGATTTATATGATTATGTATAACTGCCTTAAAAAATACCCACCTTATTTAAAACTCTTATGTAACCTGACTATATTATAACTATTTTGTATTTTTCTATCATATAATTAGTTAAAGGCTTTGCAAATGAAAGCCAATTTAGAGATTAAAGAAAAAGAGAAACCTGACAAGAAGTATTCATTTAATAAGGAAATCTATTTTCTACATTGTTCTATTTTATATCTCAACTGCTTTATTAGCGAGAAAAAATATGTCCAATAATTCTTTTGAGCACCACCAAGACACAGCACACGGATATCTGACAAATCCTCATCAATACACTATTCTAAGCATGCTAGGCATTGATCAAATACTCTTCATCAGCCTGTGATAATTTTTATCTATGGGGTAAGAGGGCTTCCCAGGTGACACTAGTGTAAAGAACCTGCCTGCTGGTGCAGGAGACTCAAGTGACACTGGTTGGATCACTGCATCAGGAAGATCCCCTGGAGGAGAGCATGGCAACCCACTACAGTATCCTTGCTGGAGAATCCCCTGGACAGAGGAGCCTGGCGGACTACAGTCTCGCAAAGAGTTGGACATGACTGGAGCGACTTCACACACATGCACATGGAGTAGGAGTTTGACCAATAAGGTTTAACTGACACAAAAATCTTAAAATTAAGCTTCCAAAAAAACATAGAGTTTCAAGAAATTGAAGGATGGAATAAAACATGCATTAAAAAGATGCTAGTAATGCATTAAATGTCATACCTTTGAAATTACCTTGTTTCTTAATTAGAATTCTTCAAGCATATCAACTGAACTTGTCCTCACTAAGAACCACACCCTAGGCAAATTCAAAGCATGGAAAGGAATTATTTTCTAGTTAATGGAGCATGTAAGTTTATTTTAATATTCAAGGTTATGATGGGTGAATGTAAACTGAAAAGTTTTCCTTTTTATCATGGCTCATGGTATCATAGCAGCACTTACTTTATGAAATAAAAGTCCAATTACCATAAAATAAATGGAAGGTCATTATATTTTACTTGGCTTCTGTACACAATCTGTGAAATGCTTTTCCTCACCAAATGGCATGCTGTAATACTTTGTATTTGGAGTTAATCCTGGGACCCAAGCCTTTTCTTTTCCTCATTACAAACTGTATGGGCTCCATTCTCATCTCTGAACTTAAGCGTAAACTATTCTCTCTGCTTAAAATGACTTGTTTCCTTCACCAATCTATGAACCGTTCCTCCTCCAAGACATTTCAGAAACTCATCTCTCCTACAAAAGCCTTCCCAATGACTTCTTTGAATCATTTATAATTAATTATACAGATGTGAGGGCTTCCCTGGTGGTTCACATGGTAAAGAATCTGCCTGCAGTGCAGGAAACCCAGGTTCAGTCTCTGGGTCAGGAAGATCCAGTGCAGAAGGGAGTGGCAATGCACTCCGCTATTGTTTACTGGAGAATTCTATGGACAGAGGAGCCTGGCAGCAGGCTACAGTCTATGAGGTCACAAAGAGTCAGACAGGACTGAGGAACTAAAACACACATACATATGTGAAGGTTGGGTTGCTTATCTTTTTTAAAATTTATATTGTGTTAGTTTCTGTCATACATCAACATGAATCAGACATAGGTGTTCATATGTCCCTTCCCTCTTGACCCTCCCGCCTCCCACCCATCAACGTTATCACAGAGCACCGAGCTGAGCTCCCTGCATCATACAGAAAATTCCCACTATTTTACATATGGTATGATATGGCTATCTATTTTACATATGGTAATGTATGTTTCAGTGCTACTCTCTCCATTCATCTCACCCTCTCCTTCTCCCATTGGTGGCTAGTGGCTAGATAACCCAAGAGACTCACAAATGAATCCCTTCATTTGACTTAAAAAAGGATAGCTAGTCTCTTCTTTACTATGTGTTTGCTTATTGGGAGAGGAGTGGTGGGGATGGATGGGGGGACTAGCTAGGAGTACTCCAGTATGTGGTACAAGGCTAGTTTATCACATCTGGAACAGAGTTTGCATCATATGCCAATAGTATCCTTTTAGTTTAATTGTTCTTTGTAATTGCATGCTTATTTCATTTGTATATGCCCCTCTCTGTCATCCAGTTCTATGTCTTGCTTCCATTTATAGTGAGTCTTTTGAAATCAACAATGTTAGAGTTTTTATGTGTTTCTAGGAGGAGGATTGCGAATACATTGGTTGATGGTGCCACAGTCACAAACTCAACTGCCTTCAGAGTTCAGGCAAGTCACATAAATGTGGAAAGAGACACAGTATTAGACAGAAAGCAGAGGCTATGTAAACTGGAGGGTCCCTGCCCAGCCTAGGGGCATTCAAATGCAAGAATTCACCCCTGCCAGTCCAGTTTGGCCTTGGTGTCACTAGTTTGCAACCCCAGGTGCCCTTATTTCTTGTTCTGAAACTAGGAGGTATGCTGGTGGTAATAGGGTGATTAACTATATTTTATTGGTGATGGAATTGAAACACAGAATGGTAACTTTATGAAAGTCACACAGGAAAATCAGCTTCAGGCACTTCTTGTTCAAAGAAAGGAGATTGCAAAAAGGTAAAATCAAAAAGCAAGACCTAAAACCTAGAAGTGAATGAATAAGACTATTTCCTTAAAGGAAAATAATTTCTAATGTTTGGAACCAGCTTTTTAAAATATTCAATAAGTTTTAAAAGCATAATTGAGCAGATCAGTCCTTTTAATCTGTGATTTGAATACATACCACTCACACGTTTTATGATTAAATTATGAATACCTTGGGAAATTTGGCATCTTGGCCTTCGTAAGGGATTTTGACTAATATGTGAATTACATTGATTTATAGAAAACCTAACTTTAAGGAGAGAATTGTTTCTTTCCTATATGTCTTTTTTGATTTTTTTTGTTTGTTTGTTTGCTCTTTAAAAGTAAACTTTATTTATCTTTATTACCCCTAGCTTTGAGGGAAGAAGTTTGGGTCATAGATCCTAGAATCCACTTTTTAATGTGAATGCTTTGAAATTTTTATTCACTTCTACTGCAAGCTGAGAAGTAGGCAAAGCACATTCTGCAAATCAAGCCCGTTAAAATTCCACTGCAAAGCGTGGACTTGACTGAGTGCAAGCGGAGCTGTCAGCTCCTACAGGCGTCACTGTCAAAGGGCCGTGTCATCTGTCAGTGTCGGTTCCAGCTCACTGTTCCACATAGAGGGAATGCACTGTTGCCTCCCAATTGATAACACGCTGCCAGAAGCATGTTACTTTCTCATCCGTCTTCTTGTAGCTGTCAAAAATGGAATCCATTAATTAGTTTGTTCTTGTGAATTTTAGTTGTTCTAAAGACATGTAAATTTCAAAGTAAGACAAATAAGAAGCCCAAACCAAACCATGATGCCCATAAGGGCTCAGAGTCCCAAAGTGGCTGCTGTTGCTGACAGTGGTGGGTTGCCAACCAGCTAAACTCTGCCTTAAGTGAAAGTAATGATGTGGCTAGTTTCCCGTCCCTTTTAATGAGAGCAAGCTTCCCAAGGCAGCAGGAGGAATGGAGAGGAGGGTAGAGAAAAATGCAGGAGACACCCTGAACGTGGCTCTAAGTAGTCAGGCAGTTTGACACAACTTAGGGAGTCTGGTTGTTGCTGCTGCTGCTGCATGATTACCTTTTTGTATTTTATTCCTCTCCAGTGGCTTTCAAAGAAACTTGGGTGGGCTTTATTTCCCTCATTTTGGGGGTCCCATGAAGCCTAGGCAATTCTGTAAAATCCATATACTTTAGGCAGGGGGCCTCATGTGTAATTCACTTCTGCACTCCAATATACAGTATATCTACAAATTGAAGGAATATTCAATAAGAAACTGGAACAAATATATTGGACCATCTTTATGTCTGATAGAGTATATTGCAACAATGAGTATGATTAGCTTAACCCAATTTCTTCCCTCTCCATCTTTTCAAATCAGTGATAAAGGATTGCAGTGACACTAAGTTATTTGATTCTATTCAGTTCAATAAGCATTTATTAAGTGACTACTCTGTGTAACTCACTGTGCTAGCTGCTCTGGGAAATTCAAAAATGATTCAAATAGAGTCCTAGTCCTCTAGAAGCTCATGCTTTAGAGAAAGGGGCAGTTGCATACAGAGAGCCCTAATTCATGATAGACAGGAGGAAATGCTAAATAATGAGCCAAGGGAGAAGGAAGAGGAACGAACTCCATTCCAGGGACTCTGAGAGGGAGGGTCTCCTGGAGCAAGTCATGTTTGAGCAGGGCTTTGAAGACTGCGTGGTCTACACATGGCTGTAAATCCTCAGTTTTAAAGGATATACCACATATGGAGGAAAAACATGCCAAAGGAGTGTTTTTTTTTTGTTTGTTTGTTTGCTCTTTAAAAGTAAACTTTATTTATCTTTATTACCCCTAGCTTTGAGGGAAGAAGTTTGGGTCATAGATCCTAGAATCCACTTTTTAATGTGAATGCTTTGAAATTTTTATTCACTTCTACTGCAAGCTGAGAAGTAGGCAAAGCACATTCTGCAAATCAAGCCCGTTAAAATTCCACTGCAAAGCGTGGACTTGACTGAGTGCAAGCGGAGCTGTCAGCTCCTACAGGCGTCACTGTCAAAGGGCCGTGTCATCTGTCAGTGTCGGTTCCAGCTCACTGTTCCACATAGAGGGAATGCACTGTTGCCTCCCAATTGATAACACGCTGCCAGAAGCATGTTACTTTCTCATCCGTCTTCTTGTAGCTGTCAAAAATGGAATCCATTAATTAGTTTGTTCTTGTGAATTTTAGTTGTTCTAAAGACATGTAAATTTCAAAGTAAGACAAATAAGAAGCCCAAACCAAACCATGATGCCCATAAGGGCTCAGAGTCCCAAAGTGGCTGCTGTTGCTGACAGTGGTGGGTTGCCAACCAGCTAAACTCTGCCTTAAGTGAAAGTAATGATGTGGCTAGTTTCCTGTCCCTTTTAATGAGAGCAAGCTTCCCAAGGCAGCAGGAGGAATGGAGAGGAGGGTAGAGAAAAATGCAGGAGACGCCCTGAACGTGGCTCTAAGTAGTCAGGCAGTTTGACACAACTTAGGGAGTCTGGTTGTTGCTGCTGCTGCTGCATGATTACCTTTTTGTATTTTATTCCTCTCCAGTGGCTTTCAAAGAAACTTGGGTGGGCTTTATTTCCCTCATTTTGGGGGTCCCATGAAGCCTAGGCAATTCTGTAAAATCCATATACTTTAGGCAGGGGGCCTCATGTGTAATTCACTTCTGCACTCCAATATACAGTATATCTACAAATTGAAAGAATATTCAATAAGAAACTGGAACAAATATATTGGACCATCTTTATGTCTGATAGAGTATATTGCAACAATGAGTATGATTAGCTTAACCCAATTTCTTCCCTCTCCATCTTTTCAAATCAGTGATAAAGGATTGCAGTGACACTAAGTTATTTGATTCTATTCAGTTCAATAAGCATTTATTAAGTGACTACTCTGTGTAACTCACTGTGCTAGCTGCTCTGGGAAATTCAAAAATGATTCAAATAGAGTCCTAGTCCTCTAGAAGCTCATGCTTTAGAGAAAGGGGCAGTTGTATACAGAGAGCCCTAATTCATGATAGACAGGAGGAAATGCTAAATAATGAGCCAAGGGAGAAGGAAGAGGAACGAACTCCATTCCAGGGACTCTGAGAGGGAGGGTCTCCTGGAGCAAGTCATGTTTGAGCAGGGCTTTGAAGACTGCGTGGTCTACACATGGCTGTAAATCCTCAGTTTTAAAGGATATACCACATATGGAGGAAAAACATGCCAAAGGAGTGTTTGCAGATGCCCAGGAAGATGGAACTTGTGCAAGTGAAGATGTTTTGAGAAGAGCTTTCCAGTACGAGAGATGGTCAAGTCCAGGGCACGGAGGTTCTAGGACAGACGCATCCTTCTAAGCATTGTGAATTTTACCAAACCCAACAAAGAAAAGGTGCTCCTTTTGTGAAAAATAGATGAGGGGAAGGATAGTTTACACCCAACGATTTGTAGCATAGTGAAAGTGAAAGTACTAGTTGCTCAGTAGTGTCCAATTCTTTGTGACCCCATGGACTATAGCCCACCAGGTTCCTCTGTCCATGGGATTTTCCATGCAGGAATACTAGAGTGGGTAGCCATTCCCTTCTCCAGTGTATCTTCCCGACCCAGGAATTGAACCCAGGTCTCCTGCATTGCAGGCAGATTTTTTACCATCTGAGCCACAGATTTGTAACATAAATAAGTGGCAAATATAACCTGAAGAATCTTCTTGACTTTTTTTTTTTTTTTTTCTTCTTTCCATGTTTGCTCATCTCTGACCAGGATAAAATATATATTAGAAAAGAGGGTCACTAGAACAAACAAAAAATGAGATAAAAAAAAAATTTGGCAGAATTTTTTTAAGATCCTCAAAACATCTAGGGAATTTCTGATTTTTTTTCTGCAAACATCGTAGTAGTTTGGGATGATTTTAAGACCCAGGAAGGAAGGGGCTTTGTTCTGCTTATTGATGAATTCCTACCACTCAGAAGAGTGCATGGCTCATAACAGGAATTCCATCAGCATCTGCTAAGTGTGCTTGTTCCAAAACCTATCAACTGCATCTCAGCTGCATCTCGGAAGTGGAACCAATGCTGTTCAGCTTCCTGATCCTCCATACAAGAGGAATAATTTCAGCTTCAGATGATGTCACTAGAAGGACAATTGCTTTTTATGAGGGGTTTAAAATAGGAAACTTAATCAATTAATTTGGTCACAGTTCTTTCTTATGATTTGAGTTCTTAAGATTTTAAAGGGAAGAAAACTTAAATGACTGGCTTAGAAAAATAAACTATCAACAAAGGAATTTTGCTCTTGCTAAGAATGTTTGAAATGCTCATGTTTCTCTCTGTAAAATGCTAACAATAGGATTACCTAGAATGACGTGAGATGGTCAATTATTTGGTTCATTCAGTCCCCTTAACTAGCCAATTTAAATAATTCAGAAAGCATGTTTTATGTGAAGAAAACTAGTTTGCTTGCCTCCACCTCTAAATAAACCAGATCACAGTGACTTGAAGCTTCCCTTTGGGAGATACAGGCCTAGCTGTGGTGTACACAGGCTGAAGATGTTCACCGACTGTTTCACTCCTTGACAGCGACAGGTCATTTATGTATGTGCTTCTGAGTGAATAGGAGTCAGCGAGGTTGTCCCTCCAAACCGAGACAGTGAGGGGACACACAGGACAGAGATTAGTGATGACTAAGAACTGCCTACAGAAGTAGGCAAGAGTGATATTCAAAGTGTTCAGCACTGATCCTAACTATGGGCATTGATTGCAGTTGCAGCTCGGAGTCCTGGGGTCCCCTTTGGGCCAGGTCTGTAGCTGCTGGATAATAAGAGAGAGGCCAAGGCAGCGAGGGTGGGAGTGGTGGGTGTTGGGTGGAAGGGTGTTGGTGGCAGCAGCCACTAATCACGGGTACAAAAGCATTTGACCTCTTAACCAGTGCACTCCAATCAAAAATTATCCTTGAATATTGGTATAAAGTCTGGTTTCCACCAGATTTTAATGAGTACTCAGGCCCATTCCACTGCTGGGAAAGATTGAAGGCAAAAGGAGAACAGGGCAGCAGATGAGATGGTTAGATGGCATCACTGACCCAGTGGACAGGAATCTGAGCAAACTCTGGGAGACAGTGGACGACAGAGGAGCCTGGCGAGCTGCAGTCCCTGGGGTCGCAAAGAGTCCACCATGCCCTAGCGGCTGAACAACAACAGCCTCATTCATTGGAACATCTCAGCCAGACTGAACATCAGACCAACCGACCAGAGGGGAGAGTCCAAAAAATGAACTGGGCCCCATACATCTGTGACTGGATCCAATGTAAGATCTCGGATCCTGCCCGAAACTCTACTCCCTGCCTGGCTTCAGTAGGATCAAATGGTGCCTGTTGGGGGGCAGTTGACACATATCACACAGAGGGATCAAGGGCTCTCCTTAAATAATCAACAAGAGAAGTGTCATAGTTCTAGAAGGTTCTTTGCACACCTCTAACATGAAGCTCCTATTCACATCAAAATCCTGTTCTTGAAATCCAATTCTAGAATGCAATGTAAGTTCTATACCTAAATGACAGAATTGACATTGACTTGGTTATTTGGCCATTCTAATCCCTTGCAGTCAGTAGCAACATCTTCCCTCTCTCAAACTAGCTTTCTTCCCCCTGTTTCCCTTCAGCTACCTGCTACACCCAACCCTCTCTCCACAATGTTTATTAAAACTACTATGGAGACTCCTCTGGTGGTCCAGCAGTTAAGACTTTGCCTTCCAGTGCAGGGGGTGCAGGTTGGATCCCTGGTTGGGGAGCTAAGATCTCACATGCCTTGGGATGAAAAAAAAAAAAACCTGAAACATAAACCAACAGAAGCAATATTGCAACAAAGTCAATAAAGACTTTAGAAATTTTTAAGAAAACATTTTTTAAAAAAACCTTAAACTAAAAAAATTTTTCATTTAAAAAACCCTACTATGTGGTAGGGACAGGAAGTAGCATAAGCAGGAGATCATTTTAACACTTAACTGCACACCAATAATTCATCAAAGGTCCAGCCCAAGGTCCTCCCTCCCATAGCAAACTGCTTTCACTTTGTGGGTGAGAAGGAGATACACATACAGGGGGTGGCTGTGAGGGTAGGTTACTGAGGGAAGAGTGAATCTTGGAGGAAAAGTCTTTTCGGCAAGGAAAAGTCACCCATCATA
Source organism: Oreotragus oreotragus (assembly GCA_006410675.1). NCBI lineage: Eukaryota > Metazoa > Chordata > Mammalia > Artiodactyla > Bovidae > Oreotragus > Oreotragus oreotragus. Next base: position 35,838 of record SJYX01005600.1, on the reverse strand, counting down.
CTTTCGTCAGTGAAAAGCTCTGCCAGTGGCACCAAAGACTTCTTTTCAGGCATGTGTTTCAGTGGCCCTGATGAGAATGGGAGGAATTGGGCGATTGGGATTGACACATATACACTATTGATACTATGCATAAAACAACAGGTAACTAACAAGAACATACTGTATAGCGCAGGGAACTCTCTTTACCGCACTGTGGTGACCTGAATGGGAAGGAAGTCCAAAAGGGAGGGAATATATGTATATGTGTGGTTGGTTCATTTTGTTGTACAGTAGGAACTGAACTTTGTAAAGCAACTATACTCCAATAAAAATTAATTCAAAAATAGAAAAGAAAAATAAAGGGCTACTGGTGTAGTCTTATCCATGCAAGCATCGTCTGATGAGTTGATCTCAGGTGCGAGCGCTTGACATTGATCCTATCAGAGTATCAGTCCAAAGTATGCTGGTTTACCATGCTGGTTTACCAATGATTCTTTTCTTACCTAGCAAGAATCTTTTTTTATTTTTTTTAATAAACATACTTTCAGATGTTGGAAGGCCATCTATGCCCTTCCCACAAAAGGACTCCCTTAGAAACACCTGATTGCTCATTTAACTTTCTTATACTGAACATATTTATCCTTGACTGTGAACTCCTGCCACAAAGTAAGACAGCAATTTGGTTAGTTGCCTATAAATAATAAAGCCAGATCTTTTAACCTAATTTCTCCCTGTAAGTCTTCCCCCTTCTAATTGAATGCTTTTCTCTTTCTTTCATTAAAGTCAGCTCACCGTGACCTTTAAATTCAGTTAGAAAAGTTAATCCTCTGGTTAATCTGGACCGATAGGTTTCTGAAACACCACTCAGTGACAAACCATTATTTCTAGCTCTGCTTTTAATTGGTTAGAATGTTACTGCTGTGAGATGCAGTAGCTGTCAGATTTGCCTGCTAGCCAGTGTGAGCTTTCTGGATGTATTCCAAGTCATTAAAGTAACATCTCCTGTTCAAGCCAGGGATATTTATCCTGAACCCAAGCCCAATGCTCTCTCCTGCTCTTATTTAATTAAGGCCTAGGGAATGTTGGAGGAACTGAAGACTGGGGGCAAGCACACTTTGGAGAAAAAAAAAAATCTGAGGTTCAGCTTTTATATGTTAAATGCTATTTTTGAATTATTAAATCAAATTGCCAGATACATCAAAACTTAGCATTGATGTGAAATACACATTTTCTCAGATATTGTCTGACTTTTGCCTCAGCTTTGAGTTTTCCCCTGTACCAAAGAGCCCAAAGGAACCCAACTTAGACTAATACTAATCTAATGTCAAACAAATAATTTATGACAATGATTAAACATTTCACTCTTATAAAGAAGAGAAGACCCTGCATTTTCTTTTTAATTGTTCTGTTAGAACCTGAAAAGCACAGCTAATAATAAATGATTATGTTGATCATCCTTTTAAATAATCGCTGTATCAAAAGAGATCATCCACATACAATTTTCCAACTCTGTATGTACCCTGGAGAGAGGGCTGCGTCAGAATTCTGCTTTGAAGTCTGAGCTTCATCCTGAATAGCTGAGTGATTGTGTTTTAATGACTCAAGCTCTCTGGCTTCCAGCGGCCTGTCTATAGGACAGCAGTAAAATAATATTTGTGTGCGTGTGTACTAAGTCGCTTCAGTCATGTCCAACTCTCTGCAATGCTGTGGTCCATAGCCTGCCTGCCTCCTCTGTCTCCCCATGAGATTCTCCAGGCAAGAATACTGGAGTCTGGAATGGATCGCCATTCTCTTCTCCAGGGGATCTTGCTGACCCAGGGATCAAATCCAGGTCTCCTGCACTGCCGGCAGATTCTTTACCATCTGAGCCACCAGGGAAGCCCTACTATCTCCCAGTTTGCCCAAACTCATGTCCATTGAGTGGGTGATGCTATCTAACCATCTCATCCTCTGCTGCCCCCTTCTCCTTTTGCCTTCCGTCTTTCCAAGCATCAGCGTCTTTTCCATTGAGTCTACTCTTTGCATCAGGTAGCCAAAGTACTGGAGCTTCAGCTTCAGCAACAGTCCTATACTTCAGCTTACAACTCTATACTTCTAACTCACTCCGTGATGAGCTTCAGATCCCTATACCAATTGACCTTTGAAGAATTCTAGCTATACTTTCCATTAGCACACAAAAGGCATGCCCACCCACCCCTCAAAAATTTAAACTGTTAAGGTACACTCATCTCTTTGTCTTTCACCTATCACATTAGGTTGCAGTTCTGTATTTGCACTTCTCAGTATGAGCCCCCCGAGGTCAGGGATCTATCGTAACTCCGTCACTTGCCTAGTACATGGAGCCTGGTGGGAGCTAAGAAGTTTTACCGAGTGAATATATGAATGAGGGAGCAACAGTGAAACTGCTGGGATCTGAGTGTAGTGGGCCAGCCCCCTTTCATCCATCCCTCTTCAGCTGCCCCAGCTCCAGACTGACCCAAAGGTCCTGAGTCAGGGGTCCCAGCAGAGCCCAACAGAGATTACCGAGCGCACAGAAGGTGAGACCTCAGCTCCAAGGGCCCTCAGTTCAGAACCAGGTACCGGTCCAGCACAGCTCTGCTGCCAACATGCGTGACCCTGACATGGTGTCCCTGGATATGCGGGCCCTCCATCCTCATAGCCTTGACTCTGTGTGTCCTCTATTCAGGCTCCACCCCTCACCTCTTCTGGACCTCTAAGCCCTCCTCCTGTGTTCTCTGGAACACATCCAAATTCCCTTTACCCTTAACCTCTTCTCCCAGCATTTCTTCCACTTTTTGTTTTTCTAACTAAGATCTGCCTCCCCAGCAGCACTAAGGGGTGGAAGGAAGCTCTATTTCTTGCACTCTCCCTACAGATGGACCTGCAGCTAAGCAGCCTCCTTCCTCCCCATCACTCACCCTCTCTCCTGTCATTAAGCCCTCAGCACTTTCGACGCTCTTGCTCTCAGCCATGTTAGGGGAAAGTGTTAAGTGTCAGTCGACCAGTTGTGTTGAACTCTTTGGGACCCCATGAACTATAGCCTACCAGGTTCCTCTGTCCATGGAATTCTCTAGGCAAGAACACTGGAGTGGGTATCCATTTCCTCCTCTGGGAATTGAACCTGGGTCTCCTGCATTGCAGACAGATTCTTTACCCTCTGAGCCACCAGGGGAGCCTGCTATCAGCTATACCAACCAGAATTTCTACTGGTGCAGTCAACTGTCTACCAACCTCCCAGTCATCTCATTCATCCCTCAAAGATTCTACACCAGGCTTGTTGTCATTTCTTCACACTATCTCTATCTTAACTCTTGGTCATTCTTATATCCCTGGGAATGATACTTCTAATACAGCTGCCTGTCTCTCCAATTACTTTGTCCTCTACCTTATCTGTCATTTTTTCTTGTGGTCATAGACCTTGTTATTACCAATAGCTGTTACCCCTTATAAGCTCAGTTACAAGCCTCCTATTCTTCTATCTTTCCTGCTCATTCCCTCCAATACCCTGAATTCACAACATTTCACTTGAGACCCCAAGTTCATTGACTTTACCACCTCTTCACTGTCCACTATTTCCTCCAAGTCTCCATTCCTTTCCTAATCCAATGACATTTTCACCAATATATATGGAAATGTGAAACTAAAAAACCTCAAAATAAAAAAGAGAAATGAAGTAAAGATGAAGGGAATAAGGGAAAATATTTTAAATTGCATTTTAAAAATTATAAAAATATTTTATTTTCATTTCATAATTATAAAATATTTTATTCTATCATGCATATTGAAAAACTGAAGACACTTCCTTAGAATCTGAGGATTTACTTTCCTTCTACTGTTGGACCAGAGAGTCACCCTTTAGGACTGCATTTATTTGGAGTTCCAGGGCTGTTCTTTCATTGGTCTTCATATGAAGTAAATAATTTAGAAGCACTTCTCACAGTAAGAACAATTGTCAAGGCTTCAAAATACAAGTTGCTTTGATCATTTAGAACAAACATAAAAATTCTGTCATGTTAAATTAAATTAATTTGACAAAAGTTCTTACTCTAAAGGTCTCTGTGCTAAAATGATTCTGTGAAAAGTTACAGTCAAATTCATTTCTGGAAGCCAATCTGCTGCTGGGCAGATGAACTCAACCTTAATTTTATCTTTCTTCTGAAGCATCTGATGAAGTGACTGATAACTTCATTACAGTAGGTGGATGCAGCTGTTATTATGTATTAACAATCAATTCTGAAGGGAGAAAGATGTACCCAACAGTACATGGCTGAGATGGAAGAAGCACGAACTTATGACTATTCAATGTGAAAACAAGTCATTTGACAGAAATATACCTGGTAATAGTTTGGGACCTCTTTTAAAATAATTCATTCACATTCAACTACAGATGGAAAATAACACAGGAAATAGAGTGAGTAAAAGCTTACCTTAAAATTTCACCTTAAAAATCATGTCCTATTTTGGTTACAACTGATGCTTTTGAACTGTGGTGTTGGAGAAGACTCTTGAGAGTCCCTTGCAAGGAGGCCCAACCAGTCCATTCTAAAGGAGATCAGTCCTGGTTGTTCACTGGAAGGACTGATGCTAAAGCTGAAACTCCAATACTTTGGCCACCTTATACGAAGAGTTGACTCATTGGAAAAGACCTTGATGCTGGGAGGGATTGGGGGCAGGAGGAGAAAGGGACGATAGAAGATGAGATGGCTGGATGGCATCACTGACTCAATGGACATGAGTCTGAGTGAACTCCAGGAGTTGGTGATGGACAGGGAGGCCTGGCGTGCTGCAATTCATGGCGTTGCCAAGAGTCAGACACGACTGAGCGACTGAACTGAACTGAACTGACAACAGGGTAAAAAAAAAGGGGTAGGGGGAGAAAGGATGGGAAAAAAGATGTCATCAAATGCAGAGGGGGGAAATTAATGCAGAGCAGAAACAANATGCTTTTGAACTGTGGTGTTGGAGAAGACTCTTGAGAGTCCCTTGCAAGGAGGCCCAACCAGTCCATTCTAAAGGAGATCAGTCCTGGTTGTTCACTGGAAGGACTGATGCTAAAGCTGAAACTCCAATACTTTGGCCACCTTATACGAAGAGTTGACTCATTGGAAAAGACCTTGATGCTGGGAGGGATTGGGGGCAGGAGGAGAAAGGGACGATAGAAGATGAGATGGCTGGATGGCATCACTGACTCAATGGACATGAGTCTGAGTGAACTCCAGGAGTTGGTGATGGACAGGGAGGCCTGGCGTGCTGCAATTCATGGCGTCGCCAAGAGTCAGACACGACTGAGTGACTGAACTGAACTGAACTGACAACAGAGTGAAAAAAAGGGGTGGGGGGAGAAAGGATGGGAAAAAAGATGTCATCAAATGCAGAGGGGGGAAATTAATGCAGAGCAGAAACAATAATTAAGTAGCAAGTCTATACAATATTGGATTACAGTGAGAAAAATTTAGGGATACTTGGAGATTAAGATACGTGTGTATGTGTGTGTCACTGTGAATTTGGTAGGAAATAACATTCTGTTAATATTTTCTGTACCTTTCAAATTTTACCACTACGGAATGAATTGCATTGGATTTGAGACAGAAAGAGTGGGTCCTTACTAACTCTTTGCCTGGAGAGAAAGGATTCCTGAAAAAAAAAAAAAATTTAAGTACCAAGACAGCCATAAACCGGCCCAGGTCTGAAACCTATTGTAAAACTTCCTGGAAAATTGGAACAAAGAAAAGATGCTAATTTCTCGAAGTAGAGCAGAAACATCCTTTTATTGGATCAGATTTTTTTTTTCCTCCTGGATAAAAAAAAAAAAAAATTTAAGTACCAAGACAGCCATAAACCGGCCCAGGTCTGAAACCTATTGTAAAACTTCCTGGAAAATTGGAACAAAGAAAAGATGCTAATTTCTCGAAGTAGAGCAGAAACATCCTCTTATTGGATCAGATTTTTTTTTTCCTCCTGGATTTTAAAGATTGACCAGAACAATAAGTACTTCCAATAAATTCTGACCCAATCAATGTGACTTGGAGATTAGAGAAGTCTGCCATTCTTCTACCAGGTAGCAAGTATCAGGGAACTAACAGAGGACTGGAGTCAGCAGTTCTGAGCACTGTTCATGAGGCTGAAGCTGCTGGGAAACCTCACAAGGACTACAGAGCTTCTATGAGCCCCATTGGCTATGATTTTAGGAATTCATAATTTGCATAGACCATATTTATATGATTTTTAACAGATCTATAACAAACACAAAAATTATATATGTACATGTATACATATTTACATACTTTTAAAAACATTTACTGTGGGTCTTAATTTCATTAGAAAGCTGATAATAAATAATACAAACAGATATGTTTATTCTAATGTATCCATTTTCCCATTGTCCCTCTTTATAATATATTGATGAAGAGATAGTGGCTGGGTTTTAAAACAGAACCTTATTTTTGTGTCATTTAAAGACAAATTTTGTTCTTTTCTGATTATGAAAGTAACATATAGCCATTGCAGAAAATTGGAAAGAAAAAATTGTCTGTAATCTCACCACACACACACATACCATTAACATTTTGGAAGATAACTTCCAATAGTTTTCTACATTTTTTGTTTTACCTGAGATTGTATTATAAAGGCAATTTTATACACACCTTTTAAAAATTAGTCCTGAAACTTGCCCCATTCAAAACTTTTATAAACATGAACATATTATACATAGCTTTGCCTAGGGTAAAATAATTAGATTTCCTTTTTTGAAAGGATTTCTTCAGCAGAATGCACTTGTGGAAGTGAAAATGGAGACATGGTGACAAATAAGGAGGCTGTTGTAATAATCCAAGAAGTTGGTGATGAATGGTGGTATTTGGGGTTGGCAGGGAGAACAGATAGTGCTATGAAGGAGACAGAATCTATTGCCTCAATTTTGTGGGCCACTTAAAGTCAGTTGGTGGTGTTACTGCACCATTTTCTGAGATACGTGGTTTACTTTATCTTTCTCCTTGCCCTTCTACCTCTCACTTACTTTTTTCTCTAGTCTTTCCTTAAAGGCTCCTTCTCCTGTTACTCATGCCACATCTACTCATGACACCTGAGCTCTGGCTTGACTCTTTGATTTTCTTCCAGAATTCGGGACCCTGAAGGCCCTGTGGGAATAATGCAATATGACAGATGGTGGTTCTAATGCAGATGTCAGAGCCACTTCAGAGCCTGGACATGACTTAGAGACTAAACCACAAAACAGCATATGCCGGGACACTGCCAGTAAAACCCCGAGCAGCAGAAAGTCTCCTATTTAATCCTTTTCCACTGGAGAAGCCCATTCAAGATAAACAAGGAGCAGGTAACCCCGACGGAGGGGAGAATCAACAACAGTTGCAATAATTACAGTTCTTACCAATCTGATAGGTATTGATGCATTTCACTACATAAAGTAAACTCCATGGTAAAGGATGATACAGTAGGAAAAAGTTCCAGTCATCTGAATAAGATTAGTAGGTGATGAATGTCTGAGGCCAGAAATACGGGATTTTAAAACCCTCAAATTCCTATGTCTATCATCTGCGGATGTTCACTAACTGTCTGCCAGAAGAAGGGTTGGTGGTACTGTTCCCCTAGGGGAAAAGTGTCATTTTTAGAAAGCAATGGAAAACAGTAATTAGAACAGACTGTAGTTGGCTCAGCACCATCTCCAGTTCCTTCTGAACTCTCCCTTGCATCCCAGGGGAGAAGCCTGGGAGCTGTATGCTCCAGAATTCTTTGTCTGCAGGGGAACAGATTAGATTCCATCAGTCGGATGCACTCTCAGGATATTTAGAAAGTGAAAGAGAAGAGAAACCATTGTCTCTGGCAATGGTTAGTGCATTGACTCTACAGGCAAAACACATGGAGTTTTGCTGACAGCTTCTAGGCATCTCATCCTCTGTCATCCCCTTCTCCTCCTGCCTTCAGTTTCATCTCAGAGGATGAGATAGTTGGATGGCATCATCGACTCAATGGACATGAGTTTGAGCAAGCTCCAGGAGATGCGAAGGACAGGGAAGCCTGGCGTGCTGCAGTCCATGGGTTCGCGGAGTCATACATGACTGAGTGACTGAACAACACAGACTAGGCGTCTACCTAAGAATCGGCCAATTTGTGCTGTACAAAGTTGAAAACAGCAGTGACTTTCCTGCAATTCCAACCCTTCTAAATTTTCTGAAAATTAGAAGTGGCCTTCCTAATCTTTGTTCCCTGAGTCCTTTCCATAATTGTGTGTTTCTCATTCCCTGTGGTAAATCCCTTCCTGCTCAGGTGACCCTAGAGTGGTTTTCACTTTGCTGAATCAACAGAGTGATTACCAGGCTTGGGAACAGAAAGCCAGGGTAAAATTGGGTCCACCATGTATTACCTGAGGGACCTCGTACAAGTTTCTTAAATACTTTTAAAAATCATTTTCCTTGTTTGTAAAGGTAGAAATAATAAAATTACATCTTCTTTTCTTATACAGTTTCATCAAAACCCTCATCAAGGATTAAATGAATTTAAGCATGTAATAAAAGCACTAAGCCCAGTGCCTAAGGAAAAGAAGCTTCCTCCCAAATGTTAGCTGTTCATTTTATATATAATGACATAGAACAATACTAGCAATGATTTGCTCACCAAATAGTTGTTTCTCCCCTAACCTTGTGGCTGGTGTGTGTTCTCCTTAGAATGAAATACAGCAGAAGCCACAACTCAAAATGTGCCATTGGTCAGGGATTATAACAGTGTGATTTCTGTAACCCAAACTTTAAAAGAATGGCCGAGGGACATCCCTGGTGATCCAGTGGCTAAGAATCCACCTGCCAAAGCAGGAGATATGGGTTCAGTCCCTGGTCTGGGAGGATCCCACATGCTGCAGAGAAACTGAGTCCACGTGCCACAATTACTGAGCCTATGAGCTGCAACTACTGAACCCTGCACACCACACAAGAAGCCGCCACAATGAGAAGACCACATGGCAATGAAGAGTAGCCTCCACTCGCCACAACTAGAGAAAGCCCACATGTAGCAACGAAGACCCAGCGTGGCCAAAAACTGACTAATTAATAAATGCTAAAAAAAAAAAAACACAGAATAACCAAGAACTCTGGACAAAGCCAATAATCTGTAGCATGACCACTGCTAGACTTGATTACAAGTCTATTTGCTCCAACAAAAATGCTCTAGTTGGATAATGAAATAGAGAGGCTTGCATAGCTGCTGGTTAGAGGAGAAACTGGGAAATCTCATCCTTCCTATTATTGCTCTGTGCTAGTAGAATCTGCTTCACAGCGAACTTTCTTCCTCTCCAGTTTTCCGTGGGTGGACAGTAAATATTCCGAAGACAGAAAGAAGTTGGGAGACCAACTGCATTTGAAGATAATTAATTCAAAGAGAAGCAGCACCAGATTGATCTGACTTTATCCTTGAGGGAGAGAAGAACTTAATTGTGAATTCATTAGAAACTTCTCTGTGACATTAGTTTCAAGGAATTATGAAACAGAAGAGAAGCTGACTATTTGGGCTTTATGATAGGAACTTTAAATATATCAGAGCCTCGTGTGTTACAGAGAAGCTGGGCAGAGTGGCCCGTTAGGATGCATGTGGACGGACTGACAGCCCTGCTGGGGGCTCACAGGTGAGGCAGTGGAGACTGCTGTGGTCATGCTTCTGCCCAGGAAGAAGCTATTGGTGTCACGAAGGTTAGCTGGCTTCTCCTTAACAAGAATATAAGCAAAGCCATACTTTGTAGTCTTTCACTACAAAGCACGTCTCTGAATCATCAGCTCCATAAGGAAGGGCAATGATGTGAATTACTCCCCAGAGTCGCACTTACTATGGTTCAAGGAAAGGTGCCAGGGTGGCCCTCTGGGAACAAGCTGGAATGATGGGCTGTCCTCTGATTCTCATGGGGGTTTCCTTACTGGGTACAAATGCTTTCCTTGTACCCGTATCATTCAAGATTCTGAAAGTCCACTGGTTTCTTCTTTCTTTTCCGAAAACTTCCACTTATTTTCATTTCCTTATTCTATCACTCCCAGGGAGCTAAAAACAATTTTAATGAGCCAACTTAGATGTAATAGCTATCTTTTATTTCTCCATGTATTGGCTTTATTTAATTTTAGAATCATTATTGCAAAATTCAGACTTAAATTGAAGAATGTAAGGAAAACCACTAGGCCATTCAGGTATGACCTAAATCAAATCCTCTATGACTATACCGTGGAAGTGACAAATAGATTCAAGGGATTAGATCTGATAGACAGAGTGCCTGAAACTATGGATGGAGGTTTGCAACACTGTACAGGAGGTGATGATCAAAACCAGCCTCAAGAAAAACAAATGCAAAAAGGCAAAATGGTTGTCTGAGGAGGCCTTACAAATAGCTGAGAAAAGAAGAGAAGTGAAAGGCAAGGGAGAAAAGGAAAGATACATCCATCTGAATGCAGAGTTCCAGAGAATAGCAAGGAGAGGTAAGAAAGCCTTTTTGAGTGAACAATGCAAGGAAATAGAGGGAAAAAACAGAATAGAAAGACTAGAGATTTCTTCAAGAAAATTAGAGATACTAAATGAACAATTCATGCAAAGATGGACACAGTAAAGAACAGAAATGGTCTGGACCTAACAGAAGCAGAAGGTATTAAAAAGAGGTGGCAAGAATACACAGAAGAATTGTACAGAAAAGTTCTTAATGACCTGTATAACCACAATGGTGTGATCCCTCATCTAGAGCCAGACATCCTGGAGTGTGAAGTCAAGTGGGCCTTAGGAGGCATCACTATGAACAAAGCTAGTGGAGGTAATGGAATTCCAGTTGAGTTATGTCAAATCCTAAAAGATGATGCTGTGGAAGTGTTGCACTCAATATGCCAGCAAATTTGGAAAACTCAGCAGTGGCCACAGGACTGGAAAAGGTCAGTCTTCATTCCAATCCCAAAGAAAGGCAATGCCAATCAAACTACCACACAATTTCACTCATCTCACATGCTAGCAAAGTAATGCTCAAAATCCTGCAAGCTAGACTTCAACAGTATATGAACCAAGAACTTCCAGATGTACAACCTGGATTTAGAAAAGGCAGAGGAACCAGAGATCAAATTGCCAGCATCCACTGGATCATTGAAAAAGCAAGAGAGTTCCAGAAAAACATCTACTTCTGCTTTATTGACTACACCAAAGCCTTTGACTGTGTGGATCATAACAAACTGTAGAAAATTCTTCAAAAGATGGGAATACCAGACCACCTTACCTGCCTGCTGAGAAACTTGTATGCAAGTCAGGAAGCAACAGTTAGAACCAGACATGGAAAAACAGACTGGTTCCAAATTGGGAAACAGGACATCAAGGCTGTATATTGTCACCTTGCTTATTTAACTTATATGCAAAGTACATCATGTGAAATGCCAGGTTGGATGAATCACAAGCTGGAATCAAGATTGACAGGAGAAATATTAATAACCTCAGATACACAGATGATATCACCCTTATGGCAGAAAACAAAGAAGGCCAAAGAGCCTCTTGGTGAAAGTGAAAGAGGAGAGTGAAAAAGTTGGCTTAAAACTCAACATTCAGAAAACTAAGGTCATGGCATCTGGTCCCATCACTTCATGGCAAATAGATGGGGAAACAATGGAAACAGCGACAGACTTTATTTTCTTGGGTCCCAAAATCGCCATGAAATTAAAAGACACTTGCTCCTTGGAAGAAAAGCTATGACCAACTTAGACAGACTATTAAAAATCAGAGACATGACTTTGCCAACAAAGGTCCATCTAGTCAAAGGTATGGTTTTTGCAGTGGTCATGTATGAATGTGAGAGTTGGACTATAAAGAAAGCTGAACACCGAAGAATTGATGCTTTCAAATTGTGGTGCTGGAGAAGACTCTTGAGACNAGACTATTAAAAATCAGAGACATGACTTTGCCAACAAAGGTCCATCTAGTCAAAGGTATGGTTTTTCCAGTGGTCATGTATGAATGTGAGAGTTGGACTATAAAGAAAGCTGAACACCGAAGAATTGATGCTTTCAAATTGTGGTGCTGGAGAAGACTCTTGAGACTCTTGGGCTGCAAGGAGATCAAACCAGTCAATCCTAAAGGAAATCAACCCTGAATATTCATTGGAAGAACTGATGCTGAAGCTGAAGCTCCAATACTTTGGCCAAGTGATTTGAAGAGCTGACTTATTGAATAAGACCCTGATGCTGGGGAAAATTGAAGGCAGGAGGAGAAGAGGACGACAGAGGATGGAGATGGTTGGATGGCATCACTGACTTGATGGACATGAGTCTGAGCAAACTCTGGTGTGCTGCAGTCCATGGGGAAAGAGTCAGATACAACTGAGTGACTGAACAACAAGTTTAGAATGTTGGCGGAAACTCATCTTCAAAACTGAGTCCTTGGAGACTGTATTTAGCTAACAAGTGTGGCCCTAAATCCAGCATCCTAGTCATCTAGATGCCAATGAGGATGAAGATGCCCCTGGCATTTCTGGTTCATTGTCTACACAGACACAGGAGAAGCATCTTGTGGTGTGCAGATAATTTACACAGGTGGCTCACATGCTGAACCCTGCTGAGGTGAAAGGGAGAGATTTTATGTCTTTGTCTCCAAAAACCCTAGCCCTGGAAGAGGGACTAAAACCCCAGGATCCCGTACCCCCAGCCCTGAGATAGGTCCTTGCTACAAACCGCTCTAATTGAGGCTAAGGTTGGAGTTTTCTTGAATGACATTCTGCTTCCCTCTCCTGAAAAGCCCTTACTCGATTCCTCTCTGACGGGCCTCCAGAGGGAGAGAAGGCACAGCCCAGCTAAAATTCTCAGAAAATAAAAGTCTACATTGTCCTCAGTGCAACTTCACAACTAAGGTCAACAGAAGGGAAAAAAAAAAAAGAAAGATAATTATCATTACATGAGCAGCTGTGTAACAAAAAACCATGCTGAGTTAACTCCATGGATTTTTAAAAAATGTTTTCTTTTTTTGGCCTCGAGGGTGGCTTGGGGAATACTTGTTCCCTGATTAGGGATCGACCCTATGCTCCCAGCAGTGAAAGCATGGAGTCCCAGTGGCTGGACTGCCAGGGAATTCCCAGTAGTTTTCTTATTTGTCACTTTGTTCTATTTCTATTAAAGGAGAGATATTAAAACTTAGCCATAGGGTCAGTTTTTTTATGCCAAGTGTTCAAATATAAGAAGGAATAATAATTACAGTTTTTAAATATATAGTGTTTATATCCGTTGCTGTATGTAGAGATCGAAACCTACTGGAATGAGTTTATAGGGACATTGACAATGTACTTGCTATGTGCCAAGTGCTGGTCTAAGCACATATTATGAATTATTTTAGTTAATCCTCACAATAAACCTTAGCACCACTATTATCCCCATTTTACAGATGAGAAAACTAAACCTTAGAGGCATTTAAGAATTTGCACAAGATTATACCACTAGGCCTTAAGAGGATTAGGACTAGAATCTATCTCCCCTGTCCAGTGGTGGTTCAGTGGTAAAGAATCTGCCAGCAATGCAGGAAACCTGGGTTTGATTCCTGAGTTGGGAAGATACTCTGGAGAAGGGAATGACAACCCACTCCAGTATTCTTGCCTGGAGAATTCCATGGACAGAAGAGCCTCGTGGGCTACAGTCCATGGGGTCGCAGAGTCGGACACGACTGAGCAACTATCACTTTCACTTCTTTCTCTTTCTAAGCTATCTGCTTCCAGAGCCTACACTTTCTTTTTTTTTTTTTTTTCAGAGCTTCCATTTTACTTTATTTTACTTTACAGTACTCTATTGGTTTTGGCATACATTGACATGAATCTGCCACAGGTATACACGAACTCCCANTCCAGAGCCTACAATTTTTTTTTTTTTTAAGAGCTTCCATTTTACTTTATTTTACTTTACAGTACTCTATTGGTTTTGGCATACATTGACATGAATCTGCCACAGGTATACACGAACTCCCAAACATGAACCCCCCTCCCACCTCCCACCCCACATCATCCCTAGCATCCTGCCTCCAAGAATAAAAAATGTTTTTTGTGGCATCAATTTCTAGGCTTTTTTAGTTGTGAGATGGCGATTCCCTTCCCCAACCAAATGAGCCTTTGCTTTTGGCCAGAACACCCTCAATCTCCCACCATCCGGTGTATGTTTGGTCTCCCAGGTCCTGTACCTCCTGGCCACACAGCCTTGACCAGAGTAGACATCCGGGTCCCACCAGTGACTCCCATGGTTACACAGGTGGGACCATATCATAACACTTCTCACAGGAGGAGTTGCAAGGCTTACAGGGAAGCACATCACCCCAAATGTCTTTGAACTAGATCGATTACTTCGTAAATTATCATGTCATCAGACTCAGAGGTTACAATAATAAGCAATATACAACAATTTACATAGTCTCCAGCCTGAGTTGATAAAGAGCATATCACCTTTCTGCCTCTACCTGAGCAAGGTGCTGTCAGTCTACACTTGGAGATAAGAGTCTCTTTTGCTTGTGAAAACCCTTCAGGTTCACAGAGTGCTTGTATGACAATGTTTAACTTAATTTTCACAGAACTCTGTAAGCTTATCCCCCTGTCCCCATTTATAGATGAGCATACTGGAGTTCAGAGAGATGAAGTGCCTTGGCTCTAGGTCACACAGAAATCGCAGACTTGACACCTAAAACCCGTTTTCTCTGTTTCAGAATCTAGAGCATCACTATTACAATGTCATTTAAAAGGTCCAATTTCACCTTCCTTTGTTTTCATTTCCGGAGGTAAATGTTCATCAAGGTTCATATCCTATACATCCTCCTGTGTCCTCTGGCTTTTAAGTACTAACCACCTAATCAACCTTGACGACTTGAGTCTTAGATAATCCCTTCTATTGGCAAGAGTCACTGTCATCTTCTAAATAACTCTTAGATTATTCTGAACATCTCTAACCAGCATTCAGCAGATCTGTGGTAATAAACAACTTTTAAGAAACTGAATAATAGCCATCTTATTGTCATTGTAGTCAGAGTACTGGATTAAAAGAGTGGAAAATGAACCCCCAAGACTGTATGTGTGGGCAAGTCAGTGTCCTTTCCCAAGCTCAGTTTTCACATTTGAAATCTGAGAGCACTGGATTAGCATAGATTATCCCTAAACTCGCAGTTTATGAGACTGTTCTTTCAAGCTGAGACATAAGGGGAAGCTGTGAATGTGGAGGCAATAGAAAACCGCCAGAATAAAGGGAATAGAGCAGGTTCTTGTCACCTGTAAACCACCCGCCCTGGGGTCCAGGTCATACAAGATATGAGCTGGGGAAAATTTGGAAAGCTCGTGGAGCCACTGTCAGAAGCAGTCTTGCATGGTCTCACTTCAGCCATGCAGCCATGCCCCCCAGGTCTCCAGAAACTCCCAGGGAGGGTGCTTCAGCATCTTTCTCAGTAACAACTGTCTATCACCGATAAGGTCGACCTTACATATCTCCGGGACCACCCACATCACCTATGCCTTTCTCCTTTTGTTTTCAGTTCCTATGGTTGAAAACTGTTTAATGACAGCCAGGGATATAACGGCCAACACAGAGAAGCTGTTTGGCCAAGAATGGGACTCAAATTTTAGGGACTGTCCAGGGAACCTTTCTGAAGGCTTAGTCACAGTGAAGGATGTCACAGTTGAGTCTCAGCATCCACCCTACCTTTCCCAGATGTTCAGCAGCCCTGTGGTTCATGGTCCCACCAGTGACTCCCATGGTTACACAGGTGGGACCATATCATAACACTTCTCACAGGAGGAGTTGCAAGGCTTACAGGGAAGCACATCACCCCAAATGTCTTTGAACTAGATCGATTACTTCGTAAATTATCATGTCATCAGACTCAGAGGTTACAATAATAAGCAATATACAACAATTTACATAGTCTCCAGCCTGAGTTGATAAAGAGCATATCACCTTTCTGCCTCTACCTGAGCAAGGTGCTGTCAGTCTACACTTGGAGATAAGAGTCTCTTTTGCTTGTGAAAACCCTTCAGGTTCACAGAGTGCTTGTATGACAATGTTTAACTTAATTTTCACAGAACTCTGTAAGCTTATCCCCCTGTCCCCATTTATAGATGAGCATACTGGAGTTCAGAGAGATGAAGTGCCTTGGCTCTAGGTCACACAGAAATCGCAGACTTGACACCTAAAACCCGTTTTCTCTGTTTCAGAATCTAGAGCATCACTATTACAATGTCATTTAAAAGGTCCAATTTCACCTTCCTTTGTTTTCATTTCCGGAGGTAAATGTTCATCAAGGTTCATATCCTATACATCCTCCTGTGTCCTCTGGCTTTTAAGTACTAACCACCTAATCAACCTTGACGACTTGAGTCTTAGATAATCCCTTCTATTGGCAAGAGTCACTGTCATCTTCTAAATAACTCTTAGATTATTCTGAACATCTCTAACCAGCATTCAGCAGATCTGTGGTAATAAACAACTTTTAAGAAACTGAATAATAGCCATCTTATTGTCATTGTAGTCAGAGTACTGGATTAAAAGAGTGGAAAATGAACCCCCAAGACTGTATGTGTGGGCAAGTCAGTGTCCTTTCCCAAGCTCAGTTTTCACATTTGAAATCTGAGAGCACTGGATTAGCATAGATTATCCCTAAACTCACAGTTTATGAGACTGTTCTTTCAAGCTGAGACATAAGGGGAAGCTGTGAATGTGGAGGCAATAGAAAACCGCCAGAATAAAGGGAATAGAGCAGGTTCTTGTCACCTGTAAACCACCCGCCCTGGGGTCCAGGTCATACAAGATATGAGCTGGGGAAAATTTGGAAAGCTCGTGGAGCCACTGTCAGAGGCAGTCTTGCATGGTCTCACTTCAGCCATGCAGCCATGCCCCCCAGGTCTCCAGAAACTCCCAGGGAGGGTGCTTCAGCATCTTTCTCAGTAACAACTGTCTATCACCGATAAGGTCGACCTTACATATCTCCGGGACCACCCACATCACCTATGCCTTTCTCCTTTTGTTTTCAGTTCCTATGGTTGAAAACTGTTTAATGACAGCCAGGGATATAACGGCCAACACAGAGAAGCTGTTTGGCCAAGATTGGGACTCAAATTTTAGGGACTGTCCAGGGAACCTTTCTGAAGGCTTAGTCACAGTGAAGGATGTCACAGTTGAGTCTCAGCATCCACCCTACCTTTCCCAGATGTTCAGCAGCCCTGTGGTTCATGGGCTTAGCTTCATCTCAGGCTCTGAGACACATAAGCCAAGGTGGTGGGATTGTGTTTTTATCATCTCTGTTGTCAGTAGCTGGTTTAGAAATCCAGGCTTGGGCCAGCCGGCCAGGTGTTAGATTGATGACCAGGAATGATTTGGGCAGGGACTGACTTTCCAGGTAATCTCCAGGACGTCTTGCCTACTACATGACCCTTGACCAGTCAAGCCCACCACACTAGTCTCCTGTTGCTTTTTGAACATGAACATGTTCTGAGGGTCTTCATATGTCCTGTTTCCTCCTCCTGGAGTGACTGTCTCCACACAGTCCAATGTTAACTCTTCTTCAAGTCTTTGCTCAAATACTACCTTCTCAATGAGACCCACTCTGACCATCCTATCTGAAGTGAAGTGAAGTCACTCAGTCGTGTCCGACTCTTTGCGACCCCATGGACTGTAGCTTACCAGGCTCCTCCGTCCCATGGGATTCTCCAGGTAAGAATACTGGAGTGGGTTGCCATTTCCTTCTCCAGGAGATCTTCCCAACCCAGGGATCGAACCCAGATCTCCCACATTGCAGGCAGATGCTTTACCATCTGAGCCACCAGGAAGTTGCTACCCAGGGAACTTCAGATCCTATCTGAAGTTATAACCAATTCCTTCACTACTCTAAGCTTCTTTGTTTTCCTCCTCCTACCACAAAATACTTTTTAAACATTCTATATAATGTGATTATTCATTAGGTTTATCGTTACATGTTTCCTCTCCCTCGAGCGGAAGAGCTTTGTTTTGTTCACTGCCCCCTCACAAGTGCCTACCTGCCTGCTATGCTCCACACTCAAAGCCTCCCGTATTGCACATGTGTACAAGCAGCCATGCATGGTCTGGATCCCTTTTACCTGGGTAGACTTTATGTGCTGAAAATTTTATGAAGCTTAAATAGAAAATATAATAACATCAGCACAATCGTCATTGATTGTCTGATAGGAACAATTTTTATAGTAAATGGAGATGCTATTAATAATCAGATTGTGACAAAGACTTAAACTGACATCACCATGTCCAAATAGGACAAATCTATTTGTTTAGGGTCATCCTATTTATTGGAGGGTGTGGTCCAGGGAGTAAGACTGAAGGACTCGGGAGCAAGGCAGGGACGGAGGAAAAGCAGAGGTAAGGGTACGTTGCTGAGTTGCCTCCTGCCCTGGGCACCTGGGTGCTGCTCCGGGGACAGTCTGCGGGGCCACATGCAGTGTGTCTCAGAGCAGCTGTGCAGAGAGGAGAGAGGCCTGGTCAAGGGGTGGCCACAGGGCATTTCCAGGTTGTGCACATCATGTGCTGAGTCTGTTTCTGTGAGGTCCTTGCCAAGGGTCTCCTAAGAAACAGGAGGCCTGTGGCACCGACCTGACGTGTGAACCACGTCTCACTAGGAGAAGGAAGTGGTCACTGCAGGGGTGTGGACTAAGAGGAAGATGAAGCCCAAGAACAGAAGTGGTGAGAAGCCCAGTACAGGGCTTTACACTTTGAAATATGGGGTGTAACCCACCAACAGAGGAAAATACAAAAGGGCCAGGAAGACAGGAGCTTGTCCAAATGATAATTAGAACTCTGTCCATAGGCTGTTAACTGATCTCTAGATTTCTTTACACTTTATGCCAATTTTTTTTATGTGAACCATTTTAAAAGTCTTTATTGAATTTGTTACAATATTGCTTCTGTTTTTTATGTTTTGGTTATGGCATCTGAGATCTTGGCTCCCTGACCAGGGATGGAACCTGCACCCCCTGCATTGGAAGACAGAGTCTTAACCACTGGAATTGCCAGGGACGTCCCTATACCAGTTCTTTAAAAAACAAACAAATGAAATCCAGGCATGGTAGCCCTGTGTGGTATGCAGGGAATAAGAGTTTCTTAAAGAGTTTCTTCCGATAGTTTCTTTCTCCCCATGGACAAGACGGTTTTCTCCCGGAGACGATGCTGTAAAACAAATCTTTCCATGTCTGAGATATTTTATCTTTCCTGGTGTTGTGGTCTTTCCATCTCCCTTCCTTTCATCCACCCTCCCTTTCTCCTGCCCCCTTTGAGGCTACACATGATGAAGAGCTGCAGCTTTGGTCATCATAATCTGCTCAGGCATGCAGTGCCTGAGTGAGAGCTATGAGGAAGCTTTTCCCTGAGTGGGTGAAATGATCTCCCATAGCATTTGGACTCTCAAACTTTCAAAAATGCTACATCAGCATGGGCCAGAAACAACACAGACTATCTCAATTTGATCTAAACATAAATTTAAAGAAATCCATTGTGATAAAAATTAAAATATGGAACCCACGGGCATTCTAAAGTGCTACCTGGAGGTTTGTTGTGGAAATTCTATGAGACATTGTTCCCTGAGCTGTAAGATTATCATTGAAACAGGAGGAGGGGCTTGCAAGCGGCAGTTTTTCCCTTTCTGAAAGGGCTGTAGGACACAGGTCGAATTTAGGTGTACAGCTTGGGTGGAAAAAAAGAACTTTAGAAAAGTAGATGAATTTGGATGTATATACAAATTCCACAGAGATCTATTTACAGTTGATCTGCACATGTCTCAAGTCCCAACTGGGAAAAGCAAAACCTCAAAATGGAAAATTAAAAAAAAAGCTTGCTGGTCCTCGTGGTAAGAGACTGACACAAGTCCTGAGGGCACAGACTTCTTGTCTGGTGATCTCAGGTCTCATCCAAGCCAGCTGAAGGAGGGAGACAGCAAGGCATGCCCCAGGACCGCAGGACTGACACTGCAGCCCAGTCAGAATACATCCTCACCTTTCCTGGCAGAACCCACATACCTACCCCTTAGGCAAGTCTAGACCAATATTTGGAGGGGGAAAAAAATGTATTCACAATGATAACACATTCCATTCCCATATGCACAACCCTGGGGGTCTGAAGTGATACTATTCAAAACAGTGCACTAAAAGAAAGAATTAGAAAATGCTTTACAAAGAAGAAGAAACAAGCATTCTTAAACTTGAACATATAAACTAGGAGGCATAATCTCTAATTTCTCAGGGGAAAGATTCCCTCTTAGTCAGCAGACTTCTTTTTTTTTCCTACTTTCTCTACAGAGCAATTTTGTCCTTGAACAATTTCCCTTCTTTCTCAAGAAATGAAGAAAACCTTCTAGAAAGCCCAACTCAGCAACTAGAACTGCCCTCTTCCTTCATGGAGCACACATTCAGAGGAACATACGAAGTACTCTGCTCTTACTTTTGTCTCTTCTATTCTGCAACCTCAGACACACAGCTCAGTCACCCTCAGGGCTCATTTGGAACATTTCCTGTGAAAAATTTCAATCTCTTTCACAAAGTTCTCATGATATTATGGACACAACCTAAGTAAAACAACCAATGCTTTGACTGCCTCCTCTACTTTAAAATCCTTGACTGATACACAAACATTGAACACAGTCTTGAATTTGAGTATCAACCATGCACCCCTTGAAGAAGATATAGTCACTCTTCTTATTCCTAGTCTGTGTCCATGGTTCAATTATTCTGTCTTATTCACCTTATCCTCTTCCAGGCTCTGATCATGGTTGTTTACTATTTTTGGACTGACTTCCCTTCAGTCTCATTTCAATCTAGAGACAAAAATCACAGCTTTGGTGGGAGGTGGGGGGGAGGGGTTCATGTTTGGGAGTTCACGTACACCCATGACGGATTCATGTCAATGTATGCTAAAACCAATACAGTACTGTAAAGTAAAATAAAGTANTCAGTCTCATTTCAATCTAGAGACAAAAATCACAGCTTTGGTGGGAGGTGGGGGGGAGGGGTTCATGTTTGGGAGTTCACGTACACCCATGACGGATTCATGTCAATGTATGCTAAAACCAATACAGTACTGTAAAGTAAAATAAAGTAAAAATAAAAATTAAAAAAAAATCACAGCTTTGATGTGCCACCTTCGAGCAAGATGCCTGCTCTCATTAGACACCCAGGCTGGTCTCCAGTAGCCAACAGAATCAAGATATGGATTTTAAGGACAAGATCCTTCTTGATACCTGATATCAAGGTCACGTAACCTGAAGTTCTGTGGGTGGGCTTAGGAAGACCTGGGACTCCCACCTTTACACAGAAAATTGTAGTTATGGTTGTATGTTTGCATTTTTTCCCTAGGGGAAAGAGTACTTAAACTTCATCAAAACTTCAGAGTTGTCTATGACACTTCCAGGATTAAGACCCTTGAAATAAAGAGTTTCTATGCCTGACTTCTCTTATTTTTATACTTGAGGAACTGGAGTAAGGCTCAAAATCACTGGCAACTTTGGTCCAACGCAATGCTGAGCTGATAATAATTTTTTAATCTAGTTTTTGGAAAAGAGAAAGCTTTGCCTAATGCAAAAAATAATAAAATGGTGTAGGCTAAATCAGTTGCATGTCTCTGGATGACTTCCTTGTACAGAGTCCCAAGATGGGTGTTGACACCAAGAATCCTAGTACACTCATCCTGTTTGACTGTGTGGATAACAACAAACTGTGGAAAATTCTTCAAAAGATGGGGAATACCTGACTATCTTCCCTGCCTCCTGAGAAATCTGTATGCAGGTCAGGAAGCAACAGTTAGAACTGGACATGGAACAACATAGAAGGGGATGACAGAGGATGAGATGGTTGGATGGCATCACCGATTTAACGGACAGGAGTTTGAGCAAGCTCCAGGAGATGGTGAAGGACAGAGAAACCTGGTGTGCTGCAGTCCATGGGGTAGTAAAGAGCTGGACACAAATGAACAACTGAACAACAACAACTGACCTTCTCTGCTCTTCGGCTGAGACGGTCACTTCACACAATCTATGTAACTCCCCTAACTATACAGTGCTTGTTGCTTAGCCCTCAATCATGTTTGACTCCTTATGACCCCATGGACTGCAGCCCGCCAGGCTCCTCTGTCCATGGGATTCTTCAGAGAAGAATACTGGAGTGGGTTGCCATTTTCTTCTCCAGGGGATCTTCCCAATCCAGGGATTGAATCTGGGTCTCCTGCACTGCAGGCAGATTCTTTACTGACTGAGCCACCAGGGAAACAGGCATTATAATTCTCATTTTGTAGATGAGAAAGCTAAAGTATGGAGGTCATACAGCTAATAAGTGGTTGCATAAGGATTAGAGCCCAGGTCTAATCTGAGTCCTCACGCTATTTCCCCATCACATCATGCTTTCACCCTCATTTTGCAAATGAAGGAATCAGAGCCCAGATGTTCTGGTCCTGGCTTACACTCTCTCTTCTTTCCCTGCTCAAGTGAAAGTGCCGGCATACTCTCTATGGAACCTGCCCTAACAGAGATCGGCCTGAGGTTTGTAGATAACACCCAGATAAGATGGCTTAGGTGGTAGTATTTCAAATGTTTGGTCAAAATGAAGTTGTTGGAGTGTGTAACTGGAGAACAGACCACACTTTCTTATTGTCTGGTGAATCAGCGGTCCATCAGCTCTTCTGCACCAGTCAGAGGCTCTCCCAACTGATGACCCCCACCCCTGGAGTGTTACTTGACCTTTCCTGGAGTAGGGTAAACAGGAAGAAGGCCTCTGATTAGCTAATATATATGTTCAATGTGCAACAGTATCTGCATGTTTCTCATGCAGGACCTAACTTTAGGACCTAACTCAAAGATTAATTCAAACTCTTAGTTGAGAACAGTCTTATCAAATCATGGTAAGGGAATTTGTTTCCAGCCTACTGCAGATTAGAAGAAGCAAACTAGAAGGCTGGGAAGAAGGTTTCAGAATCAAGTATGCGGATTACAGTCCAGAGCTCACCAAGCAGGGCAGGAAAATAGTACAACACAAACCTGAAAGAGGAAGCCAGAGAATACAGCCCCATGAGCCAGCAGGCACCACTGAATTGCCATCCAGGACATTAACTGCTAGGTACAATGATGGACATGAGGAAAGGTGATAGTTGGTTCAAGAAAGCAGGAAGGGGATAACCCATTTTTCAAAGAAAAGATAGCATCCATTCAAAATGTATCCTTAATGAACACCATACATGGTGGAAGCTTCTGCAGATATACTAATGAACAAGACACCCTTCTTGACTCTTAAGAAGTTAACATCTGATGCAAGAATCAGACCACTGAATGGACAAATCATAAGTGTCAGACAGAGTTATACATGGGATGCTTACCATAAAAAGCACAAGAGCTCAAGGGGCACAGCTGGCCTATTTGGTTCAGGGACAAACATCAGCACAGTGGCAGTGTCACAGCCCAGCTAATATGGAATGTCCATGAAGACAGCCCCTGTTCCCCTCTGAGGTCTCATCTCTCACCATCCCCTTCCTAATGCTCTTTCTAGCCTCTGAACTTTTGCAAATACTATTCCACTGCCTGGAACATTTCCCTCTCTCTCACACCTTCAGTTGACTAACTTCAATTCACTTTCAGGCCTCTGATTAAAAGTCACTTCCTCCAGTGATTCTTGCTAAGTTTGAGGTAGTTATTCCTCCCAAGAGCTTCCCTAGCACTTCAGGCACCTTCCAATTACAGTATACATTACCCATTCCATTGTGATCACTTGATTACCTGTGTCACCCACTAGACCAAAAGCACAATGAGGAAAGGAAGTGTGACTGTCTTCCCCAGTTACACCCCCAGTGTCTGGCCATAAACATATGCTAGACAAACACTTGCTGAATCAGCAAATGCATACATAATACTTAATTAAGGCCCTACTATTACTTTGTTTTGGAATAATAATAATACCACCAGCCAACAGTATTTAATGGAGGAAGGAGAAGAGTATAGCTGTTAAATAAGTGAGCTCTGCAGCCAGATCACTTGTGTTTGGGTCCCAGTTCTCACTTTACTGACTGTGTGATCTTGCGTAACTTACTTAACCTCTCTGTGCCAAGTTTCTTTACCTGTAAGTAGAGATGATTAACATGGGATATCAGAAGGATTAAATGAGACACTGTGAGTATAGGGGCTTGGAACAGGACCTAAGAGTACCTCTTAGCCACTGTCAGTTATTATCCTTACTATCTAGTCTTGTGCTTCCAAAAGTGTACTTTCTCTACAATAAAAGGTCTGGGAATTTCTGCATACACTTTTCCCCTCCAAAAGGCACAGCTCTGAGTAAGAACCATCTATTTAATTTGGTGGTGTTGTTTAGCTGCTATGTCTTTTGTGATGCATGGATTGTAGCCCACCAGGCTCCTCTGTCCATGGGATTTCCCAGGCAAGAACATTAGAGTGGGATACCATTTCCTTCTCTAGGGGGTCTTCCTGACCCAGGGATCAAACCCATATCTCCTGCATTGGCAGGTAGATTCTTTACCACTGAGCCATCAGAGAAGCCCTAATTTGGTTATTAGTCAGCAGTTTTATGTTTGGCAGCCTCTCCACCCACCCCCTGTTAAAATCCTGCAGCACTGGTGTTCCATGGAACACTCTGGAACTGAACAGTGCATAACACATGTAAAGCATTCCCTTTCCTTATTTACTTCAGAACGACCCTGTGAGGTGGAAGTTCACTCTCCCCATTTTACAGATGGCGAAGCTGAAATAGAGCAAGGTGCCACAGCCAGTCAGTGGTGGAACTAGGACCCTGTCCAGGTCAGCTAGACCCTTTTGTGTTCTTAGCAGTAAGCTCTTTTCCCCTTGTCACCCAGTTTTAGAAGCCCTGTCCCAGGAGATCTTACTGAAATCTCCAGATCATTAGATCTCTGTCAGAAAAAAAAAGTGTCTAAAGGTGGGAAAGAGGAGGTGTGTGCAGCATACACCCTCATATTCTTACTTGCTCTCGTGGAGAAAGTGGAAGCAAACCCACAGAAGCTAAAGTGACTCATTCAGGGACAGCTCACCAGCTGGCCACCACGGTGGTCTTTTGAGGCCCAGTGTGTACAGCTGGTCCTCAGCCAGTGAACCATCCCCTTCCCAACAAAGACATCCACCAGCCCCATCTCCAGCACAGGGGGAGATGGGCTCAAGCTCCTGCTTCCCCTCCAGGCCAGCCATCCCTGTCCCTTCACCCCTGAGCTCATAGAGAGAATGACACAGCATTACTCTGTCATCCTTCTGTTCCCACCTCTGCCTTTTGAGGCTGCAAAGTCTATGCTGGGGTGCTGTGGCCAGGGTCAGCCTGAGAGCCGTGGCAGTTGTACAGCTGATGTACACACAGCAGGATTTCCGGCACTCAGCAGTGTCAAGGAGTCAGGAGAGGTGAAAGGGGTCCCCGAAGCCCTCCCTATAGCCTGGCCACTAGCCAGCACTGCTGAAACTGCAAAACAAAACAAGACAACGCCTTCCTGCCCCCAATTCACTGCCTCACATGATGAGAAACAGTAATCGAAGGTAAAGGACTCACACAGTCCTGAATTTTAGCTCTGCTACTTACTAAGGTCTTCTACCTGTAAAATGGCATGACAAGCAATAATCTGAATAATAAATGAGAATCAAATCTGATAACAGATTTTAAAAAATATTACCACAAACATTTAGTAATGCTGCTTCCTCCCCCGGGGTTGGCACTGGGGATACAAAAGTGAATCACACATGGTTCTTGTCCTCACATTGCTAAGTCTATTGGAGGAGACTCTGAAAAAAACTAAGTGAGGCAAAATGAGTGGTCTCCCAGTAACAAAAGCTTTATCATCATTGCCTTGTGCAGAGGAAAGGCAGCCCTAGCTAACAATCTCTTCTCAAGCTCAGCTCTACGTGCCACATCCAGGAACTCATGGAGTTGTGCCATGAGTTGTGCCATGGAGTGCCTTTAAAAATAGGAGCATGTCTCCATGAGGGGGAACCTTTACGACTCACCTGATGAACATGAGGAGAACCCTTACATTTGTGCAGCACTTAAGGGTTTAGAGAGCGCTTCAAGGCAATTGTCCCCTCACCCCAGGTCAGCCGAAGACAGACAGGTCAAGTACTATTTTATTGAACAGAGGAGACAGAGGTAAAGAGGCTGGGCGGCCTGCCCAACTCAGATGGCTAATGGGTCCTGAGCCGGCCTGGCTCCATCTTCCATATTGCACAGCTTCTGCCAGTGCCCACATGCTCAATCCTCACATACCCCAGCATCAGCCCACCTGGCATGAAGCTCAGGGACTAAGCTAAGTTCTTATGGAGAGTCTCCAGGAGGAAGCCTCTGGGCTCTCGGCTTCCTTCCCACGAGGTGTTGTGTATCTACTACCTTGCTAAATCCTCACTCTTACTGCATCACCAAGCTGCCTCCTCAGCTTCTGAGGGCACTGTTGGCTCTGCCTCAGTGGTGCTTGTCTTTAGCCAGGGGATGGGTCAAGAGGGGGACTCCTTGCGCTGGATCACTGATCCTGGGGGAGGCAAGGCTTTTCATTCTCTTGCCCAGCCTGGATGGCCCTCCTTCCTCTCTAAGCCTTCCCTATTCTTCAAAGTCCAATTCAAGGCCTCGTCTTCCGGGAGGTCCTGTCCCCCAGCTCTGCTCTGGAAGCCTGTCATGCTGATCGTGTGTATATCTGTTTACCACTTGTTTGTTTATTGTCTACACTTTGTGTAATACCTTTTGTGTTATAATTTCCCTTCTGACTCCCCAGCTTCCTCATGGATGACAGAAACTAGTTCATAACATTTTCTATATGTATCCCGCCCAGCATCACTTCAGTACTTCATGCAGCTTCAGCCATGAGCACAGAGGTGCCCTCATTCAACCCCTGCCCTGGAGCATGCCACCACTAAGCACCTCAGCACAGTGAGTGTTATGAGAGGCATGTGTGCACACAGTCTGATGGCAGCAAAGATGGACATATGTCAGGGGGCTTGGGGAGGAATCTCCCCAGACAGAAACTGTCTGGAGGACGAGGTAGAGAAGAGCATTCCAGGAAAGGAAGTAGTGTTTGCAAATGACAGTGGGTGAAAATGCATTACCTGTCTGTTCAAGAAACTGGTCCTCCAATGAACCTGGAATGCTGAGTGAAGGTGGGTGGAGCAATGAGCGCAGATGAGGTTGCCCAGGCAGAGGCCTGATCCTGAAAGGGGTTTGGACTCTGTCCTGAAAGCTATAGGCAGGCAACAGTTTTTGTTGACAAATTAAGCAGCATGAGGAACAGCAAGTACAAAAGACCAGGAGAAAAGTGAATTGGATTTAAAAATGGTTTTCACTAAACTTGCTATGTATTTCAATCTTTCCATGTCCCAGATTCCTTATTTTTAAAGTGAAGAGTTTTTCTCACATCCATGGTTTATAAACTTTAGTGGCATGAGAATCATGTGGGTATCTCTGAGGGCCCTTCCCATTCTAATTCTCAGGGACGGAGGCCGGAGGAGCTACCCGCCACCAGAGGCCAGGGGCAGCAGCCGGGAGAAGCTACCCCACGCCCGAGGTCAGGGGCAGCGGCGGAGAGGAGCAACCCCACATCCAAGGAGCAGCGGCCGCGCTGGCGCAGGAGGGCCAAGAGGAGCTACTTCAAGTTCAAGGTCAGGAGGGTGAGGAGATACCCCTCGTCCAAGGTAAGGAGCAACGGCTGTGCTTTGCTGGAGCAGCCGTGAAGAGATACCCCATGTCCAAGGTAAGAGAAACCCAAGTAAGACGGTAGGTGTTGCAAGAGGGCATCAGAGGACAGACACACTGAAACCACAATCACAAGAAAGATGCAAGGCTGGCCAAACCCATCCCATTTCCAAATGCCTGATCCCGCTCTAGGGAAACCAAGGATGTCTGGGCACCAGAATGTTCTTCCCAAATCCCATGTGTAGAAAGTTAAAGCAAAGACCCCTAAGACACCAAGTCTTGGGATACTGGAGACCTCTAATGTCTCACTCAAACTTCCTCTCCCTGCCAAAATCCAACTTAAATTAGGTCTTCCTGTACCATATACTCTAGTTTGTTTCCTTGTTTATCCAGCAAAGTATTGCATACTTTCCATGGGCTGGGCCATGGCAATAGAGGCCCTGCCCTGAAGAGCTTATAAATGCTGCAAATAACACTGAAAGAATCTTTTACGAAGTATCGCTGAAAGGGAAGGGTTCCGAATACTGAGCTGGAAAGACCTGGATTCTAAACCTGGTGATGCTGGAAAATTATTCCAGACCTCTGAGCTTCAAATTTCTCCCTGATAAAATGGGAGCACTGATATCTATAAATTGTATTGCTGTGAATATTGAAATGATGTGATACAGTGAGGGGCACAGGAAATGATTATACCTAGGAAACGGTACAAACTAACATGTAATTTTCAAACTAACATATCCTCCCCTGTTCTGTAACCTGTAATATATCCACATTCTCCTGTTGACTTTCAGAGGCTCTCCTACCTGGTCCTAATGTCTCTAAATAAACTGTTAACTCCTCCCTTCCTGCTAGTGAGAACTCCCCACCGCCATGAAAGGATCCTACCATGAATCCTCAGTAGGCAGCACTGTGTATCAGAAAAAGCATAAAGGTCAGAGTCAGTCAGACTGGTAAGCAAAACTCACTGTATGACTTTGATCAGATTAACGTCTCTGAGAATCTGTTTTCTCATCTGCAAGATAGAAATTATCACCCTACCTCACAAGACTAAACAGCAAAACCAATTTAAAAATGGAAAAAGAATCTGAGAAGGTATTTCTCCAAAGAAGATATACAAATGGCCTAAAAGCACATGAAAAGATGCTCAACATCATCAGCCATCAGGGAAATGCAAATCAAAACCATGAGATACCACATCACATCCACTAGAAAGGTTAAAGCAAAAAAGACAGGCAATGACAAGTGCTGCTGAGGATGTGGAGAACCTGGGCCCCTCATGCATGACTGACGGGAATGTAAAATGGTGCTGTAACTTTGGAAAACAATCTCATAGTTCCTCAAAAGGCTAAGAACTGAGTTACTTTAGAGCCAGCAATCCTAGATATACACCCAAGAAAATAAAAAACACTATGTTCACATAAAAGCTTGTACAAAAACATTCATAGCAGCATTATTCATGACAGTCAAAAGTCAAAAGAACCAAAATGTCTCTCAATTGATAAGTGGATAAACTAAATGTGGTATAGCCATCAATAGAATATTATTCAGCTATGAAAAGAATGAAGTATTGATACATGCTACAACATGGACGAACCCTGAAAACAAGTCAAAAATAATTCAGCCACAAAAGATCACATATTGCATGATTCCATTTATATGAACTGTAAATCTATGGAAACAGAAAGTAGATTAGTGGTTGTCTAGAGTTAGAGAGAGTTAAGAGAAGTGGAGAATGACTGATAACGGGTATGAGGTTTCTTTATGGAGCAAATGAAAATGTTCTGAAATTGTGGTAAGAGCAGCACAGTTCTTGTGAATATACTATAAACCACAGAATTACACACTTTAAACGAGTAAACTATGTGGTATGTAAATTAAATCTCAAAAAAGCTGTTGTATTAAAAAGTGTAAGGAACCGAGCACATTGCCTGGCATGTACTAAGGTGCAATACACGGTAATAAATTCATTACTGTGCCCTTTCCTCTTCTTTTTAAAAAACTGGTGCATTTATTTGCCACTNTGAGAAATCTGTATGCAGGTCAGGAAGCAACAGTTAGAACTGGACATGGAACAACAGACTGGTTCCAAATAGGAAAAGGAGTACGTCAAGGCTGTATATTGTCACCCTGCTTATTTAACTTATATGCAAAGTATTCATGAGAAATGCCGGGTTGCATGAAGCACAAGCTGGAATCAAGATTGGTGAGAAATATTAATAACCTCAGATACGCAGATGATCCCACCTTTATGGCAGAAAGCAAAGAAGACCAAAGAGCCTCTTGATGAAAGTGAAAGAGGAGAGTGAAAAGGCTGGCTTAAAACTCAACATTCAGAAAACTAAGGTCATGGCATCTGGTCCCATCACTTCATGGGAAATAGATGGGGAAACAATGGAAACAGTGACAGACTTTATTTTCTTGGGTGCCAAAATCACTGCAGATGGTGATTGCAGCCATGAAATTAAAAGACACTTGCTCCTTGGAAGAAAAACTATGACCAACATAGACAGCATATTAAAAAGCAGAGACATGACTTTGCCAACAAAGGTCCATCTAGTCAAAGCTGTGGTTTTTCCAGTAGTCATATATGGATGTGAAAATTGGACTATAAAGAAAGCTGAGTGCTGAAGAATGAATGCTTTTGAACTGTCATGTTGGAGAAGACTCTTGAGAGCTCTTTGGACTGCAAGGAGTCAATCCTTGCAGCCCATCCTAAAGGAAATCAACCCTGAATATTCATTAGAAGGACTGATGCTGAAGCTGAAATTCCAATACTATGGCCACCTGATACGAAGAACTGACTCACTGGAAAAGACCCTGATGCTGGAAAAGATTGAAGGTAGGAGGAGAAGGGGACAACAGAGGATGAGATGGTTGGATGGCATCACCGACTCAGTGGTCATGAGTTTGAGCAAGCTCCTGGAGTTGGTGATGGACAGGGAAGCCTGATGCGCTGCAGTCCATGGGGTTGCAAAGAATCAGACAAAACTGAGCGGCTGAACTGAACCGTTTGCAGAGCATCCTGCAACTGTCTCTTTCCTTTCATCCTCCTTCCTTCACAAGAAAAAAAAGTTCACTCTCCTGGTACAGAACAAATAAATTCAAGTCTACATATGCAGAATATCTCCTCCTCCTCTCTGTCTTCCAAATGGTAGATCATTTCCTTCCGTGGGTTTACATGTCAATGCCTCCCGTCTACTTAGAGACAACTAGTCTGACTTTGCCTACTAGTCACGTCAATGACAATCCCATCAGCAGCACGATATCACAAACCAATGGCAATATCATTGAGTACACATTTCTGTCCAAAATGTTGTATGCGCATTATCTCATTTAATCACAAAACAGTCTCATAAGTAGGTGTTACTATCAACTCCATTCCATTAATAGAAAAACATGTTAAGAAAGGTTAATTTGTGTGTCCAGGGTCACAGAGCTGATGTAGACAAGCTGGAATTCCAGCCTAGGTCCGCTTGGCCCCAGAGCCTGCCCCTGTTCTAAACCACCACACTATAATGCTACCCTCGGATAACTAAACCAGAATGGAGTCTCCTCACGTTGCAAAGCAATTTCTTCAAAGTAGAAATTTCACAGGTGTGCTGCAGAAGACGCTACCATGATCAATACTTGAAAATGCAAATGCAATCATTATATTATGTTCACCTCAGAACACAAAAGCTTGATTGCATAAAAATGCTGCTTTTATTAGTAAACAGGAGAAGGTTGAAACAGTCTTGCAATTTCTGTATTGCTTTATCACTCCTGGTTTAGAGTATGAAAATTTGATCAAAGCACCTGCTTAAGAATTCAGTTTCATTTATATTTTCAGTTCCCAAACATAAATATGGCGATGGTACATATCAGGGACATTAAGGACACGTATAAAAATGGAATTGAATGTTGCATTGTAATCCTCTCTTTTATCCACCAGAACATGGGGAAAAAATATATATATACTTAAGTGACTCTGGAAGCCATAGCTCAGCAAAACGCCAGACAACAAAATATCTCTCTCTGTTATCAAGCATTCGGGAATTACATTTTCCATAAAAGCATCTCTCTTGGGTTTACAGCATCAAAACAAGAAGAGGTGCAAGATTATAATTTTATGATGTGTGCCACTTAGAGGAAAAAGTAAGGTTTTTCTTCACTTGCTTTGATGTTGTCAAAACAAATCATCGCCCTACTAGCTTCACTCCTCTCCCTCCTCAAGTAAGAGATCTGATAGGGAAAGAGGTATCTACACTCAACAAGAGCCCTCCAAATTTTACTAACAATTAGAAGAAAAGATACAAGTTGTAACAAATTGTCTTACCATTCTCTGGGTAGAAACTTCCCTGACCTTAAAGAACTTAGCAATGAGTCCAGGAATGGCTCAAAAACTGGACACCTGAGCTATACTGGGCCTGAGAGTGGCCAATCAAGGCGCGCCCCCGATGTCCTCAGGGCACACTCTCAGGGCACACACCCCTCCCGCCAGGAGTCAAAATCATAATTTGCTCTGGCAGTTAAGCTCCCGCAGCATTTGGAAGGATTTTTCTGAGAGCTGCTGTAATCAAGGACCACAGAGATCAGGTGCAGACACATCAGTCAGGAAAACAGCTTCAAAGACCCTTGTGTATTTGACAGTTGCTAATTTACAAGCAGACTTCACCTGTCGGTGACTTATGTGTTGGCCTGCTTGGTGGCAGTGCCCGCTTGAACCTGACCTGGTGGGAGCTTACTATCCACCTTGGCTCAAAATCAGTCAAAACCACAGAAATCACCATATGGTGTGGTTCCAACTTTGTAGGGAGGTGTGGAGAAAGCACGCTTTTCAGCCAGTACCCACTGATGGAGCAGGTTCATCCTGACTCGCAGCGACAGAGAGAAGCATGCTGTTAAAGACAGAACATGGGCTACACCTTTGAAAAGGTCTCATGAGTCTCTGAATTTTTTTAAGATATCTAAATTTCTTCAGAAACCAAAGAACAAAGTTCTATTCAGATACACATCCGTTTGTGCTCCCTATGGGAAAAAAAATTTTATCCTATAGTTTAAGATGAAAAGTTGCCAAAAATTCATAGGTGAAGAAAGGATTTAGTTAACTCACAGTGTCAACCAGAGAATGTCACCTTTCATGAATTATCAATTTTCTACAGTACTCTTTCATCTTACCTGCCCATCTGAAGTGGCAGGGAATAAACAAGAAATTTCTCTTTAGGGCAATCTTTTTTTATTTGTTTGTTTTTGCATGAGGAAATGCTTTTACCATATTTCATCAATTCTTAGACTTTCTTTTTCTGAGCCATTTCGCATCTCTGAAGTTGGTGTCTTAAAATTTATGAGATATCTTAATTAGCAGCATTTCTTCTTTCCTCGTTTCAAAGAAATATGGCATTTCCATGATCATTTACTGATTCTAAACCCCCATGGATTTCCAAACGTGCTTCCTCATAAACATGTCCAGGGCTATTGTGAGACCTAGCAAAGACATGCAGTAGAAATCTGCCCCACAGCTGGGTGTGAAGCTGGCCACCCTCTGGTTTCCCAGGCATACAGGATCTCCTGTGCACAGTCTATGCCTCTGCTCCCACCTGGCATCTTGGGCAGTGACCGGACCTGCTCTGCTCCAACCTTGTCCCCTCCAGGCTGCAGAGGAACAGTCCTCACTATGTCACTTCTACCGGTAACCGCTCCCATCCCTGACCTACCTTCTCTTCCGTATTTTGTATGGGTCTTTCCCGATGCATTTGGTAACTGGAAATAGAGCAACTACTGTAAGGACTAAAAAGAAATGGCCAACAACCTGTGTACAGGACAAGTTAGCAAAGAAGTCTTCAAACAGGGATTAGTTCTTTCAATAGCCCAGCTCTCGGGTCTTCTGTATCAATCATAACTTCTGGAATCTTCCCCAGCATTGGGGGACTTTGTAGAAGATGGTGTTATGCCCAAAGATTAGATTAGCGTTGACCTAGTACCTGCACAATAAAATGAGTAAAACAAAGCACAGTGAAAAAAATAAAGTAAAATCAACTCCTCTTGTAATTCTCTAAACTGTCAGAGGCCAGCTGACAACCAGGCTTCATATACCTGCCATTATGTTTACTTGGCTATTTTATCTGCTCGCATGAAATTCTAAAAAAACAGAGGAAACAGGTTTTTGTTCTTTTTGTTTTTTTTAGGAGACAGTTTTGACTCATTGTACGCAAGCTGCTTTGGGCTGTACTACTAAGAAGAAGTTATTAATAGATGTGGAGAAAGTGATTAGGCAGAAAGTGTTGACCAAAATGCTGTTATGCTGATAAACTAATAGGACTTTTAACATGGCAGGTAGGAAGTTTAACTAGTGTCTGAACCTATCACAGGACAGGGTGGACTGTCCAGGTGACGTATGGCAGACTTGGCCGTGGGGTGGGCACAGGAGTTCAGAGTCTGGAGACCCAGACCTGAAAGATTATGAGCGTGTTATTGGAGCCACAGGAGACAAGGAGACGTCAGAGGCAGACTATGGTGAGGAAAAAAGCATAGATCCTTAGGATAGACAGCCAAATTCCAGAGATCTGAAGCAGGCAAGAAATTAGTGAGACTGAAGTGTAACTGAGGGACAAAAATAGGAGTGTACCACGTCATGAAACCTGAGGCAAGAGACACCCAAAAAAAAGAGTGTTAAACATTATCAAGTGCTCCTGAGGGGTCAAGGATAACAGCAGAAAAAAAAGAGAGGTAGAACCTGACATCTGCCAGGTAAGTCAAGAGAACCCTGTGGCTAGAACAGGGGGCCAGAAGCCGGATATTAAGGATTTAGGAATCAAGTGGGGACTAATTGAGACAGAGCACGAGGATGCTTTCAGAAAGTCAGATGCTCTAGGAAAACTGCAGAGAACACAAAACGTTTGTATTAATAACCCATTCACTAACCAGGAATCCCAGTTGTTGCGTCCTGAATAAAATAATAGGCACATAAATTTTGTCCCAAGACATCTTGGGAAATTCCTTGCTATGTATTTCAAAATCACCCCTTCTCCCAACAAATTAATCAATTCAGTGTTTATACAGCAATTATTCTTTGTGGTCAGGATCGGGGCTTGGAAATCGACCCTTTATAAGGTCAACAGCAGCACTTTGTGGCTCTGGCTCGCTCCTTGCCACTCAGCAGCTGCCCTTCTAGAATTTACTGAAAACAATTCCCCTGCCAGGAAAATTTGCCAGTGCTATTTATTGATTTCAGAAAGGTGACAAACAACCATGATATCGTGTATAGTAAATTGTCAGAATATAGTGTCTCACATAAAGCTCTCAATTGACTTCAGTCAACACTGGGAAATCACCAAAAACCAGTGGTTTTAGGGTGCACCAGATCTGCCTGTTAGTTGATTCTTTTGAGGCTCAAACTTTCAAGCTTAATCTCATGTTAATTATAGTCCATAGAAATAACCAACTTTGGGCGTGCACTGTGTGTAATGCCACATCACAATACGCTTGGGGATCATTCAGTGGATAGGATATCCCCTTGGAAGCCAGAGATTTGCTCCACAGAAAGGGCTGTAACATATCAGACTAGCAACCTCACCCTCTGCTCTCTGTGTAATGTTTTATCTGCTATGTGTTTTGCCCATAGTTAAATCGCAGGAAAGATGATATAACGTTTGTCAGCAGGAGAGGCAAGATAGCCACCCATTTCCTTCCATATTTCCCTCCATCCTGAGTTCTGTGCCTTAGGATTCTATTTCAATCTGTGCACCCAGCATTGACTGGTCTTAAGAGTTTAGCTCACCTTGATTGAGCTCAAGACCATGATAAAGAAAGTGCCATTTTATTAATTTGCCATGAGAAGCCCAGCTTCATGGAGAATCAGGAATTCAGCACATTCTCCTGTAGGAAAACCCACCCAGTGGAGAAGAGCAGGCAGTCTGGCCTCAGATGGAGCTAGAATTCACATCTTAACCTGTCACCCAGTAAATATATGATCATGATCCTCTCAGCTCTTCTTTCATGTCCAGATAGATGCGGTTGGTGCAGTAACAGAGGGTTCTTCACAAGTCTGTTGTTAAAATTAAGTGAAAAAATTCATGCAAAATGTTCATTACAAAGATAAGCCAGAGCTGAATGGCTATTTACTACAATTGCTGTGTGAAGAGAGAAATTATGATCAGAGTATCTGGTGACCAGGGAATCAGAAAAACACTGGTCTGATGGAGAATCTTATTACTGGTCATGTATAGAAAAAAAAAAAA
>SJYX01005599.1:0-10588 GCA_006410675.1 Oreotragus oreotragus | reverse complement strand
TTGCCTGGAGAATCCCATGGACAGAGGAGCCTGACGGGCTATAGTCCATGGGGCCACAAAGAGTTGGGCACAACTGAAGCAATTTAGCACATACACAGTACCTACAGTAATAGGTGAGAACCAGCTGCCTTTCAGCACATTTTTCTTGGCAAAAACATTAAGATGTTAAAATTGAACCATGTCTATAATATCTTTTTATGCATTACCTGTTATTTGGAGTTAATGTTTGTTATTAGTTACTGAAAGCACTATTGTTTTGCGGATACTATTTTTATATTTTAATAGCATGATACAATAGTAGCAAGAGTTGCTAACATTTATTAAGCAAGGCTTATTCAGCATGTTTATGTTAAGTGTATGTTGCTGCTGCTAAGTCGCTTCAGTCATGTCCAACTCTGTGTGACCCCAGATGACAGCCCACCAGGCTCCCCCGTCCCTGGGATTCTCTAGGCAACACTGGAGTGGGTTGCCATTTCCTTCTTCATAAGTGTATGTTACCCTCATACTAATCCAACAAGGTGAACAGCATTATTATCTCCACTTTACGAAAAACAAACTTAGATGGGACACTGAGGACCATTGTTAAAAGAGACATAAGATTCCAACCTCACAGTTTAACTTCAGGGGCTGTGATCTTAACCACTAATCTACAACATATTAGTAGGCACATAAATATATGTACAATGTACATTTTTAATAAAAATTATGGTGAAGGAAATACATCTATACCAAACAGAAACTATTAAAACCCTAATGATTTTTTTCACTTTTTTAACATTAAAAAAAATAAAAAGCCCAAGTGACTTTACTGATTTTCATCTCACTTCTTCAGTAGCAAATATGTTCATAGAAAATATCCAATGCTGATAACAAATGCAAATTGTTTACACAAACACATGGTCTAATATATCTGAAAAAGTCTCTTTCTACCAAAATTGAAATACATTCATTTCCTCCCCCCAACCCTGGAAGCGCAGATTAAATGTTAAAACTACTTTTGATGAAGCTGTATGATTCAGATGGATACACTTCTCTCTTTAATATGTTCAGCAGCAAATCACAGTATCACCTTCCACAATGAACTTTTAGAATAATCACGTTGCTATTTTAAGGGCTAATCAGGTATTCATAACGAAGGTCCCTAAGAAAATTCAGTTTCACTGAAAATGTACTTCATTTGCTGTAGCTGAATGAGACAAAGTTCAGCCCTTCCCTCTGCCTGAGTCCCTGAGGTCAGCCAGGCGCAGCCTCTCTTTGACAAGCATGGATTCAGCCACTAACTCCAGACCCTTTGTTTGTTCCTCCATCTTCTGCTTACAGACACAGCTGCTAAACTGCACGCCGTTAAAGACAAAGCAAGGCAAGCCAACGACACAGCTAAAGATGTGCTGGCGCAGGTTAAAGATCTTCACCAGAACCTTGATGGCCTGAAGAAAAATTACAATCAGCTAGCAGACAGCGTAGCCGCAACAAATGCTGTGGTAAAAGATCCTTCCAAGAACAGTAAGATCTCCTTTCTCACTTTGATTATTGCATTTATTTCTTCACACTCTAAAAGTATCCTAGACTCATAGCTGCTAGAGCAGGAAGGGGCCCTCATAGTGATGCAGTCTGCCCTCCTCCCTTCATAGACTGGCCCCAGGAATTGAATGCCTCTGGCTCCAGAACTGGAATACAAGACTCCCAGCTCCTCACTCGAGCTTATTTTATTCAAATTTCATCCGTTAAGAGGAAATTAAGAATTCTCAAAGCCTGCATGGTATTTGGCATAGGGATGCCAAGTACTTTTTAATCCTTTAGTATAATTGAAAATGCAGTTATACTTGGGAAATTATATCCTCATAGCTGTTGAAATTCCATGGAACCTAGAGGTCAAGGAGCACTCTAATTTGCAGGCCTGTTAGAAGAGAATACTAAATGGGATCAACTTGAATGCATTCAAATTTGGGAAATACTGGTCTTTTATTACTTAAAATTCTAGTTAGTTAAACATTACCAGGAAATTAAAATATTTATCTAGTTTGTCAAGAATATTTCTTCATGTCTTTTGTATATTGCATTAAACTATATTGAGTTAAATATGGATTTACTGAGAAAATGTGGGAGAACTAAATATAGTAATTTAAATTATTAAGTAATAAGCATTATAATTTTTAATATTGTTTTACTCTTGCAGGTGATAAAATGCTATCTTCATATGTGCTTGTACCAAAGGAGATGCTTGATTCTTTGTACTTTACAGTCTCAAGTGATTAGCCTTCTTTATATAGAAACAGTGCATTTATTGGGAATTAAAACATTTGTAGAGTGTAATAACAAAAACACAGTTTTTGACGTTATACACTGTATAATCCAGATTACAAACGCGGTTTGACTGGGGAGTGGAGCCTGATTTTTCAGCATCTTTGCCTCAGATCAAAGGCTAATGATACTTTGAAATCATAGATACTACTAACCAACTCCTTCCTGGGCAAGGAGGAGTGCAAACATAGCTAAGTGTACTTCAGAGTTAGGGAAAAGGATTTCACTCCTCGTTATTTCCTCAGGAAAGGAAAAAAGAAGACATATAGTTTTTCAGTTTTTACGGCGTAAACCCAGAGTTAGGTTCCCCCAGTGGCTCAGATTCCATCTGAATAACTGGTCCACAGGCCAAATCACAATATCCAACCCCCTGCAAAAAAAAGAATGAAAAGAAGTTTCAAAGTAAATATCACTCTTTTATGTTATCATTTCATTCATTTTCAGACTGATTCTCAAATGAGAGCGGCCTTATGTAATATTTATCTCCTTTTTGTTATTCTATCATCTATGAAAAGAAATAGTTAATATCTATAAATGCTAATTACACAGGGTCTGTTTCTATCTTATTAGAACATGATAATAAAACTCCTTTTAATATGAACAGTGGCCTATTAAGTGACATGCTTTGTGGATTTTTATTTGATAACTCTTGTTTGATTTAAAATGAATGAATTTGTAATTAGCACCTGTTGTGAAAAGTACTATTTTTCTTGACAGTCACTACTTTAAAATATCTATGAAAAATATTTTCTCATGAATTTTCTATTTTTTCTCTTTTACTTCCATATGAAATTACCTGCAGAAATCAGTATGTATATATTTATTTGCATACCTTTTAGTAATTTTTATGCTTGATTGCTTATTGCAAAAAGCTTCAGCTTTGCATGTTTCCATGTTTTAGTATGGCTTTAAACATTGGATGACTCTTCTTTCCAATGTCACAGTAAGAATGCTAGATATAGAAAAGGAATTAGTGTGTGAATGAGTGTTTGAAAAATTATCCATATTAAAGTAGAACATTGAATTCTTCCATAGATTTAACTGAATTATGATGCTTCTGATAATACAAATGCAGTCACTGAAGTCCAATTGACTTCTTTCTAGCAGAATTAAAGCAGGTCAAATCTACACTGTTTCTGTTGCTTTTCCCCTGAAGCTCACTCCCCACTCCTTACAGCAATTGTTCTCAACTTCAAGAGAATTATACTTGGAGAAGCATAAAATAGAATTAATAAAATTAGATCTTACCAAATGAGCAGTCACTGAGATATAAAAATTTTCTGTCTTAAACACCTCATAGTTTAAATTCCAAGTCAAAAATAAAACTACAGAGTAGAAAATAATAAAAATAAAACTGAACATATCTAAACCTGAGAAATATGACCAAGTCTATCCTCAGTGGAAAATAAGTGCAATTATATTACTAAAAAGCTTTGAAATAAACAAGTTAGGCAATCAACTGTAAGGGTCAGACAGAATAACTAACTAAAAGAAAAAAGATGAACAAGAGTTAATAAATTAGAAGACAGAAAAAATATTTTAGATGCTTGTCCTGCTTAAATAAAGGAAAATGAAGAACAAATAGGCAAAGTTTTGCAGGAGATATAACTAGATAGGGGAAGAAATTTAGCACATAAGNAGACAGAATAACTAACTAAAAGAAAAAAGATGAACAAGAGTTAATAAATTAGAAGACAGAAAAAATATTTTAGATGCTTGTCCTGCTTAAATAAAGGAAAATGAAGAACAAATAGGCAAAGTTTTGCAGGAGATATAACTAGATAGGGGAAGAAATTTAGCACATAAGCGAGGACTTTGCAAAACTCTAGGCTAATAAATTTTAAACTCTAAAATAAATAGTTTTCTAATAAAACATCATTATCAAAATCTATCTTCAGAAATAATTTAAAAATCTACAAAAATAATCATAGGAAAAAGTGAAAGGTTTCCAAATACTACAGCATAAGAGAGCATCAGACTCAAAATCACAGGTGATTTATTTTTAAAAACCTTCAAGAAGATAATTTCTATATTACTTTGACTGTTCCAGAAGACAGAGGGGCAAAAATAGCAAGGGATAAGGGGACTTCCAGGTTCCATTCTGAAACATTTGGTAAAAACTTCTGGGAGCTTTAAAAGAAAGGGATCTATTACTTGTCTAAACCTAAGTAGTCCCTGCATAACCATTTTTTCATTTCCATGAATCTGTCTAAATATCTTTTTCTCACTTCTAGAATGATTTGAAGAAAATCAGAGTAATATTGGGGAATTAAAGGAGGGGAGAAAATGGACACATGGTTTATTTAAAGTGTAAAACTGAAGGGGTAACTATCTTTATGCTGACCCCCTATACAATTATGTAACAAGAGCTTTGAATTCAATAACCCTCATTTCAGGAGAAAATAGTTCTTGATCTAGCAACTCTGTTAGCTAAGGTTGAAACTCCAGTACTTTGGCCACCTCATGCAAACAGTTGACTCATTGGAAAAGACTTTGATGCTGGGAGGGATTGAGGGTAGGAGGAGAAGGGGACGACAGAGGATGAGATGGCCGGATGGCATCACGGACTCGATGGACGTGAGTCTGAGTGAACTCCAAGATTGGTGATGGACAGGAAGGCCTGGCGTGCTGCGATTCATGGGGTCGCAAAGAGTCG
This sequence comes from Oreotragus oreotragus, assembly GCA_006410675.1. Lineage (NCBI taxonomy): Eukaryota > Metazoa > Chordata > Mammalia > Artiodactyla > Bovidae > Oreotragus > Oreotragus oreotragus. The sequence goes on along the minus strand of SJYX01005599.1, from coordinate 5,631 downwards.
GACACGACTGAGCGACTGAACTGAACTGACTGAATAATAGACCTATGTTCTTTTTAAACATCACTAACAATATAACTCACATTTGTGAGCATGAGTTCAAAATACTTCAAAATATTACTTACTTCCTTTTGCGCTCATTTGATTTACTCCTAAAGATTCCACCAGGGCTTCCCTGGTGGCTCAGAGGTTAAAGCGTCTGCCTGCAATGCGAGAGACCTGGGTTCGATCCCTGGGTCGGGAAGATCCCCTGGAGAAGGAAATAGCAACCCACTCCAGTACTCTTGCCTGGAGAATCCCATGGACAGAGGAGCCTGGTGGGCTACAGTCCATGGGGTCGCAAAGAGCCAAACATGACTGAACGACTTAACATTAACTAACTTTGCGCTCATTTGATTTATTCCTAAAAGTTCAGTCTCAGATCACTCCTAGTTCATCAGGGCCAATAACCCTGGACCTTAAGCAGTTTCACTTTTTCATCAGAGTCACAATGACAGAAAACAGAACAGTACATGCTTGGTCAGATAATAAATGATGTAGTTTGGATAAGACTGCCAGCATGCTAGGGACAGAATAATTGATTTTCCATGTCATGTACCCCCCTATGAAAAGTACAAGCTGGAAGTCTAAGGATCAGTAATAACCTTCAATTGTTTTAGGGTTAAACCTCTTTCTAATTTATCAATATTCAACCTCCTTTAAACTTTAGCTACAAAAGTGACGGTTTAATGTGATTCAACCTAACGTAAAGAGCAGGAGAATCAACTATTTTTCAAAACAAAAATGAACTGCAGCATGAAAGATTTAAAGTATAATGTAGTCCTTCAGTCTGAGGGTTGCTCAACATTGAAATGTTTTTCAGAAGATATTTTAATAGCTTTTATTTTTAAGATGTACAAAGAAAGACAGTGAGAAAAAAAAACTAATTTTGGGTGAAAACTCTGATTTAAGTACAGTTCTGGCTTTGACAGACTCGGTGACATTTAAAGATGCTTCCATTTCCTTGATTCTTTGACTAAATTTCTGTGCTATAAAGGTTAGTTTGGGGACTGAAGCTAAAAATTAAGCATTGAATGAAGCTAATCCTATTCTCCATCTTTAATGCTGACTTGCATATTAATCCCAAAGCCAAAGGTGTCAGCCTTCTTTCTCTAACATCATCTCCTCTGGCCTGCTTGGGTCCCAACTGAAATATTTCCATTTGCTACCACAAACTGCTCCAACTGCCATGGCCTTGCCTTTGCCTTGTGGATAAGTTGAAATCCTTTCAGTTATTTAGTTAAGCATATTGCTATTTTCATTTCTGTGTGTGTCTGTGTGTGCAGCATGTGTGTATATTTGTACATGTGCATGTGTCTAGGTGTGTGTATATGTGTGTGTGTGCATATGTGTGTGCCTGGGTGTGTATATACATCTGTTTGTGCATGTGTCTGGGTATGTGTCTACATGTGTGCGTATGTGAGAGGTGCACTCATATTGTTCTGTGCAGTTGCAGATGCAGATGCCACTGTGAAAAATCTAGAACAAGAAGCTGATCGACTGATGGACAAACTTAAACCCATCAAGGAACTTGAAGATAACCTGAAGAAAAATATCTCTGAGATAAAAGAACTGATAAACCAAGCCAGAAAACAAGCTAATTCCGTAAGTTCCTTCCGTTTTCAGTATTAATAAATGATTGTAATGTTTGTATTATTCCCAGAAAGAGTACTTTCCCCAGTGTATCTTGTTGAATGAGCTTTGGCCCTTTTCTTTTAATTTGAAGCTATTTGTGGGGGAGGTGAGGGATGGAAGATTAGATTTTTTCCCATATATTCCAAAAGAAATTTCTTGAGAAGAATAATCACCACTTACTGTTTTGGAAATGAAAGTTCTGATATATTTTATTATAACTTGAATAGTTAATACAGATTGCAAGGATGGAAGCCTTATTTTTGTATACTAAAAAGGCATGGATGAGAACTCCTTACTCTTGATGAAAGCAAAAAAGGCCAACCAATGGGGCTGAAGAAAAAATAAACAGACAAGGTTATAAGGAATAATAGTAAAGATGAACCATTGTTTTCTATATATTTTTTGGTTTGAATCCAAGCAACCAAAAATTAATTTGGTTACAATTTCTATACTTTTTTGGAATAAGAATAGGAAGCACTTTACTTGTCTTAAAATTTTGCTCTTTATTAACCCAGTTATAAGACTATAAGGATAGAGGTAAAACTTTCTGGAAAATAACAGCTTAATGAGCCAGACAGAATTGTAAATGCCAATCTGAAACATTAGTGAAGTCATCTTATGATTCTTCTAGAAATAGAATGAATATCAGTTTTCATGTTATCATGCTTAAACTGAAATCTGAAATCTTTGTAGATAACCAAACCTTCCATCTCCAAATTAAACTTCCTCTAGGATTAGTTTGATCTCCTTTCAGTCCTAGATACTCTCAAGAGTCTTCTCTATCACTGCAGTTCAAAAACATCAATTCTTCAGGTGCTGAGTCTTCTTTATGCAACTTTATGCAATTTTACATCCACATGTGACTACCGGAAAAGCCATAGCTTTGACTATATGGATCTTTGTCGGCAAAGTGATGTCTGTTTTTTAATATTCTATTTAAGTTTGTCATAGCTTTCCTTGCAAGGAGCAAGAGTCTTTTAATTTTATGGCTGCAGTCACTGTCCACAGTGATTTTGGAGCCCAAGAAAGTAAACTATGTCACTGCTTCCACTTTTTCCCCTTCTATTTGCCATGAAGTGATGGGACTGGATGCCATAATCTTATGTTTGCATGTTGACTTTTAAGTCAGTTTTTAAACTCTCCTCTTTCACCCTTATCAGGAAGCTATTTCATTCTTATTCACTTTCTTCCATAAGAGTGGTATTATCTTCATATCTGAGGTTGTTGGTATTTCTCCAGACAATCTTGATTCCAGCTTGTGAATTTTAGCCACAGTTTTTTATTTAGCTACCAAGTAGAAAGATATGGACATTTTTATTATTTCTTCATTGTAAAGGAATTTTAAATATGCCCATACATTCATCAGTTATGTGTGCTTCCCCATCCCATCCCCACCCACTGGGAGGAAGATAAAATTCTGGCATATAAATATATAGAACCTGTCCCAAAATGCAAAATTACTTCACTTAATATGATATCTCCAGGTCCATCCATATTGCTTCAAATGGCATTATTTCATTCTTTTTAATGGCTGAGTAATATTCCGTTGTATATGTGTGCCGCTTCTTTAGCCATTCCTGTGTCAGTGGACATTTAGGTTGCTTCCGTGTCTTGGCTGTTGTAAATAATGCTGCAGTGAACTTTGGGTTCATGTGTCCTTTTTAACCATGTTTTTCTCTGGATATATGCCCAGGAGTGAGATTGCTGGATCATATGGTAGTTCTATTTTTAGTTGTTTTTTTTTTAATTGGAGGATAATTGCTTTCCAGTATTGTGTTGGTTTCTGCCATACATCTACATGAATCACTCATGGGCATACCTATGTCCCCTCCCTCTTGAACCTCTCTCCATCCTTCCACCCCTTTAGATAGTCCATCCTACCCCTCTGAGGTCACAGAGCACCAGATGTGGGCTGCCTACATCATTAATAGAATATCACTCAGCCATAAAAAGGACCACATTTGAGTTTGTTCTAATGAAGGAGATGAACCTCTTTTTAGTTTTTTAAGGAACCTATCTACTGTTCCCCGAAGTGGCAGTACCAATTTACATTCCCAACAGTGTAGGAGGATTCCCTTTCTCCACACCCTTTACAGCATTAAAAATATGAAAGAAAGGTATAAAAGTAATGCTTGAAAAAAATCCATTTTCCATGCCTTTTAAGGAAACTTTCAACTACTCTTTGAAACTGAAGTTAACAACAAAGAGCCTTATTTTTTTTAAGATGTTAGAAATTTGTAAGCAACCAAATATTTTTCCAGTGGGTTTTGTACTCATTGAAGATTACACTTTCCTAGTTTAGAAATATATTTGTAATCATGAGTGTCTGGATGCGGCCCTAACATATACTCAGTGTGACCAAGAAATTGAAGATATTTATTTTTAAGTAGATTTCTTTTGGTTTGTTGGCTCTGAAACTGAGCGGCTGACATTCTTTTTAAATGAATGGCCTAGTTAACTGGATGAAAGAATGCAGTGAAAATCCAATAGATATAATAATGGAATTCTCAATAATGTTTAATTGAGTTCATGATGATGAATTGGTAAATAATGTTGTGAGAAATGCCTTAGAGATACCTAATTCTTACTGATTTTTGTTTAGAAGTCTTATTAAGGGTCAACTTTACAAATAATAATCGAGACAGGACTTCCCTGGCAGTCCAGTGGTTAAGACTGCACTTCCAATCCAGGGTACTTGGGTTCAATCCCTGGTCAGGAAACTTAGATCTTATATGCTCCGTGATACAGCCAAAAACAAAAAACAAAAAAAAAAAAATAAGAAATAATAATTGATAGAAAAAAGTAAATTGAGGATATTTGTGTTTCAAAAGTCTCTCCCTTCTTATGAGAGGGATTATATGTCAGAGATTTCTTCTAGAGAAAGGAATAGATACTGCCCTTTGATTTACTTGTTTTAAGATAAATAAAAGAAACATTTATAATTGGAAAACAAAACAAAAGGTATTTAAATGGAGAAATCAGTAGCTATCAATGAGTTACCAACATTTTTGAGCAGATACTGAGGACATATTCAAAATTGTAAGCCAGAGAACAGAAAGTCCAGAGAGTTTCTGTAAAAATGTGTAAGAGTTGAGCAATAAATAACTTTACAAGATTAATTCCTGATGTATTGGGTATGCTGCTGCTGCTGCTGCTGCTAAGTCATTTAAGTTGTGTCCGACTCTGTGTGACCCCATAGATGGCAGCCCACCAGGCTCCCCCATCCCTGGGATTCTTCAGGCAAGAATACTGGAGTGGGTTGCCATTTCCTTCTCCAATGCATGAAAGTGAAAAGTGAAAGTGAAGTCGTTCAGTCGTGTCTGACTCTTAGCAACCCCATGGACTGCAGCCCACCAGGCTCCTCCGTCCACGGGATTTTCCAGGCAAGAGTACTGGAGTGGGGTGCCATTGCCTTCTTCAGTATTGGCTATAACAACACCATTTTGTTCAGAGAACCATAAAGTTTTGATAAGTAAAGTTGCCATAAAGCAGACGAATTGTAACTCCTAGAGACGTTAAACACCCTTAGTTCTAAAATGGCTGTTCTCTCAGACTTTCAATCCTCCGATGAAATTTCATCAGTTGAATTAGGCTTCTGTACTGGGCTCTGTCTAATACACGTTGAGAACCCCCTTTTCAACATTGCAGTCATGTAATACCCCTGTCATTTTTACCAAGTATACCCAAGCGAGGACAGAAACTCATCGCAAACAGTCATGCATTTCACCCATATCCAGTCATTTCTTCTCTAAACAGTAACTGAGGAATTTTACTATTAATATGTTGTGTTCTTTATAACACATATGCATGCATGCTTGTGTACCCAGTACCTCAGTGTGTCCAACTCTTCACAACCCTATGGGCTGCCAGGCTCCTCTGTCCATGGGATTTTTCAGGCAAGAATACTGGAGTGGGTTGCCCTTTCCTCCTTCATGGGATCTTTCTGACTCAGGGATTGAA
>SJYX01005596.1:151570-162583 GCA_006410675.1 Oreotragus oreotragus | reverse complement strand
TTACTTTGCCAACAAAGGTCTGTCTAGTCAAGGCTATGGTTTTTCCTGTGGTCATGTATGGATGTGAAAGTTGGACTGTGAAGAAAGCTGAGCGCTGAAGAATTGATGCTTTTGAATTGTGGTGTTGGGGAAGACTCTCGAGAGTCCCTTGGACTGCAAGGAGAGCCAACCAGTCCATTCTGAAGGAGACCAGCCCTGGGTTTTCTTTGGAAGGATTGATGCTAAAGCTGAAACTCCAGTACTTTGGCCACCTCATGCAAAGAGTTGACTTATTGGAAAAGACTCTGATGCTGGGAGGGATTGGGGGCAGGAGGAGAAGGGGACGACCGAGGATGAGATGGCTTGATGGCATCACGGACTTGATGGACATGAGTCTGAGTGAACTCCGGGAGTTGGTGATGGACAGGGAGGCCTGGCATGCTGCGATTCATGGGGTCACAAATAGTCAGACACAACTGAGCAACTGAACTGAACTGAACTGACACAGCAGCAACAGGAAACTAACACACAGAAGTTCTAGGATGTCATCAAAGGTTAATTTGGGGACTAGGGAGCCACCGAGGGAGGGCACTCGATCAATAGTTCTCTTAAAAGTCCTTGATCCTGGGATTTGGGAAACTGGATACTTGGTTTTATTAAAAAGGAATCCAGAGGCTTAGAGTGAGGGATAAAGCACTTGACCTATGGAAGAACAGAGGTAAGAATTTACATCCAGCTTCTCAAAAACCACAGAAGCAGGAAGACCTGGAGTGGAGTGAAGTATTTAAAGTGTTGAGAAAAAGAACCCACTAACCTAGAATTCTGTGCTTCGTGAAATTTATCTTTCAAAAGTGAAAGAGAAATCAAGACTTTCTCAGACAAATGAAAATGGAGGGTGTTTGTTGTCAGATCTGCCTCCCAAGAAAAAGCTAAAAGACGTTTCTTCTCTAAGAAGGAAAATAATACAGATCAGAGACTCAGATTGACATAAAGGAATAGCATCAAAGAATAAGAAGAGGTGAAAAGAAAAGCTTGGAATTTTCTTAATCGATCTAACAGATGAATTTGCTCAGCATAATACTGACAGTGTGTTTGCTGCTGTGTCATTGTGCTCAGGCCACACAGCTGGAAGTGGTGAAGGGAATGTTCACACCCTTGTCAGCTTGGGAAGGCAAAGCCCTGCTGAGAGCTTCAGCCCTCCCCCTCCCCCTCTACGAGCTGAGCTGTCCAGAGCCTTGTTGGGATAGAGCTTGTCCAGCTGTGGTGTGAGCTGTGAGCATCTTCACATCTGCCTCACCCCAGGTGGGACCCCAGCACATGCGGCACCTGAGCCAGCCAGGGGCATAAAAGCCTGGCCATTTGGGCCACACGTGGACGCTGCCAGGCGTTCCTTGTTGTGGAGCCTTTGCAAGATGAAACAAGTCTTTGGACAGCAAAGACAGTCCTTGGAGAGACGGAAGCCACATCTGGGGGCTAGGGGAGGCCAGCTTTGCATTTCAGGTAATATTGGCAGGCTGCTTTTGTTTTTCAGCACAGCAAGATGCAGTAGGAGCCTTCCCATCTGTAATGATTGTCTCGGTTTTTGAAGGTGAGGCGTGGGGGCTTGCACATGCGTCTTGATAAGGGAGAGCTTCTGGACTACGGACTCCTGCAGAGAGCTAGCAGCCTCCTGCCCTGGCTCAGTCGCGCTCAGGCGCCTGCCTGGCTGTACATCTCATCTTCTTGTCCCTGCTGCCCGTAACCACCTGCAGGCAACAGAACGAATTCAGCACTGGGCAGGGGCAGCACACTGTCACCCGATTCACCGTCTGAGAGGGAAGCTGACCTTACCCATTCAAAGGACAGGGGTAGCCATTTGTCCCCACTCATCACACCTTCCTCCAAGATCCTGCCTCCACTTCCAGGGGAAAAGGAGGCACACCAGCAGGGTAGCTGCCAGTGAGGACGAAGCGGGTGGGGCAGGGCTCAGGCAGCCGTGAGTAAAGACTCAGCAAGCTACAGGGACTAGGAAACAATAGGGATTCAGATACCAGCAAATCATTTCTGTAGGCAAACCCCTGAACACTTATGTTTATCAGAAATTCTCTCTCTAAATATGCAGGAATTTTAGGGTGTCAGTTTCATATGTAAGGAGCTTGGAAGTCACTGTTCCACCCTGCTGCTGCTGCTGCTGCTAAGTCGTTTCAGTCGTGTCCGACTCTGTGACCCCATAGACGGCAGCCCACCAGGTTCCCCTGTCCCTGGGATTCTCCAGGCAAGAACACTGGAGTGGGTCCGTTCCATCCTAACAATACACAAAAAGCCGAATGGTCTAAAAACTCCTGGATCTGTAAGTGGGGAGGACNACCCCATAGACGGCAGCCCACCAGGTTCCCCTGTCCCTGGGATTCTCCAGGCAAGAACACTGGAGTGGGTCCGTTCCATCCTAACAATACACAAAAAGCCGAATGGTCTAAAAACTCCTGGATCTGTAAGTGGGGAGGACACCGTCAAACCACTGTTCCCCAAGACTGCAGAGGCGGACCAGTGAACATAACAGGTACTTACTCACTTGAGCAAGAGACTCAGGATTGGAAGCCAGCATGGGAACCAGTGCCAGGGTAGGAAAATCTCAACATAATTGATAAATCACTGGAGCTCAGTGTGGACAACTCAGAGTTCAAAACTCCAGGGGGACCTGAAGACTCCAGCGTTGGTCCCACAACACTGAGATTTACCTCTTGAAGCTCTATCAGATTCCCACAGTAAATATCTGAGAAAAATCTACTCAGGAGGCTGGCAGGTAGAGGGGGAAAAAAATCATTTTGCAATGCTTCTTCAAAAGGCTGCCTCCAGGAGAAACTAGTTAACCAGAGCCTAAACCTGCTGGGGTGTTATCGGAGCCTGAGTGATCTAGGGGAAGAGAAACACCCAGCTCCAGTCCACTCAAGCATCCTGTCCCACCTAAGAGGAAAAGAATAAACTCTTGGGAAGTCCACAGACCAGGAGCACTAAAGAACTGAGACCTAATTGCAGGATTATAGAACACCATCCCTCCCTCCCACAGCACCACATTGCTAAAGGCCTGTTTACAGCAGTTCTTTAAAAAAATTTTTTCTTAAAAAAAAAATGCATATAGCAATTCCTTTCACCCAGCACATCGTGTCTGGTTATGAAACAAAAGGCACAAGGCATACTGAATGACAACACAATCTGAAGAGAAAGAACAAGCATCAGACATGGGAGGGATGCAAAAGTTTAAAACAACTAGGACTGATATGGTAAGGGCTCCAATGGGCGAAGTAGACAGCATCTAAGAGCAGATGAGTGATGGAAGCAGAGAGAGAAAGTCTAAGAAAGAACCACAGGGAAGTGCTAATGGCAACCCACTCCAGCGCTCATGCCTGGAGAATCCCGCGGATGGAGGAGCCTGGTAGGCTGTGGTCCATGGGGTCGCAAAGAGTCTGACACGACTAAGCGACTTTGCTTTCACTTTTCACTTTCCACTTTCATGCATTGGAGAAGGAAATGGAACCCACTCCAGTATCCTTGCCTAGAGAATCCCAGGGATGGGGGAGCCTGGTGGGCTGCCGTCTAATGGGGTCGCACAGAGTTGGACACAACTGAAGCGACTTAGCAGCAGGGCTAAAAAATACTAACAGAAGTCAAGAATGCCTTTGATGGGCTTTTTATTAGATTGGACATGGATAAAGAAAAAACTTGAGGTTATCTCAATAACCAAAAAAGCGAAAGGAACAGAAACAGAACAGTATCTGAGGATTGTGACACAACTACAAAATTGTAATATGGTAGTAAGAATGCCAGGGGGAGAAGAGAAAAGAACAAGAAATACTTGAAGAAATGATGGCTGGGAATTTTCCAAAACATCTCAGACATCAAACCACAGATCCAGGAAGCTTGTAGAATAACAAGAGTAAATCCACCCACCCTTAAAAAAAAAAAAGTTATATCTAGGCATGTCATTTTTAAAGTACAAAGAGAAAGATTAAACAAACAAAAACCTGAAAGAAGCCAAAGGAGAAAAAAGAAAGAGCTTTACCTATGGAAGAACAAAGGTAAAAATTATACCCAACTTCTCAAACATCTTGCAAGCAAGAAGACAGTGAAGTATTTAAAGTGCTGGGAGAAGTCATCAAGCGGGAATCCTATACCTTGTGAAGTTCTTTTTCAAAAGTAAAGGAGAAATAAAGACTTTCTCAGACAAACAAAGATTGAAGATGTTGTCAGTAGATCTGCCTTGTAAGAAAATGCTAAAAGACATTTTTTTCTAAGAAGGAAAATAATAGAGGTCAGCAACTTGGATCAACATATAGTAAGGAAAAGCATTAAAGAAAGAATAAAGGTAAAATTAAGAACTTTTATTTTCTTTTTCTTAATCTCACAGATAAATTTGCTCAAAATACAGCAACCATGTATTTGCTGATGTATAATTGTCTTATGTACATATATATGCTTTTGTATGCGATAAGTATGATGAGTGACAGCAATGAAACAAGGGAGGAAGGGACAAATAGGATGATTTTATTAGTGCAAAGAAATGCAACAGATTTCTGTATATTAATTAATCTTATATCGTGCTACCTTGCTCAATTCATTTATTAGTTCTAAGAGTTTTTATCTGGAGGTTCTGTGTCACAGAGGATCATGTCATCTGGAAATAGTTTCAACTCTTCCTTTCATCACTTCCCTGGTGGCTCAAATGGTAAAGAATCTGCCTGCAATGCAGGAGACCCGGATTCGTTCCCTGAGTCAGGAAGATCCCCTGGAGAAGGTAATGGCAACCCACTCCAGTATTCTTGCCTGGAGAATCCCATGAACAGAGGAGCCTGGCAGGCTACAGTCCATGGGGTGCAAAGAGTCAGCCAGGACTGAGTGACTAACACACTTTCACTGCTTCAAGTGGCGCCAGTGGTAAAGANAATGGCAACCCACTCCAGTATTCTTGCCTGGAGAATCCCATGAACAGAGGAGCCTGGCAGGCTACAGTCCATGGGGTGCAAAGAGTCAGCCAGGACTGAGTGACTAACACACTTTCACTGCTTCAAGTGGCGCCAGTGGTAAAGAATCGCCTGCTGATGCAGGAGATGCAAGAGATGCAGGTTTAATTCCTGGGTCAGGAAGATCCCCTGGAGCAGGAAATGCAACCCACTCCAATATTTTTCCTGGAAATTCCATGGACAGAGGAGCCTGGTGGGCTACAATCCATGAGGTCTCAAAGAGTCAGGCACAACTGGGCATGCACACCATCCATCACCACTTAAAGGGAAAAAGCCCATGTATGATTCTGAGGGATAAGTGTGTGTCACACTCCCACTTCTGTCAAAACACACTCATATTCAGTTTCTCCCCCATTTTAGAAAAACCACAGCTCTGATCTGTAACCTTTGCTGATTTCCATGTTGTAAACATTCCACTCACGGCTGATGTCAAGCTACCAAGGTGACATGACTGCACACAGGAGAATGGCAGCAGCTCGCTATTTTATAGCATTGCCACCACTCAGACACAATAAACATAAACATCCTCAAAGCACAGAGAAAAGAGGAACATGGTGGAATAATTGGGAAGTGATGATTTTGAGTATTACCTTTGTTTTTAATATCATTTAATTGTAAATTTACATCACTTAATTTTATAATGGTTGTGTTTGACAACCCGCTCACAAAATTCCTGAACATTTACCAACCAGTTCTCGTGGACCGGGGGAGCGCGGGCTGCAGCACAGTGCCACATGTGTGGCCATTTAGCAACTCAGAGCCACTCCAGAGCCCTCATCCCAGATGCCACTAGGCTTAAGTCTGTGGGTTCAAATGCAGCACCAGATGATCTGTGTGCCCCCCCTTTTCCCACCCTCAGTCTATGCTCTCTTTTGCAATATCTGGCGGTGATACTCACTTCTCGGAGGGGAAGAGCATCATAAAGTGGAGAGAGCACAGGCTTCAGAGTCAGAAACAGCAGGGTTGTTCAGTTCTGCACTCATTGTGGTGTGACTTTGGCTGAGCTAGTTAACACTTTGAGCCCCAGTCTCTGCTCCTCTAAAATTCGGATCATAGTGATTATTTCACAAGGTTATTATGGCTTTGATAGTGGTTACTAACTATAATCCATTCTCCTCTTTTACAGAATTACCAAATTTTTAGCCAGACATATACCTGAATCTGGATGAAAAATTGCATCTCCCAGCGTCTGCTGCACCTAGATGAATATGTTCTGATTCATGGGATAAAGGTGGAAGTGATGTGTGTGATATCCAGGCTGTACTCCCAAAGGGAAGAAGCATACCTCCTTTTCCTACGTTCTAGCTTCTTGCTGGCTGGAATGCTGATGTGATGGTGTGGGCAAAAGCAGCCATCCAGACCATGAAGGGGGGACCTTGTGTTAAGAGTGGCAGAGTACTCAGGTAGAAGGAGTCTGGTATCACCTGGCAATTGTGGGTTCACCTTACCAGCCTTGGATCACCTATTTAGCCTTTTACGAGTGACAGGAATGGCATTTAAGCCTCTATTATTTTGAGATATTCTTTAAAACCTTTTTTATTGTGGTAAAATATAAATAACATAAAATATATCATTTTAAGTGTATGATTCAACGGCATTAAGAACGTTCACAATGTTGTGCAACTATTACCACTATTGATTGCCAGAACTTTTTCATCATCCCAAACAGAAACTTGACCCCTTAAACAATAACTCTCAATTTCCCTCTCCTTCACTCTCAAGTATTCCCTAATCTACTTCCTGCCTTTTTGAATTTTACTATTCAAGGTGCCTCATGTAAGTAAAATCATATTAAACTTGGCCTTTTCTATTTCATTTATTTCACTTTGGAATAAGGTTTTCAAGGTTCATTTGTATTGCAGCACACATCAGAGTTTTGCTCCTTTCTAAGGCTGAATAGCATTTCATTGTAGATAAATACTATATTTTGTTTATTCATCTGTTGATAGACGTTTGAATTGTTTCCACCTCTTAGCTATACTGAATAATGCTGCTATGAACATTAGTGTACAAATTATTTTGGGTCTCTGTTAAAATAGTGGAGCCACATACGACTAATATCAGCCTGAAATTAAATAATGTGGACAAGATATTGTCCCAGTGACTAGATGGTCCCTACTCATTCTTTGAGAGAGAGCAGGTCATGGAGTATGATGAAGCAGTTTGGGGTGAAACCAGTATGTAATAGAGCTGGCTTGTGTCAGCTCACAAGAGCCAATGTGAGCTTGATTTTATAAACTTGGTAACCTGAAATCATTCATGGTGGGAGCATTTACACCATGATAACTGGTGAAACGTACAAATCAGGGCTTTAAAAAATATATATTTATTTAGCTGCACTGTGTCTTGGTTGAGGCATGCAGGATCCTTTCAGTTGTGGCATGCAAACTCTTAGTTGCTGCATGTGGGTTTTAATTCCTTAACCAGGGATTGAGTCCGTGCCCCCTACACTGGGAGGCGGAGTCTTAGTCAATGGATGAGCAGGGAAGTCCCTGCTTTTTGGTTTCAGAGAGGGCTAGTTGTTGAACACTGACTAGTTCAACACTGGTGAGACCCCACTGGGGAAAGCCCTCCCTAGCTGGAGGCCCAATCCTTTACTGCCCACAATACCTTATGATAACCCCCTCTTAGGTGGAAATGTTAACTTCATTACTGGAGCGTATGGATTGTTGTGTTTGAAGATGATGTGGACATTTATTTGTACATCTAAGTACCTATATCCATTCTGAAACTGCTTAAGGTAATAGCAGAGAGGACACGACATGCCAGAAGCTGGCAGCTAAGAAAATGCATGATTTTTCATGCTCTCTTCTCTGTCGGGCCATACCCGAGGCTTTGTGTTATGATGGCTGTTAATGAGAGTGGGAGCTCCATTAGCACCAAGGTCCCTGATGGATAAGCATAGAAACCACAGCTGATCTGTGTGAACAGATGCCACAAGCAAGACATAAACCTCTGTAGTTTTAAGCCACTAAGATATTGGAGGTGTTTGATCTGCACTGAGTGCGCGTGTGCAGTCACTTCAGTCGTGTCTGACTCTTTGCAACCCTATGGGCTGTAGCCCGCCAGGCTCCTCTGTCCATGAGATTCTCCAGGCAAGAATACTGGAGTGGGTTGCCATACCCTCCTCAGGGGACCTTCCCGACCCAGGGATCGAATCTGGGTCTCTGGCATAGCAGGTGGATTCTTTACCGCTAAGCCACAGGAGTAGCCTGTTGATCTGCACTGTAATCTAGTTTATCCTGACTGACAAACTTCCAGATGGAGCTGCCAGGTAGGTAACTGCATAAGGGAATACTATTGGGCTCCACGTAGGTGGCACTGAAATATCTGGGATTAGACAAGGTTGCCAAGGGAATGAGCATGAATAGAAAAGAAAAGAAGTCCAAAGACTGAGCCCTGGGGGCTCACCAATGTATAGATGTTAGAGGGGGGAGCAGGACCTGGGGAGGCAGGGGGAAGCAAGAGAATGTGTGATCCTGGAAGGCAAGTGTATCGGGCAGGAGAGGGGCAAATCCGTCAGGCTCAGCCCAGAGCTGTTCTGACACCGGCAAGGGCGGGGGTGCTCTGGTGACCTGTGGTGGGTGGAGTGAGAGGCTGATTGGCACCAGCTCACAGCAGACAGGTGGGAGGCAAGCAGGAGACAGGAACTGTTGCAAGAAGGAGGGTGTACTTTTAGGGCCCTGGAGTGGGCTCCTAACACGCAGAAATGAATTGTCCTGGAGACACGTGGTGACAAAGCAAAAGACTGGGGAAGGGGTGCTCGGGCGGGGAGCAGCAGGGTAAAGGAACGCAGGAGAACTGCTCTGCCACGTGGCTCTGGTCTCACGGTTTATAGCAGTAGGGTTCGTTTTCCAGTTGTCTCTGGCCAATCAATCTGACTCAGGGTCCTTCCTGGATGCCCCTGCATCTCTCATCTAAGGTGGATTCCAGCCGGAAGACTTCTGGGCGGGGCCAAAGGAGGGCGGAATCGACCAACCTCCCAGAACCCTTTGCGCTGGAATCCATCTTGACTGAGAGATGGACCGGGAGACAGCCCCGTGTTCCTTTCCAGGACCTCCTGCTGTGAGACAACTCAGGCAAGTGGTTATCCTCCTGTCTGGCCAAGGTGGGAGGATTTCCGGCAATGGTACCCTGACAGAATTACACGCCACTTTTCAAGGACTGGTCTGCTTAAGGGGAGAAATTGGACAACACTTGGGAGGGAAGGGGGGCTGAGAGGGTTATTGTTTTTTAAAGACAGAAGAAGTAAGATGGTGTTTGTATGATGGCCAAAGGAATGGAGAGGGGAGAGTTACTGGTGTGTTGAGTACTGGGAGCGGAAAGTGGGACCCAGTCAGTATGTCCCGCTGTAGTACCAGAGGGACGGGGACTGAGGCAGAGCGCAGAGGAGGGGCTGGGGAGGGGCCTCTGCCTCCCCCGGGCAGTAGGGAACTGGTCAGAGCAGGGAAGGGACTCGAGCCCGAGGTTGGAGGGACGGTAGAACCAGAAAAGGCAGAAAGCCCTGGAACAGTCAGGCCTGAGGTGGGGGCGGGGCTGCTGCTTGGCCCAGGGAACGCCTGCGCCGGCTGCTGTTCCTCCAGCCGCTCGCCCTGCGCGGGATGCTCGCAGTGAGAGCGCGCTGGCGTCTCGGCTGCTCTCTGGTGTTCAGTCACCACGTCGCGTCCGACTCTGCGACCCCATGGACTGCAGCACGCCAGGAGGGGACTTCCCTGTCGTGGAAATAGGGTCTCAGCAGGGAAGTTATCTAGAGCAGAGAGTGAAGCTAGAACCGGAAAACATTCCTTTTATGCCGTCTGCAATCAGATGACGGGGAAGGCAATGGCACCCCACCCCAGTACTCTTGCCTGGAAAATCCAAGGGACGGAGTAGCCTGGTGGGCTGCAGTCCATGGGGTCGCTAACAGTCGGACAGACTGAGCGACTTCACTTTCACTTTTCTCTTTCACGCATTGGAGAAGGAAATGGCAACCCACTCCAGTGTTCTTGCCTGGAGAATCCCAGGGATGGGGGAGCCTCTATGGGGTCACACAGAGTCGGACACGACTGAAGTGACTTAGCAGCAACAACAGCAGCAGCAATCAGATGAAAGTTGCCTGTCATCCACTGCTCAGTCAGGAAACATTTATCTTATTTACTAAGCACCTACTAAGCTGCGGACCCTGGGCGGTTGCTGAGGATATTAAAATACGGTCTTTCCTTGTTGTTGTTGTTCAGTTGCTCAGTTGTGTCCAACTCTTTGTAACCCCATGGACTGCAGCACACCAGGCATCCTTGTTCTTCACCATTTCCTGGAGCTTGCTCAGNTCCTCCAGCCGCTCGCCCTGCGCGGGATGCTCGCAGTGAGAGCGCGCTGGCGTCTCGGCTGCTCTCTGGTGTTCAGTCACCACGTCGCGTCCGACTCTGTAACCCCATGGACTGCAGCACACCAGGCATCCTTGTTCTTCACCATTTCCTGGAGCTTGCTCAGACTCATGTCCATTGAGTCAGTGATGCCATCCAACCGTCTCATCCTCTGTCATCCCCTTTTCCTCCTGCCTTCAACCTTTCCCAGAAATCAGGGTGTTTTCTAATGAGTCAGCTCTTCACATCAAGTGGCCAAAGTATTGAAGCATCAGCTTCAGCATCAGTCCTTCCAGTGGATATCCAGAGTTGATTTCCTTTAGAATTGACCGGTCTAATCCCCATGGAAAAGAAATGCAAAAAAGCAAAATGGCTGTCTGGAGAAGCCTTACAAATAGCACTGAAAGGAAGAGAGGCGAAAAGAAAAGATATAAGCATCTGAATGCAGAGTTCCAAAGAATAGCAAGAAGAGATAAGAAAGCCTTCTTCAGCAATCAGTGCAAAGAGATAGAGGAAAACAACAGAATGGGAAAGACTAGAGATCTCTTCAAGAGAATTGGAGATACCAAGGGAACATTTCATGCAAAGATGGACTCGGTAAAGGATAGAAATGGTATGGACCTAACAGAAGCAGAAGATATTAAGAAGAGGTGGCAAGAATACACAGAAGAACTGTACAGAAAAGATCTTCACGA
>SJYX01005596.1:30561-145103 GCA_006410675.1 Oreotragus oreotragus | reverse complement strand
TTGTGATCCACACAGTCAAAGGCTTTGGCATAGTCAATAAAACATAATTATATGTTTTTCTGGAACTCTTTCATTTTTGATGATCCAATGGATGTTGGCAATTTGATCTCTGGTTCCTTTGCCTTTTCTAAATCCAGCTTGAACATCTGGAAATTCATATACTATTAAAGCCTGGTTTGGAGAATTTTGAGCATTATTTTGCTAGTATGTGAGAGGAATGCAATTGTGGGGTAGCTTGAGCATTCTTTGGTGTTGCCTTTCTTTGGATTTGGAATGAAAACTGACCTTTTCCAGTCCTGTGGCCACTGCTGAGTTTTCCAGATTTACTGGCATATTGAGTGCAGGACTTTCACAGCATCATCTTTTAGGATTTAAAGTAGTTCAACTGGAATTCCATCACCTCCACTAGCTTTGTTCATAATGATGCTTCCTAAGGCCCACTTGACTTAGTATTCCAGGATGTCTGGCTCTAGGTGAGTGATCACACCGTCACAGTTATCTGGGTTGTGAAGATCTTTTTTGTATAGTTCTTCTGTATGTTCTTGCCACCTCTTCTTAATATGTTCTGCTTCTATATCTTTGACTAAATGGACCTTTGTTGGCAAAGTGATGTCTCTGCTTTTTAATATGTTGTCTAGATTTGTCACAGACAGCTCCTTTTTCCAAGGAGCAGACATCTTTTAATTCCATGGTTGCAGTCACCACAAAGTTATTTTACTCATTTTCCTGCCTCTCCTACCAGAATGCAAGTACCACAAGGTCAGGTATTCTGGTCTCCTTTATTCATCGTGTAGCCCCAGGGCCAAATGTCCAGCATAGGGTTTATGCTCCAGAAATCTTCTTGCTTCAGGGAATGAGGGAAGGAGACAGCATCTTGAAGAGATACACTTCAAGGTCAGGATACTCTTCTCCCCGCTCCCTCCATAGCTTCTCCTGCCCTCCTTCCCTCATCCACTCTGAGGTTCTTTATTTTTTTCTCTTCATGCAAGGGTTTGAAGATCCATGGCGCTAATTTTTCTGTTGTTCTTGTTCATCGTGGTTTCCTCCAACCTCTGGAAAATGCTCATCACAGAGTAAGAACTCGGTGTGCAGTGAAGAAATGGAAGAATGAATGGGTGTGTGTGACTGTCTCACACACCTGGAGGTGGCAGGGGTCGCACTGAGCATTGGTGTTGGTGTGTGGGTGGGAGGAGCCAGCCCTTCCTATTGTGAGAAGTTATGAGAAGTGCTTAGAAGTTTTGAGTTATGTATGAGGAAATGTGTGTAGATATTTTAACACACACACACACAAAAAATTCTGTAAATGGTGGTCAACATGTTTATTTTCAGTTTTATCTATGTATCTTACATAAGTGGGGGTTTCATAGAGGAACTTTATAATTCCTGACTACAGCAAAAGGCAGTACAGAGTGTCTCCAGGGAAACTTAGATATTTATTATACAGAGCATTAGATTTCTTAGGGTTTATGGCTAGTTCGTAACTGGCTTAAATCTCTTTCCAAAGCTTTCAGTAAGATCTATAAATTGCCTGGTTCTCCACAGGGCAGGAGCCCGATGTTTGTGAGAAATCACAGCTGCTAATTGCCTCCTCCCTAAGACTCAGAGAAATGAATTGTGTCCGAGGGGGATAATTTCTCCACACTTCACAACGCCACCTGCACCTCCGCCTCCAGGAATGGAACTGATGGGTGGGCCTGAAATCCAGATTTTTGGTCTTGCTGATATCAGATTGAGGCAGCCCTGAGGCCGCTCTCCTCTCCAGGTGGTCACCCCTGAGCGATTGGCCTTGGGGGCCCTCAGTGGAAACATGGTTCCCAAGTCCATCTGTCAGTGGGATTTTCTGGCTCTGGGTGAGCACTTGCCCCATGGTTCTATTGAAGTGCAAATATGTCTCTGCAGCTGTAGAGAAGGTTTCTGTGGACAGGAGCAGCAAGGCGACATCAGGGGTGTGTCTGGTAGAAGTTCGCTTGTATCACTCGTGAGGCAGCCTCCACCAGTGAAACAGATCTGTGCTAGTACCTGGTCTTGCAGGAGGCCCTGTCCCTCCGAGAGATGCTTGCTTCTGAGGGGGCCAAGCAAAGAGGAACCTAGAGCCTGGCTTTAGCGCTGCACAGTAGAATTTCCCACAAATAAAATAAAGAATGTTCTGAGTTCTTTACTTCAGCCAGTCTCTGAGGTGCCCTTCCCTCACAGAATCCCGGCATCATCTCACTCAGGAACCACTTTCGGATACTTTCCACACAGAGTTATCTGGCTGAGCCTGAGGAGTGCAGTGCGGAGGGGTATGGGCTGGGGTTGCTGGGAGCAGGGCGCCATGAAGTGAGGGCTGTTTCTGAGAATCGCGGATCTAGGATTTCTTTTTTTTTTTTTTNTCACTCAGGAACCACTTTCGGATACTTTCCACACAGAGTTATCTGGCTGAGCCTGAGGAGTGCAGTGCGGAGGGGTATGGGCTGGGGTTGCTGGGAGCAGGGCGCCATGAAGTGAGGGCTGTTTCTGAGAATCGCGGATCTAGGATTTCTTTTTTTTTTTTTTTCCATTTTTTAATTATTTTAAAAATTCATTCAACAGAATATGTTCATTTCTTTTTTTTTTTTTTTTTTGAGAAGTATAGAACAAGATTATTTATTGGAGAACAGTTGCTTTACAAAAAATTGTGTTGACCCCTGCCACACATCACCACAAATCAGCCACAGGTATACACATGTCCCCTCTCTCCTGAGCCTCCCTCCCATCTCCCTTCCACCCCAGCCCTCTAGGTTGTCACAGAACATTGGGTTGAGCTCCCTGTTTTACACAGCAAATTCTCACTACCTATTTTACATATGGTCCACAAGCCTGTTCTCCATGTCTGCATCTCCATTGCTGCCCTGCAGATAGGTTCGTCAGTACTATCTCTCTAGATTCTACAGGTATACGTTAATAAACAGTATTTGTCTTTCTCTTTCTGACTTACTTCACTTTGTTTAATAGGCTCTAGGTTCATTCATCTGGTTAGGACTGACTTGATTGCATTCTTTTTTATAGTTGAGTAATATTCCATATACATTAATTTGTGTATATATGCCAAAGATTCTATATCATTGTGAAAAGTGCTGCAGTGAACACTGGGGTACACGTTCTCTTTCGATTACGGTTTTCTCATGGTATATGCCCAGTAGTGGGATTGTTAGGTCATATTGTAGTTCTATTGCTAGTTTCTAAAGGACTCTCCATACAGTCCTCCGTAATGGCTGTTGCAGTTTACATTCCCACCAACAATGCAAGATGGTTCTGTTTTCTCCATATCCTCTCCAGAATTTATTGTTTGTAGATTTTTTAGTGGTGGCCATTCTGACCTCTGTGTGGTGATACCTCATTGTGGTTTTGATTCGCATTTCTCTGATAATGAGCGATGTTGAGCATCTTTTCCTCTGTGTGTTGGCCATCTGTATGTCTTCTTTGGACAAGTGTCTGTTTAGGTCTCTGCCCATTTTTTGATTGGGTTGTTTGCTTTTCTAGTATTGAGTTGTATGAGCTACTTGGATATTTTGGAAATTAATCCTTTGTCAGTTGTTTCAGATCCAGCATTTCTAAGGAAGGTTGGGTGGGTGGATTTTCAAGTCCATGGTGACAGTCACCAGACACATTTCTTTTCTTTCTACATAAGGTCATATTAACAAGGATGCTATCTTGTTTTCCCTATTCTGGTATAATTTCCCCACAATGGTGAGAGNCACACCACCCCACATGCCAGACACACACATACACACACACATCACACATATACACACCACACATACACTACACACATCACACATATCACACCCACAGACACACACCACCCACACCACACACACATATGCACACCACAAACATATTCAGTGATAAATGAAGACCGTGAGTGCAGAGTTCTATAATACAATGTGCTATAAATACTTTTTTCCTGACCAAAGGGACATAACCCTCGACAGTCAACCCCCAATGAAAGTATTCTGACACACACAGCTATTGTTTGATACACTGTGGTATGTGTTAAGAAAAGAATTGTATTTTGTTTGTCTGTGGCCACAATCGACTGTGAAAGTTCCAATTATTCCAGCTTCTTTTTCTCTAAGACCTCTAAACCTGTGGCAATGTTTAAACAGAGCTTCCAGAAATAAATCCCGCATTAAGCCTCACAGATACTGTAGTGTTTGTTAAAATTATACAACAATAGAACAATAAGCTGAAGTAACTAGTGGTTTCCTTGCATTCAGTTTCTATGTCTCTGAGTGGGAATGAGATTCAAAGACAAGATTTGTGGGAAAAGTCATAGCACCCAGGCCCCAAAAGGAGATGAAGTGTGATCATTTGTCAGAGAGCAAAGCAGAACTGTTTTTTTCCTTCACATGTGGCAGTTTAGGAACTAGGACAAGCAGATATTTCTGTTTTCCTTCTGACCTTCTAAGCTTTCAATGTTTGATCCGTTGTAAGTTTCGTCATGGGCCTTGAGTCAGTGACTGAAGCAGTTGTGGAAGGAGAGGTGATTCAACACAGCAGGATGCATGTTTCAGAAAAGCACTGTGGAAAACCAACATCCTTCTAATCATAAAACCCTTTGATGGCCTTGGTGAGACCATTTTAATCTTCTGCCATGCTTCACGCTATAATAATTAAATCATGCAAATTAATGCTATTTCTAATTAGTTTCTTCTACAGAGATTTTAACACCAGAGCATTCTTTAACCAGATTCATAAATCTTAAGCAATTTCAGCCTGAGTAGGCAAAAGTTGAAACAGGGATGTGAGGCCATGTTGAAATATTTAGAAGGTTGCTCTGAGTCATTCTAAATCCATTATTTTTAGAGTGAATTGAAAATACCACTCCGTAATCATTCATAATCCGAAAAGCTCTCCACAACTGTGCAAACTAAAAATCGTCCTGTGAGTTGGAAATTACATAATAAACACAGATTCTAGGGACCACGGTTCCAGAAACTAATCTCTCTGTGATGGGCAGGCTGGTCTGGACCCCTCAAAACTGCACACGTGTTCCCAGCAGGCCTGGCTTCTCCCAGTTGTGAAGCTCTCGGTGGGACAGTGCCCGCCAGGACCCTGAGATGTGTCTGTCACCTCCCAGCTGCAAGGTCACTGCTCTCAGGAAATGAGACTCAATGTTGGGGAAACTCTGGGGCTCCTCAACTCCCCAGAACTCTACCTTCTTGGGTATAAAAGGTCTACAGTGCTCCGTTGGAACTTGCCTGGAAAAGTCCATCTCAAGGAAACTTAAGCAAGAATGGAGCTGGCAGGTGGGGTCATGAGATTCCCCACTCAGGGTCTGCTTCCAGATGTGGGCATCTTACTTCCTAGAAGGCTGACCTCTGTCTGCAAACCTCTGCATTTCATCCACCAAAATGGCAGCCAAAAACACAGGTGGCTTTTGTCCAAGCTCAAAGGAGGTGGTTGCTGCCCAGGTGCTGCACCACTCATATGAACCTTCTGTAAAGGACTCCCTGCCCAGTTGGAGGACTGTGTGAGTCTGATACTTGCAGCTGCAGGCTCCTTCAGGGTCCGTCTCAGCTTGGAGCCATAGTCATGCTCCTCTTCTCGTGACTCCCAATCGAAGACCTAGCAAGGCCTCCAAGGGCCTGGCCATTCCCAGCCATCCCAGGGCTCCTCAGGGCATTCTGCTGGGTCTGTGCCAATGCCCAGTGATGCCCCCTGCCCATCCTGCTCCTTCCCCTTGACTTTGTGGCAGCTACCCCCAATGCATCTCTTCATTCCCACCCCCGTCTTCCTCCATCTAAGCACCAGCTCCCAGATAACCCAGCCAGCTCGGGGGCTATTATCAATCCCTGCATGCATGCTGACTGGATCCTAAAGAATCTTGGGCTAAAGAGAACAAGCGGAGTCACATTTGGTTGACCCTCTAAGCAAAGGGAATTGCAGGAGGGAAAATGGGAATTGGGACTGTAACTTGGCACATGTTTAGAAGGCAGAAATCAGGAGCTCATAAAATGGAAGGGCTGTGAATGTTGCAGGAGGACTGACAGACACTGTAAGCCCTCCTCTGAGCCTCCTGATAATTTAATTAGCAGTGGTTTCCCTTTCACAGATGCTGTGTGCTATGCCCTGACTTATGTTTCTAAGGGCTCAGTGATAAAGTGTATGTCATCCACAGCTCAAGCTCTGTGGTGCTTCATGCCTCTCCTGGCCCCTTGTAAGACCTCTGAGAGATCAGCACACTTGCTTTGGGGGGGGGACCCCATCAGCAAAGCATCACCAGAGAAAGGAAATACATTGCCAGATCGCTTATGAGTTGCATTGATTGGGCATTACCATACATTGTTGCAGACTTTTAATCATCTGTGAGTTATGATGTTACAGTTTGCCTTTTATGTCTCAGAGCCCATATCTCTTTTATACAGGCTGTAATGATTTTATCTGGTAGTGTAGTAAGGGGCTGCTTAGAAAATGGGGAGCCCCTGGTATTTCCCCCACAGCACACAGTGGCCCCTTCGCGAGTCTGGCAGGGATTTCTCCGGCTCCTTCTAAAGGCCGCATTTCTGTGAGTGAATGCGGAGGAGCTGCCCACACACAGCAAGGCCTCAGGCAGCTCCTGTGGACCGAAGGCCAGAAACTTTCTCCTGTGAGCTTCGCATTCTTGGTACTTCAGCAAGGCTGCAGGGGGATTCTGCGGGCACTGACTCTTCTGAGTCAGAACTTCCAGGTCGCTGATCTGACCTCATAGCTGGGTGGGTCCCTGGGAACAGTCTGCACTGACCCTGGAGGAGTTGAAAGTAGAGGCCTCTGAGGGACGTGACAAGAGGTTGAAGGCAGGACAAACAAGCCTGGCCCCTGCAGTGAGAGAGAGCCAGGCAGGCCAGCGCAGAGCATGGGCTGTTCTTTTGTCTTTTTTAAAAAATATTTTTGAACACTTTTTAAAATGCGTTTCATTGAAGTGTAGTTGATTTACAGTGTTGTGCTACTTTCTGCCATACAGCACAGCAGTTCAGTTATACACTTATATATACGCATATATATGGGGCTTCCCAGGTGGCACTAATGGTAAAGAACCCCCCTGCTGATGCAGGAGACATAAGAGACCCAAGTTCGACCCCTGGGCCGGGAAGGTCCCCTGGAGGAGGGCACAGCAACCGCCTCCAGTATCCTTGCCTGGAGAATCCCATGGGCAGAGGAGCCTGGCGGGCGACAGTTCATAAGGTTGCACAGAGCTGCACACAACTGAAGCGACTTAGCACGCACACACACATACACACACACACAATGCATTCTTTTTCACGTTTCTCCACCGTGGCTCATCACAGGATATGGAACGTAACTCCCTGTGCGCTACAGCAGGATCTTGTTCAGTGCTGGCTTTTCATGGGAGGGACACCAGCTCCACTGGGGCTGCCCGTCTCCGGCTTCCTGTCTGTGGTGTCGCACCTTTATGCTTCCCCATCCCCTCTCTACCCCGGGGTGCAGCACCGGCTGGGTTCCCCTCCTGCGAGCTCTGGCTGGGTTTGGTCAGTAAAGAGCCTGGTGGGGGAGGCCGGGGGTGGGGAGGCCAGACATTGTCCTCTTGACCTCTCCCCCTCCCCAGAGAGGTCACTACGCACCCCGGGACAGCTGTCTCTGTCAATCAAAGGTCCCTGCCCTCTCAAGGCAGCTGAGTTTTCACCCCGGCTGTTCAAAGCGTGTCCCCTCGGGGTGGGGGGGGGTCCCAGTGGCACGTGGAACTGGGGTGCCCACCATCCCCGCTGACTGGAACAGGCAGCTCAGCAGGCTCCCGGGGGCCCCCAGCCCAGCTGCCCTCTGCTCTGCTTCCTCTTAGGCCCCTTCGGTCTCCGCACTGCTGTGGACAGTGCTGCCGCTCAGCCTCCCTCGACTCACCCCGCTGAGAGTCTGTGGGCATTCTCATCTCGCCCACCTCCATCTCTGTCTCCACCCCCTCTAACCAGCCGGGTTCCCATCATGGCGGGTGATTTGTTCAATTATTTCGTTCCGCTGGGGACACGCGGACCTTGTTGAGGTGACAGAGGCGGTTTGGGATCTGACAAGTCCAGAAAGAAAGGAAGCCTCAGACCCGGGGTGCCTAGGGGACAGGCTTGAGCCTGTGGAGGAGCGAGACCCCAGAGGGACCAGGTGTCCAGAGAAGAGGCCCCGGGGTAAGAGCGATGAGGGGACCACAGCGAGACAGAAATGCTCTCGGGAGTGAGAGTGGAGGACAGAACAACGGTAAAGGCTTTAAGTCTCCAGGTGTCGAGCTGCTGGAAGTCGGCTCTCAGCAGGCTGAAAAGACACCCACCCGTGTAGACCCGGGCTGAGCAAAGACTCCAGCGTCCACACTCCTTTGACTCTTCAACCTTGACCCCAGGCACCCCTGCTCGAGGCTCTGCTTCCCGTCTTTGTCCTCAGCTCCCACGTTTGGTGACCTCACATAGCATCTTCCTTCCAGAAAGTGACTTTCGTCCCACTTTTGACCCCAGATCCCTGCCCGGCACCCTGACCCCAGTGCCTCCAGCACCTCCCAGCCCCCTTGGCGCCCTGCTCCAGGCTCCCAGGTCACAGCGAGAAGGAGCTGGATCTCTTCCCAGTGAAAAATGAAGCACCAGATGGCATCTTTCTCTACTTAAGCCTAAACCAAATTAATTTGGAGAATGGCATTTGCAGTCGAACTCTTAATGACTGTACACAAATGGATTTTGTCCCACTTTCTGATGAAAAAGTCTACTTTCGTAGAACAATTGTCTATGAGAAATATTTCTCTTGTATAAAAGTGGCAAAACGAATGAGTGTGAGAGAGATGTAAACTAGGTAAGTGCTTTCTGCCTGGTCCAAACCCGTTTTTAATTGGAAGCACTCTGGTAGATATTTCTGTGCCGTCTCGTTTGCAGCTTGAAGTAGTTCAAATAGATGGTCTCTCCCTCCCTGACTTGCTGAGGTCTTCTGATTTTGTAAGGTGAGAACGGGATGAGACAGCTCCTGCCCGGAGGAGGGTTCTTCATGTTTGATGACTTATCCCTGCATGTGCATGAAAGAAAACATGTCACAGGCCTCAGAAGGTGGACCCTTTGACACATGCGCACTCCCTCCTGGGGCCAGGCTCTGGGTTATTCCCAGGAGACCCATCAGCAATGGCAGCCTGTCCACCAGCATCCAGGGGATGCTCAAACTCCTTTAAACTTACCCAGCTGCCCAGTGAGGTCCGGGCCCTTGCGTCCCAGCCTCGGTCATGATCCGTTATTTTGTTTTGAGTCTATTTCTCATCATAAAAGTGGAACAAAATCAGTTGTGGAAATTTTCAATATACACAAAAGGGAAAAAGAAAAAGGAAATTATATAAAGCATCCAGCACGCAGAGCAAATTCTTGACATCCTTGCATGATTCCCACCAGTCTGTACCACACGAAAAAGTTTTAAGTTCAGTGGTGATCACGCTGTGTATACAGTTCCACTGTGTCTACAGTTTCTGGTTGTGTCCCATCACATTAGAACACAAGCGCTCAGGGCAAATGATGGAACAGATGTCTGTGCCCATGACCATGGTGCCGCTCAGTTCCAAGGACAGGCTGCCAAGATGGAGCTGGACTGTGGTCACTACCTTAAGAAAATGATAAAAGATTTGCTAGACTAGGGAAAAGGAATGAGAAAAAGTTATATTTTGTAGCAAAGTACTTGACAATCTCTCAGTGTGTTCTTTTCTACAGAACCATAGAAGTGAAGGCTGGGTTTGGATCTGGAGACCAGCCATGGCTCTGGGAGTGGGGGGAATGCTGGCCTCGTTTCCTACCAGCAGCTGGGCTGTGTCCACCGCTGGCCCCAGGACCTGGCCCAGCTCACAAGACAGGTGTGGGCAATTTGAAATACCTGAGTTACACCATGCTGCCTGACTCAGGTCCCACCTGTGCCTGATCTATTTCCAGGTACCTTTCAGGACTCCCATGCTGGGTTGACACAGACACCTCATTCTGATTCTATTCCATTCTGTTCCTGAGATGTAGCAGGGTCTTCTGTGACCTGAAGGCTGCTTTATATATTAGAAGAGAAAAAAGAAGTAAAGAGCTGTTCTCAGAGGAGACACCTCAAAATTGTTTGTCCTTGACAAGCTGGATGACTCTGTCCCATGGCCAAATTAGACATCTCCAAAGCCACCAATCTCACTCTAAGCTTCTGGCACTTCTTTGATGTTCCTAAGAAAGCAGATGACTTCATCAGAAGGAGCTGACTCCTCCTGTGGTTTTGGCACCATCCCCAGACTCGAGGTACTTCTGCGTCCCGAGGAGTGAAGCACCTGCCGCCAGGTCACATGTGGTCCAGGATGCTCAGAGCACGTGTCTTTGACAGACGCCAACAGGACCAGCCTGTGATCTGCAACACAGCTTCACCTCACAGGATGGGGAGATGTTGTAGAGAGGCGAGCATCTCCCCCATCAAAGCAGGCTTCCTGGAGACGCCAGCCATGGGGATACAGGAGGGGGAGAACCAGGATGACTCTGGCTGATAGAGGCAAAGCAGGTGGAGGGTGAAGCCTCCTCTGGCCCCAGAGAGATGGCGGGAGTTTGTCCAAGCAACAGGGTGGATGGTTGGATGGGAGAGATGGTTTCAGAGGAGCTCCACAAACCTGGCAGGATGGAATCCCAGGACAAAAGGAGAGGTGGGGAAGCTGAGAGCTGCTCCCATCTCCCTTGTCTGCTCCCACGTGTGTTCAGTTGTGTCTGACTCTTTGGGACCCCATGGAGTACAGCCCACCAGGCTCCTCTGCCCATGGAATTCTCCAGGCAAGAATACTGGAGTGAGTAGCTATTTCCTTCTCCAGGGGATCTTCTTGATTCAGGAATTCAACCCATGTCTCTTGCATCTCCTGCATTGGAAGGTGGTTCTTTACCACTTTTTCCTACCTGGAAAGGCCCCTTGTCTGCTTATCCACAAATAAGGAGATGAGAAAAGTTATCTGGTGGAGGGGCCAGAATTAAGCTCCTGGAAGTCTTCCTAGAGTCTAGGTGAATCCTCCCCATGTGTGGTTTGGAAGGAGTGATGGAAACACCATTCCGAGGAGGACCTGAGGTCTGAGTGGGTCAACCTGCCCATCTGGAGCCCATTTACTGGCACTGTGAACCCTTTTGACACCTCCCGCAGCTCTTGTGGCCTGTCCGGCCGTTGCCCATGTGGTTGTAGTGAAGGAATCATCCAGAAGATATTCCCTGAGCCTTCACGAGGGCATCAGGGAGCTTCAGAAAACAGCAAGCTGGCCCCCAGGGCCTGAGGACTCCTTCATCCCCACCAACGTCCTCTGGCCCCAAATTTCCCACAGAACATACTGACACCTCCCACAGCTCTTGTGGCCTGTCCGGCCTTTGCCCATGTGGTTGTAGTGAAGGAATCATCCAGAAGATATTCCCTGAGCCTTCACGAGGGCATCAGGGAGCTCCAGAAAACAGCAAGCTGGCCCCCAGGGCCTGAGGACTCCTTCATCCCCACCAACGTCCTCTGGCCCCAAATTTCCCACAGAACATCCATATTTCTAAAATTGAGCCTTCCACAAATCTTAATTACCACCAAGCATTCCAAACTGATTATGCTGCTCAGACTTGGGGGGAAAAAAAAAGGCAAAAGAATCCACTAAATACATTTGTCTTCTCATGTCTCAGCTTAAATCATTAAAAGTCAGTCGCTTCAGCTTCTTTTGCGATTGTGCTCTGGTTTAAGAATTTTGACTGAAGTATGATTGCTGTGACTCATTGGCTGCTTCGAAAAATTCATCAAAAATCTGCTTTGCCTAAATGCTGTAACTTGAACCAGTTGTTTCATTAAATTTAATTTATCTAGGTGGGGAGCGGGGGCACACAGTCATTTGATGATTGATCGCATGAAATGGTTGAAAAGTTTCTCTCCTTGCTCCTCAGTCTTTCTTTCTCATTTGAGGATTGGATCCACTTGAGCATTTCCCAGGAGGCGGGTCTGTGCCTGTGTGTACAGAGATGCTCCCACGGGCCTGAGCAGGCCGGGTCCGCAGCAAGAACCACACGGCTCGGGGTTTCACCTCTTAAGTGGGGAGGCCAATCATTCCTCTGGACAAACAGCTCAGAAGAGAGCAGAGAAAAAGCTCTGTCCTCCCTGCCAGGACCTCAGAAAAGGATCGGCGGGTGGAAACAGGGAGCTGGGCAGCCTGCAAGCCGCCCTGTCTCTGTTCGCTCCTGCAGTTTCTCTGGCAGATGCTCTCGGCTAATTCCAAGCGGTTCAGTGTCCTCTGTTCTCTCTTCTCAGATGCACCAGCTTCTACAGCCTTGCGTCCCTTCTCCCAGCCCGGCCCTGGTTCACATCTGATCAAAGACAATCCCACATGATGATTTCCTGGGAGATATCAGGTAAACAAGCCCAGGCAGGGACGCTTTCGCTATCTGGCTAAGGAGAGGGGGTGAACGTTCTCCATCCCCATCAGGGTGACGTGCCAGGGGAAGGCAGGGCACAGAGGAGAGGGAGCAGATGTTAGCGGGGGCCTCGGGGTGTGGGGTGTGGAGAGGATTCCCGAAGGCGGCTGCTGGCACTTCGCTCACCCCAGCTCTGGTCGTTTCTCCAGGAGCAGCGCTCCTGGCTTTTCCATAAGTCCCCATGAGCAGGAGGACTCTTACCCACCTATGCACAGGTCTCTCCTGGCACTCTGCTGGTGCCTTGGAGCTTACGTGGGGTAGGGAGAGTCTCACATCTTGAACAAGGAGGGCAGAGCATCCCCCACTCCCAAACTGTGGGCTCCTTTCCCTCCCCTCCCCACCCCAGTGTGCCACCATCCGACTAGGCTTTTCTGTGCCTGTAAGATGTCTTACATCTTGGCTACCGCCTCGAGCCCCCTACCCCATCCCAAGGTCTCCCCCCACGGTTCTGGATTCCGTCTCCATAAGCTCAGTCCCAAACAAGCAGCCAAGCCCACTGCTAGGGACCAGATCTGACCTCAGAGCCTTCTTTGGAATCATGACCCCATCCCGAGATCTGCCCAGAGAACCCCAGGCCAGGTCCTTCCCTTGGCCACTACCATCAGTCAGAACCATCTCGAGAGCAGAGACCTTGTGAGTGGACACTGGGTACCAAGTGACCCCTCGCCTCCATGCTCCAGATGCAGACTACCTCCTGCCAGGCCAGCTTGACATGCCCACCCTACCTTGAGGCTGTTTGCTCAAGCCACCAACAAGGTGCCACTTGAAACGCCCAGGCTAAATAGGGTGTGAATTCCCCCTGCACCCAAAGTTGGCACTTTGGTACAGCTAGCCCATACTGTGCATATACACAAAAGGCAATTTAAAATAACCTATGGAAGTTATAACCTATGATCCATGATCATTAGGAAAATTAACCAGTCTTAACTAGCTGACTGCACCAGGATCCAGGAAATACCCAAGCCCAGACAAAAGGGTTTGGAATCACAGCTCTCATGGGAAATAAGGAAAGGTGTCCTGCACATGGTGTTCCTTTCAGAAGTTACCTGTGCAGACATCACAGTCTGCATCAACTTATTTTTTAAAGTTTCTTCCTACTAATAACATGGGATTTAATACTTCTTTTAGAAGTTGTGTTATTTACAGCTAGACCTCTGCTGTGATGTTTATACCAGTAAATCTCTCTGGCTCCTCACAGACGTTGCCAAATCTCTCCACCCCCAAATAATCCAAGCCCAAAAGCTGCATCAGAAATTAATAACCATGATCATAAATCAAAGTGAAAGTTTTATCCTTTCATTTTGCATACGACATCCTGACTAAATGAGTACCCCCATGCACACAGGATTTATCATAAAGGGGGAGAAAACCTTCCTTAATCAAAGGCATATTTCATCTCTGAAAAATTCATCAGAATGCATTACCAAGTGACTGTACGTCTTGAAAATCGCTTGTGAGCACATCTGGAAACTCACGGGTTTTTTCCCCCATCATTATATTCAGGAATATAAGCAGTTTCGATTTGCATGCATAAAGCAGTTTCTTCATCTCTTATCTTATGTGCCATGTGAATGAATTTCTGTGATCTATGGTCACAATTACCAGAATATGGATTAAGAGTGCCTACATTATGCAGATGGTGGCCGTGATCAAGAAGCTGCAGGAAATATAACACAATGAAGGAACGTGCTCTGCTGATCTCTTCCTCAGAGCCCTGCCTGCTGCCTGGAGTCAGGGATCACAGGAGTACCTGAATCCAGACTTTTCTGGGCTTTAATCAGAAGTGATGCTGACAAATCATCCTGCTCACGCAATCTTGCACTCAGAGCCAGTCCCTGAGATGCCACCTTCTGACGCCTGTAGCCCATCAGGCTGACTCATCCCCCACCCACCCTGCTCTGCTCAGGGATTCTTCTCATCTCTAAACGATACATCTGCCTGGTTTTGCCACGTGCTCCCAGGTAATCCATTTCTTATCTTTTGACTGACATGGGGGACCAACGTCTCTAGGAAGGGCTTTCACCATTATAATCATGCCATTCTACCTGTTCATAGCACCCAAGTTAGTGAGCCAGACATATGGTGAAATACGCAGAAAAGCACTTTGTGTGCACTGATGTCAGGCATGTGGAAGCTTATATTTATCACCACCGTTTTCCAAAAGCAGGTTGCTGGTGTGCGTGATGGCTGTCAGAAGTAGGCAACATCCTTGCCTCCTGGGCAGGAGGCACCAGAGAACTCTAAAGATGAAGATACTTCCGTTCATCCCATGACACCAGTTGAGATAGCTTGGAGAAATCCCCAGACTCAGTTTCCTCAACTCTAAAATAGATATCGCTCAGAGTATTCACTTCCTAAGATTACTGTAACAAAGTTCCACAAACCAGGGAGCCTAGAACCACAGAAAGTTATTATCCCACAGCTCTGGAGGCTGAAGTCCAAAATCCACCTACTGGCGGGGCTGGGTTCCCTCTGAAATCTAAAGGAAGTTTCCTTTCTGGCTTCTTACAGCCGTTGGTGCCAGCAGACTTTCCTTGGCTTGTGGCAGCATCATTCCAGTCCTCCCGTCCATCATAGCATCCTCCCTGTGGCTCTCCATATAGTCCTGCCTCTGTGTGAGTCTGTCTCTGGGTCCAGATAGCTCCTTTTCACAAGGACTGCAGTCATATAAGCCACCCTGGATCAGGGCTCACCATTTGAACTGGGCTATCTTTATGAAGACACTATTTCCAAATTAAGTCATATTCGGAGGTGCAGGGGTTAGGTCTCAGAGGTGCCCTTTGCAGGGGACACAATTCAGCCCATAACCTGATAAGCTGTCGTGAAACACAGGCAGAGCTAATTCTATGTTTCACACGTTAATGACAGTTAGGGTCAGTCATGCCTACCTTTTCATCTCAGCCCCTGGGGACAGGCATGCTGGGCATAGCATACAGTGCAGTCTAAGTTAATTGAGGGGACTTGCTTAGGGTGCAAACTCTGTAGTGAGTAGGACATTATGAAAATGAGCTGCAGACATTACCGTGGGTCCCTGGACAAGATATGCAAATTGTTTGTGATATGCTTCTAGATAATCCTGGCAGCTCAGGAAGCTGCCCCAAATAAGGCATAATAGGAGTCACGTGAGCTTCTAAACTTGGCACAAAACCTGCTCTCTTCCAAAATCATGGGCAACTATTCCCTCTGAAAAGATGGAGATGGTTCATTGTTTTTCAAGGAAATATGAAAGGGAGAAGAAGAATGAATTAAACGTAACTGTTAAAAATTCTATTGGGATAAATGTCAAACCTGTAATGAAGGCTTTGAGCAAAGACTGGATACAAAGCACCTTTGTCACAGAGAAAACAAGTGAAGCATCTGGACCGAGGGTCGAGATTGCAGGGTTTCCACGTGGTTCTGTCGGTTCTATCTCAGCCTGCCTACACTCAGGACACGTTTAAAGAATTGTTAATAAACAATACAACTTTTGTAGCCCTCAGGGACCTGGCTTTGACTGAGGACCCAGCCAGGCTGCAGGGTAAGCAGTGTGCACGCTCAGCGGATTCCAAGATTTATTCATGCCTTTGTTGCTGTTCAGCTGCTCAGTCATGTCCAGCTCTTTGTGACCTCATGGACTGCAGCAGGCCAGGCTTCGGGGTCCTTCACTGTCTCTCGGTGTTTGCTCAAACTCACGTCCATTGACTCGGTGATGCCATCCAACCATCTCATCCTCTGTCATCCCCGTCTCCTCATGTCTTCAATATTTCCCAGCATCAGGGACTTTTCCAATGAGTCAGTTCTTCACATCAAGTGGCCAAAGGATTGGAGCTTCAGCTTCAGCATCAGTCCTTCCAGTGAATATTCCGGATTAATTTTCTGATCTGTACTAAACACAGTTGCATGAATCTGGGCAAATTAAGCTATAATTTCACATGATATAAAAAGGACCTTATAATTAAAATGGCTTTGGGCAGCACTAACTGCCCACCCTCCTGCCTGGGAAAGCTTCAGACAAGCTCCTCTTACATGGGCCTCACAGCTGTACTATCATGAGTTGGGAGTCAGTGGGGAACCCAGTCCTGCTNTTCCTTTCTGGCTTCTTACAGCCGTTGGTGCCAGCAGACTTTCCTTGGCTTGTGGCAGCATCATTCCAGTCCTCCCGTCCATCATAGCATCCTCCCTGTGGCTCTCCATATAGTCCTGCTTCTGTGTGAGTCTGTCTCTGGGTCCAGATAGCTCCTTTTCACAAGGACTGCAGTCATATAAGCCACCCTGGATCAGGGCTCACCATTTGAGCTGGGCTATCTTTATGAAGACACTATTTCCAAATTAAGTCATATTCGGAGGTACAGGGGTTAGGTCACAGAGGTGCCCTTTGCAGGGGACACAATTCAGCCCATAACCTGATAAGCTGTTGTGAAACACAGGCAGAGCTAATTCTATGTTTCACACGTTAATGACAGTTAGGGTCAGTCATGCCTACCTTTTCATCTCAGCCCCTGGGGACAGGCATGCTGGGCATAGCATACAGTGCAGTCTAAGTTAATTGAAGGGACTCGCTTAGGGTGCAAACTCTGTAGTGAGTAGGACATTATGAAAATGAGCTGCAGACATTACCGTGGGTCCCTGGACAAGATATGCAAATTGTTTGTGATATGCTTCTAGATAATCCTGGCAGCTCAGGAAGCTGCCCCAAATAAGGCATAATAGGAGTCACGTGAGCTTCTAAACTTGGCACAAAACCTGCTCTCTTCCAAAATCATGGGCAACTATTCCCTCTGAAAAGATGGAGATGGTTCATTGTTTTTCAAGGAAATATGAAAGGGAGAAGAAGAATGAATTAAACGTAACTGTTAAAAATTCTATTGGGATAAATGTCAAACCTGTAATGAAGGCTTTGAGCAAAGACTGGATACAAAGCACCTTTGTCACAGAGAAAACAAGTGAAGCATCTGGACCGAGGGTCGAGATTGCAGGGTTTCCACGTGGTTCTGGCGGTTCTATCTCAGCCTGCCTACACTCAGGACACATTTAAAGAATTGTTAATAAACAATACAACTTTTGTAGCCCTCAGGGACCTGTATCCAGGCTTTGACTGAGGACCCAGCCAGGCTGCAGGGTAAGCAGTGTGCACGCCCAGCGGATTCCAAGATTTATTCATGCCTTTGTTGCTGTTCAGCTGCTCAGTCATGTCCAGCTCTTTGTGACCTCATGGACTGCAGCAGGCCAGGCTTCGGGGTCCTTCACTGTCTCTCGGTGTTTGCTCAAACTCACGTCCATTGACTCGGTGATGCCATCCAACCATCTCATCCTCTGTCATCCCCGTCTCCTCATGTCTTCAATATTTCCCAGCATCAGGGACTTTTCCAATGAGTCAGTTCTTCACATCAAGTGGCCAAAGGATTGGAGCTTCAGCTTCAGCATCAGTCCTCCCAGTGAATATTCCGGATTAATTTTCTGATCTGTATTAAACACGGTTGCATGAATCTGGGCAAATCAAGCTATAATTTCACATGATATAAAAAGGACCTTATAATTAAAATGGCTTTGGGCAGCACTAACTGCCCACCCTCCTGCCTGGGAAAGCTTCAGACAAGCTCCTCTTACATGGGCCTCACAGCTGTACTATCATGAGTTGGGAGTCAGTGGGGAACCCAGTCCTGCTGGTAACTATTGCCAGAGATTGGAGCGTGATAGCAACTTGTCTTAACTCCAATCTTCATTCTAGCAGAACTTTTCCAAAAAATGTCATGGTAGAGGACAATGGAAGGGTACATTTGGCAATGGTTTCCTCTTGTTGGCTTCACTGAGAAATCACACAGCATCAAAATGGTGTTATGGGAACATTATTGAGGTTTTCTCCCCCTTTGGCCTGATGAGAATCCTACCACAAAAAATTCCCAGCTAAAATAATTACTCCAGTGTTCTGTATGGAACAAAACTTTGGGAAACCCACTCATTCTTAACGTTTTCCTAATCTCCCCTCCCTTCAGTTTCCTTCTACCGGAAAATTTTGGCTTAAAGTCTCAGTTCCCCAAAATAGACATGCAACATGACCATCTGATAAACTCTGAGATACCTGAGTCTGCCTTCAACCAGTAACACCAAAGGTTCGGTGCACTTTCAAAGACAATTATCCGCATCCACAGCAACTCTTATCCATATTCCTGTTGCGAAAGGGCACAGAGTACATCTAGGTTTCCATAGGTTCCAGAGTTTTCTGCGTGAAGTTGTTCTTATCATCTCATTCCCTTCCCTGCCATGGATTTGCAACATCAGATTCTCTGCATATGCACAGTGGCGTCAGAAGAAAGAGCCTTGAGCTCTTGAGGACGCTGTGCATCAAATCACTTAAGGAGCCTGATGTAAGAAATGGCAGTGCACACACAGACACACACATGTACAGTCACACACACACACATGCATACATGCACACACACACACACATGCACACGCACGTACACACACACACCCCAGGAGACATTTTGCCTCCCTAAGGGACTCATTTGTTCTCTTTTCAAGAACACTGAAATCTGATAACCAATTCATGTTTGTGTTTTTGCTTTGGCTATCAGGACCATCAGATCCAAATTTGTGCCTTCTTTGATCAGGCTAATACCTTTGGGTCTATATCGTTTTTCTGCCACCTTCATTCTCCCCAACTGTGATGTCCCCAGTCCCAGCACATAGTTTTGTATTCATTTTCCCCTGATTCACAAATCCACTTTGTGAACATCACCTAAAGTCATTTGGGGAAAAAGGTAGGTAAGTAAATAAATAAATCATTGATACGTTGGTGAAAAGTGAGCTCACAGAGTTAGTATATCTTTAACCCAAGTTGTAGCTCCATTGACAAAACATATGCTTCCATGTGTGAACTTAGGAAATTGGGCATGGGCCCCAATGGTGGTGGTTCTTCTGAAGCCAAAATTAGAACAAAATAAGGACTTCCTTGGTGGCTCAGATGGTAAAGGACCTGCCTGCAATAGAGGAGACCGTGGGTTCAATCCGTGTCAGGATGAACCCCTGGAAAAGGGAATGGCTACCCACCCTAGTATTCTTACCTGGAGAGTTCCATTGACAGACATGCCTGGCAGGCTACAGTTCATGGGATCACAAAATAGTCCAATACGACCGAGCAATGAACACATTCTCAAAAGCTAAGGAAGCCCGATCTCCTCTAGACAAGAACCCTGCTCTTCTAGGTCCTGCTCCCTCATTACCCCAGTCCCTCCTGCCTCTGCACCAACCCCCCTCACCTCTTCACTCAACAGAGTGAAAAATAAATGTGAGCCCTGTCCTTCCACCCTCTCGATTCCCGTTTGGAGGGTGGGCGCTATTCTGTGGATGGGCACTCAAGACTGTCAAGGTCCCAGAGCTGGACCGAGCCCTCCTGGCTCCACGGGAGACTTTGTGGGGGCCCCTGTCTGCTGACGCTCAGATCGGCACACAATGAATGGTGTTTCGAACGTTGGAGAACTGTGATCAATAGAGGGCTGGATTCTATTTGTCCTGCTTGGCTCTAGAGGTCAGTGAATGGATTTTACAGGGCATCTCATGTCTTAGGGGTGGTAGAGACCTCAGCTGTGATCTAGACCAGCCCTGCCTGCCAGGGCTCCCCTCCACCCCACACCTGCCAGCAACCAGTCCCAGCATCTGCCTATCTCCCCAGACACTGGGATGAGCACCTTCACCACACCCTCCCCTTGGCGGCACCCATGAGTGCTCCCAAGCCCGTCGGCAGGATTGATCATGAAGAGGACAGAGCCTCAGTCTAAGGCACTGAGAGGAGCCTAGCCGTGTGTCCCCGTGGGAATCTGTTGTGTGCATTTTGCAGGGTGATGTATGTGGATCACCACTGGTTAATAAGCCCACCGTCTCTTTTCCGTCCAACTTCCTCTTCATTCTCCTGCAGCTGGTGGAGGTGAGGGCCCAGGGAATTTGAAGATCCATATCAGGGCAAGTGGAGCTGGGTAGGTGATTAGTTCCAGGCCTTGGGAGAGCTGTCTGTGGTCTGTGCCCAATTCCATGCCCAGTTATGTTGCTGGTCACCATCCAGATTTAGGTAAAGCTTCTGTGAATCCTATCACCCACTAGCTGCACACGGAGCATGCTAACATCTGGATTGTGGCAAACTGATTACCAGTGTCACCAACACAGAGAATCCTGAGGGCTAGAAATGCAGAAATGCCCTGAAATTGAACAGGAAAGAATTTCAACAACTACTTTTCCAAGCTCAACAATTCTACAGTTTACCTGAGTTTCTAGCATTTGTCCCCTAATGTCCCATCACCAACAACAGGTTGCAGAGCTGCAAGACATGTACCTAGACCATCAAAATATAAAACTAATTTTGACCAACAGTGCCAAAGGAAGGACTGAGTTGACTGCTAGTCTCTCTGTAAAAACCAATAATTCAGAATTATTATTGAATACAGAAGTGATTAAAGAATATGCAGGCAAATGGAAGGGGACTGTATGATAGAGTGAGGGTAGGCAGCTAATAAAATATATTAACTGTAATTCCAAGAATCATAAAGCAAGTTGCTTTCTTGGATTTTGTAACTTATATGTTATATATCAGCTTTTCAAAATTTGTGGCTTGCCACGATTTCTTTTCAAGTGTAAATGAATACTTACCTAACTTGTAATCATGTTTTCTCTTTCTTGCAGAGAACCATGAGGGTTTAACAGACATGAAGCTCACATCCTCCCCTGACATCAGGGTGTGGGGTCAGGACTCACTCCAACAGCCCAAGCCCAGCATCCTTGAGGAACCACCTGGAGTTGGGGCCATGCAGATGCCCCCCTTCAGCTCAGGCTTCCCTGCCTGTGCCTGTGCCTGTGCAGCCTGCAGCCAGTGCTCTCCCTGGGATGAGGAGCTGCTCTGAGGCTCAGCTTCTGTAGCAGGCTCTGCCACCAGCCCATCACTTGCCAAGTCCCCATCCCCAGGAGCGGGCTGTTGTTCGGCCTCTCAGTCATGTCCGACTCTCTGCAGTCCCATGGACTGCAGCATGCCAGGCTTCCCTGTCCTCCACTGTCTCCCAGGGTTAGCTCAAATTCATGGCCATTGAGTTGGTGATGCCATTCAACCATCTCATCCTCTGCCACACTCTTCTGCTTTTGCCCTCCGTCTTTCCCAGCATCAGGGAATTTTCCAATGAATTGGTTCTTTGCATCAGGTGGGCAGAAGATGGGAGCTTCAGCTTCAGCATCAGTGCTTCCAATGAATAATCGGGGTTGATTTCCTTTAGGATTGACTGATTTGATCTCCTTGCAGTCCAAGGGACTCTTAAGAGTCCTCTTCAGCACTACAGTTCAAAAGCATGAATTCTTCAACACTCAGCCTTCTTTACGCTCCAGCTCTCACATCCGTAGATGACTACTGGAAAAACCACTGCTGTTGTTGTCGCTAACTCACATCCAGCTCTTTGAGACTTCATGAATTGCAGCATGACAGGCTTTACCTCAGCCTTCACCATCCAGCCTTCACCACCTCCTGGAGTTTGCTCAAACTCATGTCCATTGAGTAGGTGATACCACCCAACCAACTCATCCTCTGTCGTCCCCTTCTCCTGCCTTCAGTCTTCCCCCGCATCACGGTCTTTGCTAATGAATTGGCTCTTCACATCAGGTGGCCAAAGTATTGACGCTTCAGCTTCAGCATCAAACCTTTCAGTGCATATTCAGGGTTTATTTCCTTTAGGATGGTCTGGTTTGATCTTGCAGTCCAAGGGACTCCCAAGAGAGCTTCAGGGCAGGGAGCTCTTCCTAAAACCAGGCAGACTTTTCCTGGGTCAGGATGAGTGCTCCCAGGGGAAGACTGCTGTGACATCTGCAGTGAGCCTCCAGCTGCTGAGGCCCTTCCCCCTTAGAAGGGACCCTCTTGAATATGAAAGAAACTTAGCTGTCCTCCCCATCCCTCCACTTCCCCTGCCCCAGCAGTAGCATTTGTTTCCTCAGGAAAATGGGAAAATCAGGGCTCCTGCTTTCCTGGATTATAGTGCATAATTTAATCCACGTGGAGATTTGGGCACAGTGCCCAGGATGCCCTGAGCATTCAGGACAGTTACCGGAGGTTGTGGTTGCCCTTGTCACTGTTTTCATTATAAGAACTATTAACATTATTAATAATAATGCCCAGTGTGCCATCAGTGTCATATAAACGATGGATGGAAATATTTCACTGTAGAGTATAAATGATAGAGCTCTTTGGAAAGCTGGGGGTTACCCACTAATTTGAGAGCCATTAGCCCCATTTTGGAGTACCCATTAATCCCGTTCCCATCTAAGGTGATGCCCCAGCTTACAGATCCAGAGGAGATCATGAGAAACTTTCCCCAAAATGTTGTTTCGATCCAGATATATTATGTCTACAGATGGCTTCAGCTGTGTGAGCCCGAGTTCCCTGTCAAAACAAGGAAACGAAACTAATCTTGCCTGATCAGCAGTTATTGAACTCCCACTGGCCTCAAACAACCATCTTCAGATCTTGCAGTCCAAGGGACTCCCAAGAGAGCTTCAGGGCAGGGAGCTCTTCCTAAAACCAGGCAGACTTTTCCTGGGTCAGGATGAGTGCTCCCAGGGGAAGACTGCTGTGACATCTGCAGTGAGCCTCCAGCTGCTGAGGCCCTTCCCCCTTAGAAGGGACCCTCTTGAATATGAAAGAAACTTAGCTGTCCTCCCCACCCCTCCACTTCCCCTGCCCCAGCAGTAGCATTTGTTTCCTCAGGAAAATGGGAAAATCAGGGCTCCTGCTTTCCTGGATTATAGTGCATAATTTAATCCACGTGGAGATTTGGGCACAGTGCCCAGGATGCCCTGAGCATTCAGGACAGTTACCGGAGGTTGTGGTTGCCCTTGTCACTGTTTTCATTATAAGAACTATTAACATTATTAATAATAATGCCCAGTGTGCCATCAGTGTCATATAAACGATGGATGGAAATATTTCACTGTAGAGTATAAATGATAGAGCTCTTTGGAAAGCTGGGGGTTACCCACTAATTTGAGAGCCATTAGCCCCATTTTGGAGTACCCATTAATCCCGTTCCCATCTAAGGTGATGCCCCAGCTTACAGATCCAGAGGAGATCATGAGAAACTTTCCCCAAAATGTTGTTTCGATCCAGATATATTATGTCTACAGATGGCTTCAGCTGTGTGAGCCCGAGTTCCCTGTCAAAACAAGGAAATGAAACTAATCTTGCCTGATCAGCAGTTATTGAACTCCCACTGGCCTCAAACAACCATCTTCCCTCTCCAGAGGCTAATAAACCATCCACTTGAAAGTCATTTCTAAATTTTTGTCATTTATCCAGCTCACAAGTCTGAGGTTGAAGGAGATGTTCCATCTTCCTC
This sequence comes from Oreotragus oreotragus, assembly GCA_006410675.1. Classification (NCBI taxonomy): domain Eukaryota; kingdom Metazoa; phylum Chordata; class Mammalia; order Artiodactyla; family Bovidae; genus Oreotragus; species Oreotragus oreotragus. Next base: position 121,369 of record SJYX01005596.1, on the reverse strand, counting down.
CTTTTATAGAAAGTGTTAGTTATGCCAGAGTTTTCACATGGACCACAGGCTTAACAGAAGCAATGACCTCATGGGTATAAGTGGCTAAAACTGGACCAGCACTACCTCTCCATCCTAATTATTTGCTTATTTACCAGTTTTTCTTATTTTTAAAGGAGAATTCTGTCTCCATCTTAAAATGCTAGAAGAGTGAGGGGCATGAATTTTCATCAGAGTGATGATTTTTTTTTCTTTAATTTTCTTGGACTTAGTTTTCTAAAAGACTTGGGGCTTATATGTGAATCTATCTACTCCTGATACCCTGAGAAAATGAAGCCCCTGCTAAATAGGAAAAGATCACCCTCTTGGCTTCATCCCTGTTGTCCAGGACTTGAGCTGGAGACACGGTGCTTCTCTGACTGCTACCAAAGCTGACCCAGAGCAAAGCTGAAGCCGAGCTGGGTTCTGGTGGAGCGGAGGCCACAGTGGGAAGGGCTGGCAGGAAAAGTGAGGTCACATGATTTAGATTGTGACATCATCCTGGATAACAAGAGGTCACAGCTGTTCAAACAGAGTGAGCCATTTGGGATGTATGTTCCTTGACCCAAACCAGCCAGCCAACTTGAGTGCCAGCCCTGAGACACTTGCTGAATTTCCCAAGAAAGAGCCTCTCGACCTGTTGTAAACCTGGAGCTTCCATCCTTGGGAGACCATCACAGATGAAAGCAGAACCAAGAGATGGAAACCAGCTTCTGACAACGTGGCCTGAATATCTGGAACGAGTTTCCCCTGAAGCTAAATTCAGCTCCCGCTGGGACTTGCAGTTCTATTAAGCCAATGAATTTGTTTTTTTCTGAGGCCAGCTTGAACTATATTTCTGTCTATTGCAACTAAAGAATCTTACCCGATTGTTTGCAGAACCAGAGGGCTTACAAAGGGGTTGCACGGGCCATGGATCAAAAGCATTGTGGCAGACACCACTGATACATCAAATGTCCGCAATTCTTGGTTTTCCAGACACTTATTAGGATTACGTTTCTTTTTTTCCCCTACTTCCTTTGAAGTTAGCTGTGGCCATGAGACTGGCTTTGGCAAATGAAATGTGGTCAGAGAAGCTCATTTCACCTCCAGGGAGAAGCTTTAGGAGCAAATGTGTTATTTCAACATACCCTTTTCCTGCATTGCCAATCATGGAAACATCAAGATGGAGCCCCATTCATCCTCAGTCCATGAGACAGAGAGAAGCCCAGGTCCCAACCAATCAGTGATGGACACGTAGCCCGAGTGAAGGGGACAAACAAACAAAAGCAGAGTTTTTTAATCCACTGACACTTGGGCTCATTTGTTACTGCAGTGTAGTTTTCTGCTTCTGACTGATGCAAACATCTAGCCTATGGGAGTAGCAGTGAGCATCCTGTCAAGAACTAGGCATGGTGGGGATGGTGGGTGAGCAACCGGCTGTTGGCTGGGTCTCCCAAGTGAGGGGAGACACTGGTACGAGGAGTTTGAAGTATTCTGACTTTTTTTTAAAAATGCACAACATGAGAGTTGAAACTTACCTTTCATTTGGGGCCAAATGAGGACTGCAGCCCAGGAGACATCACCTCAGAGAGCTCTGAGAGCCTGCTCCAAAGAGGTCAGGGGAAGGTCAGTGTGTATGTGATTTTGGTGAAGGGGTGGGTAGTACGTGCAATCAAGCACATATTTTTGCATTAGGTTGCTGCTAGTCAGGAGGAGCAGAGAAGGCAATGGCACCCCACTTCAGTACTCTTGCCTGGAAAATCCCATGGACGGGGGAGCCTGGTGGGCTGCGTTCCATGGGGTCTCGAAGGGTCATGCATTGGCGAAGGAAATGGCAACTCACTCCAGTGTTCTTGCCTGGAGAATACCAGGGACAGGGGAGCCTGGTGGGCTGCCATCTATGGGGTCACACAGAGTCGGACACGACTGAAGCAACTTAGCAGCAGCAGCAGTCAGGAGGAGCAGACACCACCATGAAGAATTTCAGTGTTTCTCTAGGTACGAGCTGATGCTAGAATTGGGCTCATAAGATCAGCCCTTGAAAATATCTAACTGCTTGAAGACCTACTCTGCCAACATTTTCCCTGAGTACAAAGTGTCTCGTTTCTGCTTTCCACCGCGAACTCCCTTCAGGGGGTGTTGAAGGTCAACAGCTGCAGCAGCATGTGATTTAACCCTTGTAGAGGTAGATGGCAAGTGCCAATTTGTAGTTGACAATTGGAAGGCCCAGAGGACCACTGGACAAGGAACGTGAATACTGTTTAAATAAAGAGATAAAGAAACGGTGGGAGGGAAGACTTAGCTTGGTCAGAAGCCAGGAAACATTGGGCAATGCTTGTGAGGAACAGCTGCCAAAGGAGATAAGCGAAACGGAATTTGAGAGAAAGCATGAACGTGCTCACACCCAGAAGATAGAACTGAGCCAGCTAATGAAACGACACTTGAAATTTACCTATCTGGACTCGTTTGTGAGTCAGATTCTCAGCCCACTGAAGAAGATTGGACTGGAGCTCCTTGGTAACTCTGAAGAAGGTCTTGAAAAAGGACAGACGGTAATCCCAAGGATGTGGTCATTGGGATCAGATCTTATTCATCTTGTCCCACCGGGTGGTGTGGGATCCTGATTAGATAAGAGAGTTTCAAATGCTATCAAAGCACAAAATAATGTGTTTTCTTTTGAGTGGGAGATTCTGAAATAGCTTGTTGTTTTAATGATCTGTTGCTATACATACAGCAAATGACCTCAAAACTGTGGTTTAAAACAATAGACATTTATTATGCTACAGTTTCTGTGGGTCAGGGATTTGGAAGTGGACCAGCTGGGTGCTTGTGGCTCAGAGCCTCTCATGAGATTAGGGTTAAGGTATCAGCCGGGCCTACAGTCACCTAAGGGCCGACTGGGCCTAAGGAGCCACTTCTGGGGTGGCTCACTCACAAGGCTATGGGCAGGAGATCTGTTTCTTACCCATGGGCTTCTCCATAGGGCTATTTGAACATCCTTACACATGGTAGCTGGCTTACACCAGAGCCGATGAACCACAGGGGAGAGCAGGAAAGAGGTCACAATGCCTTGCATAACCTAGTCTGGCCTTCCCTGGTGGCTCAGTGGTAAAGAATCTGCCTGCCAAAGCAGAAGACACAAGAGATACCGGTTTAATCCCTGGGTTGGAAAGAGTCCCTGGAGAAGGAAATGGCAACCCACTCCAGTATCCTTGCCTGAAAAATTCCATGTTACAGAGGAGCCTGGTGTGCTGCAGTCCTGGGGTTGCAAAGAGTCGGACACAACTGAGAGACTGAGCATAAAGAGAAACATATTCTACAAGTCCCAGGTTGAGAGCTGGACTGCTTATACCTACCCCTGAGACTTAATCTCCCCCACACTCTCTGCCCCGAGTCTTCTGTAATTCCCAGACATGTGCTCTATTTCTTCAGAGCAAAGAGAGCCAATACTTTTTGCCAAGCAGTTGCATTTGACACTTAATTACCACATGTTCCTCAAAAAAAAAAAAAAAAAAAAAAAAACACCAGTTTTGGGGGCTTTCTCAGTACTGGGAGTTCAGAAAGTGTTTGTTCAGTGAATGTGTCAATGGATGGATGAGGTGACTTTATCTGAAAAATCTGGACCTCACTGGCCAACCTNCAAAAAAAAAAAAAAAAAAAAAAAATCACCAGTTTTGGGGGCTTTCTCAGTACTGGGAGTTCAGAAAGTGTTTGTTCAGTGAATGTGTCAATGGATGGATGAGGTGACTTTATCTGAAAAATCTGGACCTCACTGGCCAACCTTCTTAGTGGAAACTACGGCTCTGACAACATAGATCTCAGAATGACAGAGTCAAAAGATTTATTAACAATACCTGTAGCCAAATAGTCATAGATATCAAGTACATGACTTAAGGCATGGGTGATTGCAAAACTTTCCAGTATGTAAAAATTTTTCATCACTTTTAAAATCCACTACATCAGTTACCAAGGGTGTGTGCATAGTATTTCTGTTCTTTGGGGAGTTGCTCTTACTGGCCATGATTTCAGCTTCTGGCCACTGGCTTTGAAGAATTGCATGACTCCATTCCTTAGTCAGTAAAGCATGTCTGTACCCAGAATCTTAAAGCTGCATAGATTCCAGGAAACAATTGCTCTAGAACTCCTAGCAATAAATAATGATGAAATAAATAATATAACAGACATGGGAGATGCAAGAAATGTTATTGCCCTATAACCCATAAGCAATTGCTTCTACATGATATTTCTATGGCAGCCCATGTACTTCATGATTGTTTTAACACACGAACTAGTAAAGGTGGTGTTCCTTACTGAGCACAAGGCTCATTCAACTTTCTTACAACTCGCACACTTCCAGGACATATGGGACATGTGGCAACTGATCAAATGGAAAGAGGAGAAGTAAGAAATGTGGTTACACTACTAAAGCATTTCATCCTTTCTTCCTTACAGAGCAAATAACCCAGTCACCCTCAATTTTAGGCCCCTGTTTTGCCAAATAGACAAAATCAGTCCTTCCACTCTGCAGAGTAACTCCTGGGTACATCATTTCAAAGAGCATCATTTCCAAGCAGGAAAACGAAAGTGTTCGTCGCTCAGCTGTGTCCGACTCTTTGTGACCCCATGGACTATAACCTGCCAGGCTCCTCTCTCTATGGGATCCTCCAGGCAAGAATACTGGAGCAGGTAGCCATTCCCTTCTTCAGGGGATCATCCCGACCAAGGGATCAAATCTGGGTCTCCTGCATCGAAGGCAGATTCTTTACTGGCTGAAACTCCAGGGAAGCCCTTTAAAGCTGAAAGGCAGGAAAAAACCTTGGCAAGGCAGATGGCTGGCCGACCACGGTTCTGGCTAATTGAATCTGTTGATTAACTCTGGTCCCTCACCTTCCAAACACCCCTGTGCTCTTCTCACCCCTGAATTTACTAAGACACAGCTGAGGTCATCTCACTGGCTTGCCCACTGCCTTTTGGGTTTTGTTTTCTAATGTGTTTGAACATTAACTGCAAAGTGTTTTTGTATCTTCCAAAGAAAAGCAAATGGAGCAGAGCCGACGCTGTGGGACGAGGAGCCTGCTGGGAACTTCAGCTGACTCTTTAAAAAATTGGAACAGAGCCGCTTGACGATGTAGTGTTCGTTTCAGGTGTGCGGCACAGTGGGCCGGCTGTGCGTCTGCATTCTGGCTCAGGCTTTTTTAACGCCTTCGTGGCGCCCCAGCTTGTGCTCACCCCCGCCCTGTGAGGAGAGGAGGTTACTTGATCTCCTGCATCTTTCACCTGAGCGGTACTCTGACAACTGGATAAAAGGGGTTTGAGCCTTTCTTGGGGAGGGATGAAAGACAGCTGGATGTTTTCAGCTCAGTGATAACGTCAGGGCTGCATACCGGGGCCTTAGTAAGCTGCTGGCTGTGCGTATGGCGGAGGCTGCATATCAGGGTCTTAGTAAGCTGCTGGCTGTGCGTATGGCAGTGGGAGAGACAGAGGAGAAAGAGAAGCTGGAGGCAGAGAACAAGTGGACCATCTACTAGGGGGGCTATGAGGCTCCCCTGGTGGCTCAGCTGGGAAAGAATCTGCCTGTGGTGCAGGAGACCTGGGTTCGATCCCTGGGTTGGGAAGATCCACTGGAGAAGGGAAAGGCTACCTGCTCCAGTATTCTGGCCTAGAGAGTCCCATGGACTCTATAGTCCATGAGGTTGCAAAGAGTAGGGTATGACTGACTGACTTTCACTTTCACCTATTAGGAAAGAGGTCATAATTTGGGAATGGTGATGGGGAGGGCAGATGCAAGGAATTTTCTAGAAATCGCATTGGCTTTCCAGAAGTGGCACCTTTTACAGTGGTGGAGGGAGACTCTAGAGAGCAGTCGAATCCTCGTGAAGCCCCCAGAGGCATACCGTGCCACCTTCAGAGCCGTGGATCAGTGGAAGAGGGGCGCTTAGAATGAAGGGCGGGTGCTAGCCCCATTTTGATGTGCTGAGGGGCAGTGGCTGTGGACCAGCCGAGTTCTGTGGCTATTTGTGCCGTCTCTTCATCTTGTCTGAGTCCTTGTGACCCATGGACTGTAGCCCAATAGACCCCTCTGTCCATGAGATTCTCCAGGCAAGAATACTGGAATGTGTTGCCATTTCCTCCTCCAGGGGGTCCTCCCGATCCAGGGATCAAACCCACATCTCTTACGTCTTCTGCATTGGCAGGTGGGTTCCTTACCAGTAGTGCCTATTTAAGTCACCTCAAATCTGAGTGCACCTTGAGAGCCGTCCCGGATGGAGATTCAGATGTGAACAGTAACACATAGCTGATGCCATTGCAAGACCTACAGCGTGGAGGAAGGGAGGACAGAGAAAAGAGGAAACACTAGCAAAGACAGAGCTGAGAGCTCCCAGAGTGTCTGTCGGGAGCTTTTCTCTATGATCTGAGCAGAAAACTAGTTGTCTTAGAAAGCTTACTAAAATAAATCTTGGAAGTAGAACTGTCATTTTGGATAGAATTTTCATTTTGATAGAAACATGATATATACAATGTAGGAATGTAACTTTCAAAATTTTTATAATAATTAATGCCAGGAATATCTGGTCACAGTTAGGTCGTAAGAACAAAAGAATGCAATCTACGCCTGAATGTGTGTGTGGGGTTGTGTGTTGTGTGTCTGGTGTGCACAGATATACAGAAATAATAGGTAACAAGCAGGGCCATGTTCTCCCCGGGCCAGGTGTCTGTGGTTTTGAAACAAGTGGGCACCTGCCCCTTAAAGGTCCCACCACTGAGCCCAGGGCTATTATGATTGCTGCGCCTGTGGATTTTGTGGTGAGAAAGGAATGTTGCTTGAAGGCTGCCCTCCCTGAGAGAGTCAGAAGCAGACATGGGCTTCCCCTCCCCAACCAGAGGGCGATTTCCCAGTTACTGTGGCAACATCAGGACGATCTGTCAACAGGAGATGCTTTCTCATGTCCACCTGGTCCTTTGATATTTTAACCAAAAGAAGTTTTACTTCTTAAAAATGTATAATAAGCAAAAAAAGGAAAAGAATAGATAAATAAGACCATATCAAAAATTTTTTAAGCTTCTGTGTATCAGAGGACACAATCAACAGTGTGAAAGAGCAGCTTATGGGATAGGAGACAGAATTTGCATGTTTGATAGAGGTTAATATCCAGAATATGTGAAGAGCTCCAACAGCCCAATAACAACAAGAAAAGTACCCGAGTAAAAATGGGCAAAGGACTTGAATAGATGTTTCTCCAGAGAAGATATATCAGTTGACCAATGAGCACATGAGAAGATGCTCAGTATCACTAATCATTAGGGGGATGCAAATTAAAACCACAATGAGATAACACTCTATGTCTATTTGCATGTCCTCTATCAAAAGGCAGGGAACAGCAAGCGCTGGTGAGCACAGGCAGGGACACACACCTGTGCACTGTTGCTGGGATTGTGCACGGGTTCAGGCACTTTGGAAAATGATATGAAAGTTCCTAAAGAATTAAAACAGAACTACCGTATTATCCAGCAATTCCATTTCTGGGTATGTACCCCCAAAGAATGAAAAGCAGGGTCTCCAAGAGATAATTGCATGCCTGTGTTCATAGTAGGACTATTCACAGTGGCCAAAAAGTGGAACCAACTGAAGGGTCCAGCAGCAGAAGCAGGAATAAGCAAAATGTGGTCTCTAGATATAATGAAATATTGCTTAGCATTGAAAAGAAGGAAATTCTGACCCAGGCTCCAACATGGATGAACCTGAAGGGCACTCTTCCAAGTGAAATAAGCCAGTCTCATGACCCCGCCTCCATGAGGCATCTGGAGGGGCCAAATTCATACAGAAAGCAGACGGTGGCTGCCAGGGCGTGGGGAGTAAGTGCTTAGCCAGGGCAGCTTCAGTTTGGGAAGATAAAGTTCTGGAGGTGGATGTCAGTGATTGCTGCACAACAATGTGAGTCCCACTTAAAAATGCCTATGTTATGTGTATTTTGGGCTTCCCTGGTGGCTCAGAGGTTAAAGCGTCTGCCTTGCAATGCAGGAGACCTGGGTTCGATCCCTGGGTCGGGTCGGGAAGATCCCCTGGAGAAGGAAATGGCAACCCACTCCAGTGTTCTTGCCTGGAGAATCCCATGGACAGAGGAACCTGGCGAGCTAAGGGGTCACAAAGAGTCGTACAAGACTAACACTTTCACTTTTCACTGTATGTAGACTTCTGGATAAAAAAGGTGAAGTAAGTAAAGTCGCTCAGTCATGTCCGACTCTTTGCAACCCCATGGACTGTAGCCTACTAGGCTCTTCTGTCCATGGGATTTTCCAGGCAATAGTCCTGGAGTGGATTGCCATTTCCTTCTCCAGGGGATCTTCCCAACAGATGTGTATAAGAGANACTCTTTGCAACCCCATGGACTGTAGCCTACTAGGCTCTTCTGTCCATGGGATTTTCCAGGCAATAGTCCTGGAGTGGATTGCCATTTCCTTCTCCAGGGGATCTTCCCAACCCAGGGATCGAACCCGGGTCTCCTGTATTGTAGACAGACGCTTTACTATCTGAGCCACCAGGGAGTTCCTATTAATGAAAGGGAAGGTTGTGTTTAAGTCCACAGACAGGCTTCTTCCATGGCAGGAGGCAAAGTTCCTTTAGAAGCAACATGTCTCACACTCATAATCTGTAAAGACACCCTTGAGTGATGCCTCCTAAAACCTGGCCTCTTATAAAACTCCATTCAACAGGTCAAGTAGGCAAGCACTCCATGGAAAAACCATGTTAAAAGCCTCAGACCTGGTGCATGTGGGTCCTTCGAGGGATGACCACCAGGTCCTGGAGCAAAGCGCCCCCAGCAGTTTGTGGCCCGGCTCCTTCCCACCTAGGACTGGCTCCACTGGGTCTCAGGGCCAGCCACTGAGTGCTCACGGACAAGCACTGTCCTTTCTGGCAGAGCTGGGATTGGGGGATGACCAGACGTCCCACAGAGTGAAAGTGAAAGTCACCCAGGCGTGGCTGACTCTCTGCGACCCCCTGGACTGCAGCCCGCCAGGCTCCTCTGTCCATGGGATTCTCCAGGCAAGAAGACTGGAGTGGGTTGCCATGCCCTTCTCCAGGGGATCTTCCCAAGCCAGGGACTTAATCTGGGTCTCCCGCAATGCAGGCAGATTCTTTGAGCCACCAGGAAACACATGACCCATAGGGTAGTAACTAAATGGCTACAAGGTCCATTCATGACCAGGTCATAGGACCTGGTCCTGAGTCTCCTTGCTCAGGACATGCAGTGGACTATGTGAAGTGACCACTGCCCCACTCAGCCACCCTCCAAAGGGCCTTTCACCAGCAGGTGCCCTCAGGTGTGTGGTCCACCCTTCTCTTGGTCCCCAGGGTCCTTGCCAAGGACACATGTGCTGAGTCACGTTCATCCATCAGATATAGAAATGTATGGCTACGGTTAGTGACTACCACATTCATGAAAGAAACACAGCAAATAGATGGGGAAACAGTGGCTGACTTTATTTTTCTGGGCTCCAAAATCACTGCAGATGGTGACTGCAGCCATGAAATTAAAAGACGCTTGCTCCTTGGAAAGAAAGTTATGACCAACCTAGACAGTATATTAAAATGCAGAGACATTACTTTGCCAGCAAAGGTCTGTCTAGTCAAGGCTATGGTTTTTCCAGTAGCCATATATAGATGTGAGAGTTGGACTATAAAGAAAGCTGAGTGCTGAAGAATTGTTGCTTTTGAACTGTAGTGTTGGAGAAGGCTCTTGAGAGTCCCTTGGACTGTGAGGAGATCCAACCAGTCCATCCTAAGGTAGATCAATCCTGGGTGTTCATTGGAGAGATGTTGAAGCTGAAACTCCAATACTTTGGCCACCTGATGCAAAGAGCTAACTCATTTGAAAAGACTCTGATGCTGGGAGGGATTGAGGGCAGGAGGAGAAGGGGATGACAGAGCATGAGATGGCTGGATGGCATCACCAACACAATGGACATGGGTTTGTGTAAACTCCAGGAGTTGGTGATGGACAGGGAGGCCTGGCGTGCTGCGGTTCATGGGGTCACAAAGAATTGGACACAACTGAGCGACTGAACTGAACTGAAAGAAACACGTTTTGCTTCTAAGAGAAAAAGGATGTCAGATTTCTGCAACTCTGGACAGCTGCCAATGACTGCAAGGAACAGAAACCCTTCTAGAACAGGGCACCCTAGCAGGTCCTGCAGTGGGAGCTGAGGCCCAAGGTGGTGGGCGAGAGAGCAGAGAGGAAGAGGGAGGACATTTCTTTGTTCCTTTACTTTGGTGTCATTTACATGTGTTAGAGCCAGCATGCGTCAGTTCAGAAAAGAAAGGCAAGCGCACAGGAGGTGTGAAACTGCTGCTTCTGCTCCCAGGCGTGAACGCACTGTCCCCAGGGCACAGGAGTGTGTCCCAGGGAACAGGACCTGGCGAATTTGAATATCAGATTTCACGTGGACAGATGTTAAAAGTCAGTGAAATAATATTTGTCCCAGCAATGCCGCCAGGATCAACACGGTTACTGGTGAAAAATAAATAGCGTCAAGTAGATGAGTCCGTGATGGTTTATTGGAGGTAAAACACTGGAAACAGCTTATTTCTGTCAACGTTTTAAAAATGCGCAACTTGAAAGTTGGGAGTGAAGTTGCATTTGGGGCAATATGAGGAGTGCTGGCCTGGAGACAGCAGCTCAGACAGCTCTGAGAGACTGCTCCAAAGAGGCAGGGGGATGGACAATACGTATGGGATTTTGGTGAAGGGGGTGTCCCTGCAGCCAAGCACATGTTTTTGTGGAAGGTTCCTCCTGGTCTCGTGAAGTTTCTCTTAGTCACGAGAAACAGTCGTCACCATGAAGGATTTCAGTGCTTTTTAGATATGAGGAGCTACAAGAATTGGGCTCATGAAATCAGCTCCTGAGATCTAACTGCCTGAAGACAGACCTGTCCCGCCAGTTTCCTGAAGCACAGAGGACCTCATTTCTGCGCTCCACCCTGAACTCCTTCAGGGGTGTTGGAGGTCATCAGCTGCAGCAGCTCATGGCTTAACCCTCGTTGAGGTAGATGGCAAGCCCATGGCAAGTGCCAACTTGTGTTTGACATTTCTGAGGCTCACCTGAGTTGGAAGCCCAAACTTCTCTTGAATATCAGTGAGAGGAAAACAAAAAAAGTGAAGATCTTCATGTTCCTTGCAGGAATCTGGAGAGAACAGACCTCAGCAGAACGCAAACATGATATGCTTCTCATGGGTTCCCGTGAGGAGACCAAAATCACTGTTCAGTCTGCAGCAAATCCTGCAGACGGTGACCCAGCAGAGAGGACCCCATGGGGTAGGTGCAGGGTTTGGCGGGAAGGCCTGTGTTTCTAGGGCCCTTATCAAATCCTGGGTGTGTTGGACCCACGTTCAAGAGTGCATGTGTATGCTCAGTTGCTCAGTCCTGTCAGACTCTTTGCAATCCCATGGGCTGTAGCCCTTCAGGCTTTTCTGTCCATGGGATTTCCCAGGCAAGAATACTGGAGTGGGTTGCCATTTCCTTCTCCAGGGGATCTTCCCAAACCTGGGATCGAACCTGCATCTCCTGAATTGGCAAGTGGATTCTTTACTGCTAAGCCACCTGGAAAGCCTAGAGCTGAGGACCAATGTTTCTTGCGTCAAGATGGAGCGTGTGCACCTCCATAGGAGAGGACCAGCAGCTAGAGAAGGACTGAACTGGGGGGAATAAAGGTTCCTCCCCCCAGGCCCTTTGTGAATGATTAATTCACATTAGCCAGGCATGCATAGCAGCAGAAAGACTGGTAAGGATCCCAGACACAGCTATGGTCTCCCTTCTGAGGGCAAACAAATGGAGCCAACAAGCCAGCCCTCTCCTGCTGGCTCACACAGTCCACAGAACTTGGGACATTTGCAAAATCCTCCTCAAAGAAACTAAAACCATCAACACTGATCCTCGGCAATAGGTTAAAACTGTTGCTAAAAAAGGGAAATGGCTGAGAGAGATTCCACAGAAACAAGGTTCTCAAGGGTTAATATAAACTCCATAAACTGTCTTTGCAAATAGGTTATTTGTTATGAATTAAAAAAAATTTTTTTTAATTCCAACTACAAAAGAGTCCTAAAATGTCTGAAATTCTTTCTTAAAATGTCAAGATTCTTCCCACGTTGGCTCACTTTCTTCTCACTGGTTGTTTTCTTCATCACTGGGAGCAAAGACATGAAATACTGTCTTTGTTTGAAAATCCCTAATGTTACTAAGTATGTTGTTGTTTAGTGACTAAATTGTGTCCGGCTCTTTTTAGACCTCATGGACTGTAGCGTGCCAGGCCCCTCTATCCACAGGATTTCCCAGGCAAGAGTACTGGACCGAGTTGCTATTTCCTTCTCCAGGGGATCTTCTCAATCAAGGGTTGCACCTGTGTCTTCTACATTCAGTTCAGGTCAGTTCAGTCGCTCAGTCGTGTCCAACTCTTTGTGACCCCATGGACTACAGCACACCCCATGGACAGGCTCCCCTGTCCATCACCAACACCCAGAGCTTCCTCCACCTCATGTCTATCAAGTTGGTAGTGCCATCCAACCATCTCATCCTGTCATCCCCTTTCCCTCCTGCCTTCAATCTTTCCCAGCATCAGCCTCTTTGCAAATAGGTCAGTTCTTTGCCTCAGGTGGCCAAATTATTGGAGTTTCAGCTTCAGCATCAATACTTCCAATGAATAATCAGGGCTGATCTCCTTCAGGATGGACTGGTTGGATCTCCCTGCAGTCCAAGGGACTCTCAAGAGTCTTCTCCAACACCGCAGTTCAAAAGCATCAATTCTTCTGTGCTCAATTTTCTATATAGTTCAGCTCTCACATCCATACATGACTACTGGAGAAACCATAGCTTTGACTAGAATGACCTTTGTTGGCAAAGTAATGTCTCTGCTTTTTAATATGCTGTCTAGGTTGGTGATAGCTTTTCTTTCAAGAGCAAGCCTCTTCTACATTGCCAAGTGGATTCTTTACCACATTGGAAGCCCTTACCTAGTATCAGTTCAGTTGCTCAGTCGTGTCCTACTCTTTGTGACCACATGAATTGCAGCACGCCAGGCCTCCCTGTCCATCACCAACTCCTGGAGTTCACCCAAACTCATGTGCATCGAGTTGGTGATGCCATCCAGCCATCTCATCCTCTGTTGTCCCCTTCTCCTCCTGCCCCCAATCCCTCCCAGCATCAGGGTCTTTTCCAATGAGTTAAGTCTTCGCATGAGGTAGCCCAAGTATTGGAGTTTCAGCCTCAGCATTAGTCCTTCCAATGAACACACAGGACTGGTCTCATTTAGGATGGACTAGTTGGATCTCCTTGCAGTCCAAGGGACTCTTAAGAGTCTTCTCCAGCACCATAGTTAAAAAGCATGAATTCTTTGGTGCTCAGCTTTCTTCACAGTCCAACTTTCACATCCATACATGACCACTGGAAAAGCCATAGCCTTGACTAGATGGACCTTTGTTGGCAAAGTTATATCTCTGCTTTTGAATGCTGTCTAGGTTGGTCATAACTTTTCTTTCAAGAAGTAAGTGTCTTTTAATTTCATGGCTGCAGTCACCATCTGCAGTGATTTTGGAGCCCCTNCGGAGCCTTCTTCACAGTCCAACTCTCACATCCATACATGACCACAGGAAAAACCATAGCCTTGACTAGGTGGACCTTAGTCGGCAAAGTAATGTCTCTGCTTTTGAATATACTATCTAGGTTGGTCATAACTTTTCTTCCAAGGAGTAAGCGTCTTTTAATTTCATGGCTGCAGTCACCATCTGCAGTGATTTTGGAGCTCCCGAAAATAAAGTCTGACACTGTTTCCACTGTTTCCCCATCTATTTCCCATGAAGTGATGGGACCAGATGCCATGATCTTCGTTCTCTGAATGTTGAGCTTTAAGCCAACTTTTTCACTCTCCTTCTTCACTTTCATCAAGAGGCTTTTTAGCTCCTCTTCACTCTCTGCCATAAGGGTGGTGTCATCAGCATATCTGAGGTTATTGATATTTCTCCTGGCAATCTTGATTCCAGCCTGTGTTTCTTCCAGTCCACGTTTCTCATGATGTTCTCTGCATATAAGTTAGATAAGCAGGGTGACAATATACAGCCTTGACATACTCCTTTTTTCACTTTGTGTAATATATACATAATGGAGATATGAGAAGAAAGAGAGAAAGAAATAGATACCGAATCAATAAAGACTAAGTGTATGAAAGTCGCTCAGTCGTGTCCGACTCTTTGTGACCCCATGGACTATACAGTTCTTGGAGTTCTCCAGGCCAGAATACTGGAGTGGGTAAGCCTTTCCCTTCTCCAGGAGATCTTCCCAACCCAGGGACAGAGCCCAGGTCTTCCGCATTGCAGGCGGATTCTTTACCCATTGAGCCACCAGGGAAGCCCTAAAGACTAAGAATCTCCCCAAATTAATGGCTGTTGTTCAGTCAGTCACGTCTGACTTTGCAACCCTGTGAACTGCAGCAGAAGGTCATTCTGTCCTTCACTATCTCCCGGAGTTTGCTCAAATTCGTGTGTGTTGAGTTGGTAATGCCATCCAACAGTCTCATCCTCTGTCATCGCCTTCTCCTCCTGACCTCAGTCTTTCCCAGGATCTGGGTCTTTTCCAATGAGTCAGCTCTTTGCACCAGGTACCAGTGCCAAAGTCCTTCCAATGAATATCCAGGGTTGCTTTCCTTTAGGTTTGACTGGTTTGATCTCTATGCTGTCCAAGGGACTCTCAAGAGTTTTATCCAGCACCACAGTTTGAAACCATCAGTTCTATGAGGTCTTCAGTCTTCAGTCTTCTTCATGGTCCAACTCTCACATCCACAAATGACTATTGGAAAAACCATAGCTTTGACTATACGGACCTTTGTCAGCAAATTGATGTCTCTGCTTTTTAACACACTGTCTAGTTTCGTCATAGCTTTCCTTCCAAGGAGCAAGCATTTTTTTCATGGCTGCAGTCACAGTGATTTTGGAGCTCAAGAAAATAAAGTCTGTCACTGTTCCCAGTTTTTCCCCATCTATTTGACATGAAGTGATGGGTCCAGGTGCTATGATCTTCATTTTTTGAATGTTGAGTTTTAAGCCGGCTTTTTCACTCTCCTCTTTCACCTTCATAGAGAGGTTCTTTAGTTACTCTTTGCTTTCTGCCATTAGAGTAGTGCCATCTGAATATCTGAAATTATTGCTATTTCTCTCAGCAATTTTGATTCCAGCTTGTGTTTCATCCAGCCCAGCATTTCACATGATGTTCTGTGATTATAAGTTAAATAAGAAGGGCGACAATATATAGCCTTGCTGTACTCCTTTCCCAATTTTGAACCAGTCCGTTGTTCCATGTGCAGTTCTAACTATTGCTCCTTTTCCTACGTACAAGTTTCTGTAAGGTGGTCTGGTATTCCTATCTCTTTAAGAATTTTCCACAGTTTGTTCTACACAGTCAAAAGTTTTAGTATATTCAGTGAAGCAGAGGTAGATATTTTTCTGGAATTTCCTTGTTTTTCTATGATCCAAGAGATGTTGGCAATTTGATCTCTGGTTCCTCTGCCTTTTCTAAATCCAGCTTGTACATGTGGAAGTTCTCGGTTCACATACTGTTGAAGTATAGCTTGAAGGATTTTGAGCATCACCTTGCTAGCATGTGAAATGAGTGCAATTTTGCAGTAGTTTGAACATCCTTGGCATTTGTCTTCTTTGGGATTGGAATGAAACTGACCTTTTCCAGTCCTGTGGCCACTGCTGTTTTCCAAATTTGCTGGCATATTGAGTGCAGCACTTTCACAACATCACCTTTTAGGATTTGAAATAGCTCAGCTGCAATTTCATCACCTCCACTAGCTTTGTTTACAGTAATGCTTCCTAAGGTCCACTTGATTTCACACTCCAGGATTTCTGCCTTTAGGTGAGTGATCATGCTATCGTGGTTATCTGGGTCATTAAGAATTTTTGTATAGCTCTTCTGTGTATTCTTGCCACCTCTTCTTAATATCTTCTGCTTGATCCATATGGTTTCTGTCCTTTATTGTAATCTTCTTTGCATGAAATGTTCCCTTGCTATATCTAATTTTCTTGGAGAGGTCTCTAGTCTTTTCTATTCTATTCTTTTCCTCTATTTCTTTGCTTTGTTCACTTAAGAAGATTTTCTTCTGTTCTTGGTATTCTCTGGAATTCTGCATTCAGATGGGTAAATCTTTCCTTTTCTCCTTTGCCTTTAGCTTCTCTTCTTTTCTCAGCTATTTGTAAGGCCTCCTCAGACAACCATTGTGCCCTTTTGCATTTCTTTTTTTTGGGGGTGGTTTTGATCAATGCCGCCTGTACAATGTTATGAACCTTCATCCATAGTTCTCCTGGCACTCTATCACATCTAATTCCTTGAATCTATTTGTCACTACCACTGTATAATTATAAGGGATTTGATTTAGGTCATACCTGAATGGCCTAGTGGTTTTCCCTACTTTCTTCTATTTAAGCCTGAATTTTGCAACAATGAGTTCATGATCTGAGCCACATTCAGCTCCCTGTCTTGTTTTTGCTGACTGTATAGAGCTTCTCCATCATTGGCTGTAAGGAATATAATCAATCTCATTTCAGTGTTGACCATCTAGTGATGTCCATGTGTGGAGTTACCTCTTGTGTTTTTGGACGAATGTGTTTGCTATGACCAGTGCATTTTCTTGGCAAAACTCTATTAGCCTTTGTCCTGCTTCATTTTGTACTTGAAGGCTGAACTTGCTTGTTACTCCAGGTATCTCTTGACTTCCTACTTTTGCATTCCAGTCTCCTATGATGAAAAGGACTTTTTTTTTTTTTTTTTTTGGTGTTAGTTCTATAAGGACTTGGAAGTCTTTATAGAACCATACAACTTCAGCTCCTTTGGTATTAGTGGTTGGGTCATAGACTTGCGTAATGTGATATTGAATGGGTTGCCTTGGAAACAAACTAAGATCATTCTGTCATGTTTGAGATTGCACCCAAGTTCTGCATTTCAGACTCTTTTGTTGACAATGAGAAATTATATCAGATCCCAAACCACAGATCCAAGAAGTTCAGAGACAACCAATCAGGATGAATGTAAAAAACTCAGTATACCTGGGCATACTATATTCAAATTTTGGAAAAACAATGATGAAGAAAAAATCTTCAAAGCCAGAGGAAAATATCTTTAAAAGACATATCTGAAAATGGATTGTAATCCAAAAACATACAAAGAACTCTTACATCAAGATAATAAGAAATCAAATGACCCAGTTTAAAAATGGGCAAAAACCTGAAGAGACAACTCACTAAAGAAAATACAGGGATGGTAGTAAGCATATGAAAATATACTCTACATCATACATATGTTATCAGGAAAATGAAAATTGAAACAACAATGAGATACCATTAAACATATATTAGAATGGCCAAATTCCATAACACTGACAGCACCAAACGATGATAGTGATGTGGAGCAAGAGGAACTCCTTTTATCGCCAGTGGAATGCAAGATGATACAGTTGCTTTGGAAGGCAGCTTAAAAAAAATTGATTATTATGCATTTTATTAGAGTATAATTGCTTTACAATATTGTGTTAGCTTCTGCTGAACAGCAAACTGAATCTGCTCTATGTATAGACATGTTTCCTCTTTTTTTGCATTTCCCTCCTATTTCGGTCACCAAAGGGCACTGAGTAGAGTTCCCTGTGCTGTTCAATAGGTTCTCATTAGTTACCTATTTTATACATAGTAGTGTATGTGTGTCAATCCCACTCTCCCAGTTCATCCCACTCTCCCTTTCCCCACTTGGTGTCCATATGTTTGTTCTCCATGTCTGTGTCTCCATTTCTGCTTTGCAAATGGGTTCAGCTGTACCATTTTTTTCTAGGTTCCACATAGATGTATTAATATATGAGACTTGCTTTTCTCTTTCTGACCTCTCCACAAGACAGTCTTTAGGTCCATCCACCATAAACCTAAAACTAAGCAACAACAAAACATACTCTTAGCATATGATCCAGCAAGTGGGTTCCCTGGTATTTATCTAACTGAAGTGAAAACTTAAGCCTGTAAAAAAACGTGAACACAGATGTTTACAGGGGATTTATTCATACTTATCAAAATGTGGAAGCAACAAATTCCTTAGTAGGTGAATGGATGAATCAACTGTGGCTCATCCAGACAATGGAATATTGTTCAGTGCTAAAAAAAAAAAAAAAAAAAAAGATGAGTTATCAAGCCATGGAGACATGTTGCTCAGTTGCTAAGTTGTGTCTGACTCTTTGTGACCCCATGGACTGTACCATGTCAGCCTTTGCTGTCCTTCACTGTCTCTGGGAACTAAATAGATAACACTAAACAAAAGAAGTCGATCTGAAAAGGCTGCATGAGTCCAAGTATATGCCATTATGAAAAATGCAAATCTATGGAAACATTAAAAAGGTTAGTGGCTGCCAGGAGTTATGGATGAACAGATGGAACACAGAGGATTTTAAGGGCAATGAAACTATTTTATGTGATACTCTGATGGCAGATACCTGTCATTATACATTTGTCAAAACCTGTAGAATTTGTAGCACCAAAAGTGAACCTATGTAAACTATTGATTTTAGTGTTAATGATATATCAATATAGGTTGACCAACTGGAACAAATGAACCGTTATAATGGGATGTTCATGTGGGCAGTGGTTGGGGGTATGTATGCGCCTCAGGTGTAAATTAAGAATTCACTGTGCCTTTCTCTCAGCTTTGCTGTGAACCTAAAACTCTTCTGAAAACTGAAGTGCTTTAGTTTTAAAAAAGTCAGGTGACAAAAAGAAAAAATCCAGACAGAACCAGAGCTGTTGTTTCCATCAGCCATTCTTGGATGAAGGGTTTCTCCATGTCCAAGTGAGGGGGGCTGTTCATGGAAAATACAGTAAACTACTTAATAATGTTTTTAATTACTGCAGATAAACACACCATCTTGCTTAGTATTGTCCCCAGTCCCTGTATGTGTATACATATCCTCAATATTGATATTGATATCTATATGTATGTGATTTATATACTGCCATGCATGGTTGTATTTCTATAAGCATATGTTTTAGTGAAATATATATACAGTCATCCCTTGCTATCTATTAGTTTCAGGACCTCTCTCAGATACCAAAATTCTCAAATGCTCAAATCCTTTATATAAAATGGCATATATTTGCATGTAACCCAAGCACATCCTTCTGCATACCTTGTCATCTCTAGAATACTTATAATACATATTACAATGTAAATACAGTATAAATGCTATACAAATTCAAGTTTTGCTTTTTGGAGCTTTTGAAATTTTTTTTTACAAATAATTTCCATCCAAGGTTGGTTGAAACTGCTCTTGCAAAACCCATGGATATGGAAGGCCAACTAAAGTTTGTGTTCAAACATGAATTTATTTGTTTGTAATCAACAGTTTTCCTTGGCCTATACCTTCATGATGTTTCCTCTCTCATCAGTGTCTGGCTTGCCCCCTTTGCAGCAGCTATTACAAACTAACAGCAGTTCCTGAAAGACTTCATGCTATAGTCCATATTTCTGCCCTTTTCTGCATCCCATTCTCTGAATTTCCTTACCCTCTTTATTTTAAACTTCATTAATTTGAATTCTATCAGGCCAAAGTCTTTTCCTGAAGATTTTAGTGACTTTCTAATCTTCTTTGTGATTGCATAATATACTGCAGTGTTATCTGCCAAATATACTATAGTGGATAGCTTATTTTTCTCTTTCCCCCATAATTCTAACATTCCTTACAGTTTGGGTCCACATTCCCGTTGACTTTAGCAAAGCACTTCTCAAGGATCTTACAATCTTATGGGAGAAGTGGATAAATAAATCTATTTTTTCTTTTCCCTTGAACCAATGTGGTTCGTATCAAGACTTTTTCATAAATCAATGAGCAATATATAGATTATGATTACATAAGTACTTTTCATAGGTGAGCCATGCATTCTATCATGAATATATTTCCATTATTGTACCATTTTCAACTTTTCTGAATGTAATAAAATTTTCTTACCTCTTTACCTTCAAATTTAGATTCTATTTTGTTAAAATTATGTATCTATATAGTTTAAACAAACAAGTGAAGAAAAGAGAAGCTCCCCTTTTCCCATTTTCATCACTTTAGAGAAGCAGGTAAGCTGCTTCTTTGGGCACTTGTCTCTGTATAGCTAAATATTGCCTATATAGCTAATTGATTTTACAGGTGAATAACTATATCTTTCTACTGTGGTATTTGGGGGCTTTCTTTCTTTCACATCAATTTTCCTCCCCTCCCCATTACACATATTTATTTTCTATGTGTTCAGTACCTATCTCTAATTCTTCCTGGAAACCCTGAGAAAACTGTATAAGTCCTATCAAAATGATTAAATGCATTCCATCATGCATTGACATGATGATTTTTCCCCATTGGCAACTCCTTCATGCTGTCCTTTGCCCTCTGCTGGCACAAGTTCACAGCTCTCTAGATTGTGGCGAGATTTCACCTATAAATGTGACTTTATTATTAACCTGAAAATTATCTTCACCTCTCTCATGTTGAATCATGTTTCCTTGGCTCTATGTCCTATTCCTTGGTTTGCCTCCTCATTTTACTAAAGAACATCACCTCGTTTACTTCAGAGAAAAGAAGCCATAGTATATAAAACTTTTGAGAACTTGTGAGGCTAAAGTTTATTTTATTTTAGCATTTGATTAAAGTTTTGTCTTCGTTTAGAATTTAATGGTGGAAATTGTTTCCATGAAGAATGTATCTATTTGCCCATTCTTCTCATTTCCAGTGTTGCTTTTGAAAATTCTGATACCATTCTTTTTGTTGATTTTTAAAAATAGAACCCATTTATTCTTTATTGAAGATTCTAGAATCATTTCTTTATTGTGATGATGTTCTAAACATTTTACAATGTTATACCTTCATGTCGGAGAAGGCAATGGCAACCCACTCTAGTGCTCTTGCCTGGAAAATCCCATAGGCAGAGGAGCCTGGTGAGTTGCAGTCCATGGGGTCGCTAAGAGTTGGACACGACTGAGCGACTTCACTTTCACTTTTCACTTTCATGCATTGGAGAAGGAAATGGCAACTCACTCCAGTGTTCTTGCCTGGAGAATCCCAGGGACGGGGGAGCCTGGTGGGCTGCTGTCTATGGGGTCGCACAGAGTAGGACACGACTGAAGCGACTTAGCAGCAGCAGCAGCAGCAGCAGCAGCAGCAGCAGCATACCTTCACGTAGATCTTTGTAGTCACTGTTGATCATATTCACTGTGTCTTTTGTCTGGAAGCTGCCATCCACTATGGAGAAAATTTCTATTGTTCTTTGATAACTCTCTACAACCCAATTCCTAGCATTTTAATTATAATTATTATTAATTTCTGGAACTTCCAGTTGTAGATATTGGTCTTTTTGGATTGGTATTATTTTTTAACATATCAAAAATGGTTATTCTGATGTACTTTTACAAAGTACTCATCATGGCAGAAATAAAGTTTTGTTCTACTTTTAAATGCCTCAAATATATCTGTCATACATCTCTATCTAGATTGGAATATTTTCTTCCTCAGTAATTTTTTAGTATTTCTATTTTTATTTAGAAAAGTAATTTGTATACAATAAAATACAGAGACTCAGTGCAATTCAACAAGTTTTGAAAAACAGGAACACCCAATGTATACGGAAAGGTACATCACCATCTCAGTTAAGATGTAGAATATCTTCATCATTACAGGGAATTTTATCATGCCATTTCATAATCAGTACACTCCATTCCCAGCGCATGATAGCTACTGATTCAGTCTTTATTATCATGGCTTAGTTTTGCCTATTCTAGAACTTCATATAAATTCAATTCACTATGAACTTTTTGGTATCTTGCCCCGTATTCAACCTAATATTTCTTAGGTTGATTCATGTTGTAGCTTATTTAGCTGCATCATTCTATTTGTTATGTGTTCTCCAGTTGATGATGGGCATTTGGGTTGTTTCTAGTTTGGGAGAGGGTATTATGATAACACTACTATGATATCTTTTATATAACATATTATTATGGGCTTGATTTCTCATTTCTCTTGGAAGAAGCTATCTAGTTGGAGTTTCTGGACCACAGAGTAGGTGTATTTTACCTTTTTAAGAAATTGCCTACTTCCATAGTCCTGATAGCTTGCCTTTCCTTTTTTCCTGACTCTCTATGGGTCTTTCTTTATAGATCTGGTTTTAGGAGAGTCTTTCTTGAAGTCTTCAGTCTGTTTTCAGAGAGGATTGCTCTTTGTGTAGACATAGTTTTGATGTGTTCATAGGAAGAGGTGAGCTGTGTTCTCCTACTCTGCTATCTTTATCTCCTGAATTTATCTTTTATGGTTTGTTAATATAGTGGCAAGATTTCTTAATTGGGAGACCCAACCCCCTGGATTCTATGCTGCTTCTGACATTAACTTACTATGGAGTCTGGCAAGTTTCTCCATCCTTTGGGCCAGGTCTTCTTGGAGATGAAGTGAATCAGATAGCTTAGATACTTAAGTTTATTTATTTATTTTCCACAAGCCAATGCCTTTATTTTTTTTTTCTTCAGATTTTTTTTGTATTTATTTATTTTTTTAGAGTCTAAACTTGAGACTCAAAAGCATTTTCAGTTCTAAAATATTATAGGTTTATATTAACAAGATATAAAACTTACCGCAGCTTCTACCCCTAAATATCTAGTTATGTAAGGTTCAGTGGTGAGGGAATAAAACCTAGAAGAGGAGTTTTTCTCATCTGATTACAAAATATTTTTAGAGTCATTCTTTATCATGTCTTTCTTGCCCATTTCTTCATCACCCCTATTTTTTTAAGCTGAAAAAATAAAAGTTTGAGTCCTTGTAAAATAAGTAGAGAATGGTTTTCCCTGTAAGCCATATTTTCTCATTATATAGGCCATGACTTGAGTAACTTAGGCTCTTAGAAACTCACTTCCAATTCAGTAGGAAATAGTTGGAAAATTACAAGAAATCCAACTGTGTGTTCCTGAAAGCACTTGTATCTGTGTTTCAGCAGAATCTGTTTGTAATGAGCACTGAATTAGGACTCACATTCCTAGCCCACTTCTTCCCACACATGGCCTACTTTTTCTGTCTGCTTTATGTTTGAGGTAGAGAAGAATGTAGAGCGTAGTTTCCTGGGAAAGGCAGGCCATAGTAGCAGGAACTACTTTGGAGTCAATCAAATCTGGGCTTGAATCCTGACTGTACTTGATGACCTTGGACACATTATTCACCTTCTCTGAGCTTCTGCTTTCTTTTCTGTAAAGTGGGGTTACTGACTTCTATCTCAAGCAATAGCAATAAGGAAAATGAATCCAAAGGTGTCTATTATGATATGTGACACATATAAAACAACCAATACATTTCAGCTTGTTTCTTTTCTTTCTCCCGATTCTTTCTGATATGGTCTTTAATAACGTGGCTCCAATGAAGAGCTTCATTCTTTTGACGTTTATTGAACATCTGTTATGTAATACTCATTGCTTTAGATTCTGAGGTTACAGAAATAAGCAAGGCAGGAACACTGCTCTCAAACATAGTCTGGTAGGGAAGTCAATATATAAACAAGAGCTGTGTCCCAGTGTGGTAAGTACCTGGTGCCAAGATACAGAGGCAGTATAAAGGAGAGAGGATTGACTCGGCTTCTTTTACCTTTTGCTCTTTTCCTCTCTTCTCACCTAACCCCTTTCTTTCCTTCAGTCCTTCATCTCCCTGCAGGCCCAAGGGACAGTTGGGCAGGGCCATCAGGAGTGGGAATGTCTTTCAGTTCCTTTTTTCTTCATCTCGAGCCCAGAGTATAGGAACATTACACTGGGAGCCATAAAAAAGTTCTTTCTTATAGCACGTTTCAGGGTTTTTTTCCAGTGACATCATGGGCCATCTGGATTTGAAGACAGCAGCTTCATCCAGAACACACACAAACATTCTCCCCTGCCAGGCCCTGCAGGCCTGCCCTCTAGGATCGGGAACACTATAAACGTCCTGTAAAGCTGTCTTTTTAATAGCCTCCTCAGAAGCAGTCTAAGGAAGATGGCTTTTTCTGCCCTCCCCTGCAGTCCCACATTTGGGAGATAAATGGATTCTCAGGACACAGGCCTTGGAGGAGGAGGTGAAAAGTGAGGTCCTGAGGTTCCCACAAAAATAGCACATTGCCTCCTGCTGAGGAGAAGAAAGCCATTTTCTAACAAGAAATTTGAATTTAACCCCTACAACATAAGGTTGCTTCATCCAGAACACACACAAACATTCTCCCCTGCCAGGCCCTGCAGGCCTGCCCTCTAGGATCGGGAACACTATAAACGTCCTGTAAAGCTGTCTTTTTAATAGCCTCCTCAGAAGCAGTCTAAGGAAGATGGCTTTTTCTGCCCTCCCCTGCAGTCCCACATTTGGGAGATAAATGGATTCTCAGGACACAGGCCTTGGAGGAGGAGGTGAAAAGTGAGGTCCTGAGGTTCCCACAAAAATAGCACATTGCCTCCTGCTGAGGAGAAGAAAGCCATTTTCTAACAAGAAATTTGAATTTAACCCCTACAACATAAGGTTGCACTGGATAAGGAAATGGCAACCCACTCCAGTGTTCTTGCCTGGAGAATCCCAGGGATGGGGGAGCCTGGTGGGCTGCCATCTATGGGTCACACAGAGTCGGACACGACTGCAGCAACTTAGCAGCAGCAGCAGCAACATAAGGTTAGACATAAGTATACATGTTTACCAGTGGAATGTCTTAAGAATTGTATCTTTTAAAGAGGACTTTAAAAGAGCAATAAAACAACTATATCCAACAGCCGCAGAGCTTGAGCTTGACCCTCACCTCTGCCCAAGTAAAGAAGAGAATCCAGAAATGGGAAAAATGAGGCTTGCTTCTGCTCTGTCCCTGAACACTCTCAAAGCCTATGCGCGACAAGAAAAATGAGGCTCCTTGAACTGATCCTCTTCTGTGATCTAGAAAGCATGAAGCCCTCTTCTCAGACGAGGCATATTCCCGTCTTTAAAGTATAACTTGACCTACTGCTATTCTCCATCTTCAAGGCCACTTTCCTGATTCAGCTCTTCTCATCTTTCACTTGAACAATGGACATAGCTTCCTAACTGGTCTCTGCTCTTGCTCCCTTTGTTCAATTCATCTTCCACACAGAAGCCAAAAGTGTATTTTTTTAAAAACGATTTTCATGTCTAAAACCTTATATTAGCTTTCTCAGCACTGAACATAAAGTTCTAAGCCATAGGTAGTTGCAAAGGCCTATGTGACCCTTGGGCTTCCCTGGTGACCCAGACCCTTGCCCAATGTCCAGCTTCAGTTCCTCATACCCTTATTAACTCAACATTGATATCCTTCTTGTTCCTCTTTCTGCTAGTCTAATCCCACATTTACCGGCCTTCGGGACTACGCTGTCTTTAGGACTTCTACTTGATGGACCTTTCTGCTGTCAGCTCCCTCTTTCAGCTTACACAGCACTTCTTCTATGGCCTTGCTCACCATCGTCACCTATTATTTTCTCTCACGGTAATTATTATTGTATGCCTTAACGTGTATCCTTTGTAACTGTATATTCAGGAGTGTGTTTATCTGCTGATCATTTATGTTTCTCATTTGACTTCACGAAGGTAAGACCATGTCTGCTTTACTGGCCATTGTATACCCAATACCATGTACAGTGCAGGTATATAGTAAGTCTGTGAGATGAACGTGGAGATTAGGTAGAAGCAGAGTCAAGGAGGCCATCAGGCTGGGAGCTCAGTTTATTTGTATCCAAGGACACTTTGAAATGCATTTTGGATGAATTTCACCCACACCACACATCCTTCTCTATGCAAGGGCAGCATTGGGCTTCCCTGATAGCTCAGCTGGTAAAGAATCTACCTGCAATGCAGTTCAGTTCCTGGGTCGGAAAGATCCGCTGGAGAAGGGAAAGGCTACCCACCCTAGTATTCTGGCCTGGAGAATACCATATAGTCCATGGGGTCACAAAGACTTGGACCTGACTGAGCGACTTCCACTTTCATGGTACCATGACAGGTCTTATATTTTTCCCAATAACTAATGATATTGAGAACTTTCTGTATATTTATTGGCATTGCATCATTTTTTGGTAAAGTGTCTGTTCAAGTGTTTTGCTAACTTTTTTTAGTTGCCTCTTGTATTTCTTATTAAAATATTTTCTCCCATTCTATGGGCTGCCTTTCACTATACTAAAACATTTTAATGAATAGAAGTTCTAATATTAATTTAGCCTAACTTATTCTTTTTTCTTTTATGGCTAGTGCATTTTATTTATGGCTGGGGCTTCCCAGGTGGCTCTTGGTAAAGAATCTGCCTGCTAATGAGGGAGATGTGGGTCTGATCCCTGGGTCAGGAAAATCCCCTGGAGAAGGAAATGGCAACCCACTCCAGTATTCTTGCCTGGAAAATCCCATGGACAGAGAAGCCTGGCATGCTATAGTCTGTAGAGTCGCAGTCGGACACAACTTCACGACTGAGCCTGAATGTACATGCATTTTACAACACGTTTAAGAAATCTTTGCCTGCTCCAAGTCATGAAGATATTCTATGTTTACAAGCTTACTTTTTTTGTATTTCCCATTCAGACCTTTCATCCATTTGGAATTGATTTGGGAGCATGATGTGAGATAGGGGTTAAGATTTTTTATTTTTTTGGTTCAATATGTATATCCAATTGACTAGAACCATTTACTGAAAAGATACGATTTTCCTGTTCTCCAGGATGTGATGAGGGGCTGGGATTAAGGCACTGGCGTTGTAGCTTTTATCTTAAAAGCCGGAACTTGATTTGCTCCTTCAATATTCTGCCAACATTGATCACCTTAAGCATTTGACTGTATGGAATTCATTTCCATTGAACTGTTCAGGGAGCTAGGCTGTGGGGAACTAAGTCTCAGACAAGTTAACCTTAACTCTCTAAATAAATTTTCATATTTACCCATTCACCCTTTGTAGTGGATACAATTATTACCTTCAGGAGGAAATAGAGTCTCAGGGAAATTAAATATTGATAGCTTGTTCATGGTCCCATAATAGTGGAGACAGAATTCAAACCATGAATACTCGGATTCCCGAGCCCTAGTTTTAAGTCTCTTTAAGGGTTCCAGTTTCTCCACATCCTCACCAAGAGCTATTGTCTTTGTCTTTTTCAGTCCTAATAGTCAAACAGCTGTGAGATGATATCTTATTGTGGAAAGCTTTTATTTCTTTTAGTTAACGATTACTGATATCTAGCATCTTTTCATGTGTCTGTTATCCTTGTATGTCTTCTTTGAAGAATTGTCTATTCAAGTCCTCAGGCCATTTTGTAACTGTATATATATATTTTTTTCTTTTTTTAAATTTTATTTATTTATTTATTTATTTTTTGTATTTATTTATTTTTTTACATATATTTTTAAATTATTAAGTTGTAGGAGTTCCTTATATATTTTAGAAATTGACCCCTTATCATACAGATGGTTTGCAACATTTTTTCCCATTTCATAGACTGACGTTTTACGCTATTGGTAGTTTCTTCTGCTTTGCGGACGCTTTTTCGTCTGAGGTATTCACACCTATCAGTTTTGCTTTTGTTGACTGTGCTTTGGTGTCATACCCATGCGTTCACTGCCAAGACCAGTTTCACAAGTATTTCCCTTGTGTTTTCCTATAAGAGCGTTATATTTTGAGGGCGTGTTTCAGTCTTTATGCTATTTTAAACTCAATATTTTGAGACAGTGTCAGTTTCCAATTTCATTTTTTACATGTGGATATAAAGTTTTCCTGACACCATTTGTTGAAGACACTGTCTTTTCCCTGCTCTGTATTTTCGGCACCCTTGTGGAGGATCAGTTGACCATATATGTTGTGTATTTACCTCCAGGCTTTTATTCTGTCCCATTGCTCTATATGTCTCTGTTTATGACAGTGCCATGCACACACATACAAACATGTGTTGGCAGGCACATCAAGAGATTGAAACACTTGTACCCTGTTAGCTGGAGTGCAAAATGGTGCAGCCACTATGGAAAACTGTGTAGAGTTCTTACAGACATAGAGAATAGACTTATGAACCTGGGGAGAGGGGAGGAGAGGGTGAGATGTAAGGAAAGAGTAACACGGAAATTTACATTACCATATGTAAAGTAGATAGCCAACAAGAATTTGCTGTATGGCTCAGGAAACTCAAACAGGGGCTCGGTATCAACCTAGAGGGGTGTGGTGGGGAGGGAGATGGGAGGGAAGTTCAAAAGGGAGGGGATATAAGTATACCTGTGGCTGATTCACATTGTGATTTGACAGAAAACAGCAAAATTCTGTAAAGTAATTACCCTTCAATAAAAAATAAATTAATTAAAAAAAAAAAAACAGAGCAACCATATGATCCAGAAATACCATTTCAGGGTGTAGACCCTAAAGCATTGAAGTCAGGATCTCAAAGAGATATGGACATTCCTATATTTATTGCAACACTATTCACAATAACCAACACATGGATGTAACCTAAATGTCCATCGACAGATGGATGAATTTTAAAATTTGATATATACATATTAATACAATGGAATATTATTCAACCTTAATAAAAGAAGAAAATACTGAAACATGCAGCTAAATAGATGAACCTTGAGGACATTATGCTAAGTGAAATAAGCCAGTCACAGAAGAACAAATATTGTATGATTCCACATGAGGTACTGAAATAGTCAAACTCACAGAAGCAAAGAATAAAATGGTGGTTGCCAGGGGCTGAGGGCAAGAGGGAAAAGGAGGCGCTAATATGGGTTTAAAATTTCATTTATACAAAATGAATAATTTCTAGAGATCTGCTATACAACACTGTGACTATTGACATCAATACTATATTGTACACTTAAACATCCATGAGTAGATAACGTGTCACGTGTTCTTACCACAATAAAAGAAAAAAGAATCTCTATGTGTAGTCTCTCAGAGAGCCAGAGAAGATCAGTGTTAGACCCTAGAGATTAACTACACTGGTGATCTTCACACTTATTTTGAGAAATTAGAGTTGCACTCCTTTGCTATAGAATTACATAGGAAATCTGAAATGTCAGACAGATAATGTGATGAACCAATGGTTCCCCAGGCAAATAAAATCTTTATTTGGTGGAAAACACCCCCTCATTTGTGGAAATTCCAAAGCACTCCTGTAGAAGGTGACTTACAGTTGAAGAAATAGCGCTTGGAAACCAGCACTGTACTTCAAGAGCATCATCTTACAAATGAGAAAATGAGCCACAGAGTCACGTGGTGAGCTGCCTCAGTCTGTAGACAGCTGGTTGCAAAGTTTCAGTCTGACTTCTAATTTCTAGTCTTTAGTGGACACTACGTGGTGTCACTTTAGAGTCACTGCACACAAAGTAGCACTTTCTCTTGGTTTCAGAATTGTTCTTACAAACTTGCATCTCGGAATTACTAGGTAGAATGTAGGTGGCCTCTCAAACTCACTGTCAAGCCTGTTCCTTGACATGCATATTAGGAAGGCATGGCCTTGCATAACTGAAGTAATGCCACTGGGGGTCATTAGGGCAAATGGAGGATTCCTTTTCAGCACCTTAATAACTGCATGTCTCAGAGAGTGGGCTATCTACATTAGCTATCATGAGTTGCTCATCTGAACATTCCTTTAAAAATATTTCCAGCAAATGTTCATGCCAAATGAGTTATCTGTATCCCTATGTATTCTCCTCTCCTGAAGTGAACACACCCCAAAATGATACCCAGTGAGTTATGCTCCTATACAATCCATAGCCCTTGAATGTATGATTTAACTCAAAAGAATATGGCAAAAATGATGGGCAAATCACTCCCCCGATTATATACCCAAGACTCCACCATAGTGGGCTAAAGAGAGATTCTCCTGCTGACCTTAAAGAAGTAAGATGTCATGCTGTGTGAGAGTCTGTGACAGGGCCTCATGGTAGCAAACTGAAGGTAGCCTCAAGGAGCTGAAAACAACCCCTGCCTGCAAGCCAGGAAGAAAACAGGGACCTCAGTCCTATGACCCTAGCAGCTGTATTCTGCCAACAACCATGTGATTTTGCACTAACACTTTATTGCAGGCTGTGAGACCCTGATGGGAGGACCTGGCTAACGCATGCTTGGACCCTGACCCCAAAACAGTGAGATAATAAATGTATCTTTCATGTTTCAAACTGCTACATCTACAGTAATTTATGTAACTGGAAGAAAACAAATGTACTTGTCTCTGGACTCTTTGTAATCCCTTCACTAGTTTCTTTAACTCCCTCTTCTCCTGTTCTATCTAGAACCTTGTTTCATTTATTATCTTCTCATTTTCCTTTATATTCTACTTTTCTTTCTAAATGGGTACAATTCTCCATCAATATAAATTATTCTCGCCTCTCACCAACTGAATAAAATTGTTTCTACTTAAATGTGCAATTAAAAGACAAACAAGAAACTTTTCTAGAATTCCTTACTTTCATCTCTTGAGAAGAAACCAGCATAGTGTTTCTTCTCTCCCTTGCAAGTCACACTATTTGAAAGAAGAATGTCTCTTTTACTTTTCTACTTCTCATCATTCCTCAATTCACTGAAGTCTAGCTTTTGCCCTCATGCTCCTCTTAGGGAAATGAATGGCAGACCCACATATTGCACTGACTATTAGCTAACTTTTTTGATGGTCATTATGGGCCCGAATCTCCAAAATGAACTTATCATCTTCACATTTTGTATTAGTTATTTACTGCATAATATTTTCAAACAAATTACCTCAAGATGAGTGGCTTAAGACAACAAACCTTTCTTATCTCAGAGTTTCTGTGAGTCAGGAATATGGGCAAAATTTAACTGGATGATGCTGGTTCTTTCACTAGGTTGAAATCAAGGTGTCAGCCAGGATCCACTTGCAAGCTCATCACCATGGTAGACCTTAGATCTACTTTGAAGCTCACTCGTCTGAGCTAAGAGCTTTAGGTCCTCACTGGTTGTTGTTGTTCAGAAATACCAGTGTCTTGCCATGTGGGCCTCTCCAATGGATTACTCACAACATGTTTGTGGCTTTACTCAACATGAGGGCTTTGAGTTGGGGTGGGGCGAGAGACAGAACAAGCACAAGTGAAAAAGGAAAGGTAAGGAAGTAAGACAGGAGTTAGAACATTTTCTGTATCCTGATCTCGAGAGTGACATCCTATCACTTGTGTCATTGAAAGATCTGGCCCTCTCTCCCTTACCCTGGAGGGAGGGTGAGTATCAAGAGGTGAGATCGGAGAGCCATTACAGAAGCTGCCTACTACGTGCCTATATTGCTTTTCCTTCCATAGTCCCCACCTCTGTGTATACAACCACCTTCCTTTGACCCATGCAGGGCCTTAAGAATAATCCTTGTTTCTGTCCTTCCCCTACTCTACCCTCAAAACTTTTTGATCTCCTAACCCAAATCAATTCTGTCTTCATAGCCTCTCCTTAAATTATTTGTTCCTCTCAATTCTCACTTCTCTGTTAATAATATCAGCTGTATTGTGTGTGTGTGTACAAGCTGTAGTGTGTGTGTGTGTACATGTGTATACGCTTACTATATGCTACTAGGTTATAAGCACATGAGGTCAGGGACCTAAGCGTCCTATTTATTAGTCTTTCTTTGTTCCCAGCCTAGTATCTGAGACATAGTGGACATTCCATAAATATTATTAAATAAATGAGGGACTGACTTCTACACAGACTTTTGGACTGTTTACATACTTTACTGTTTGGTCGTCACAGCCCTATGAAGTAGGCATTATGACCATTTTATGAATGCAGAACTGAGGTATGGGAGTGAAATAATTTGCTTTAATTTATGCAGTGAATAAGATCTACATCTATTTTAAAGGACATTATAACTGTAAAGCACTCTGCAAATGTGAGTTGTTATCATTATCATCTTTTGCTCTTGTTTTGAGCCCGTTTGCCTTCCCAGCCTTCTCCCAGTTCACTCATGCTTCACATGGAGACAGGAGGAAGCACAAATCCAAGAAAAGGAGGGAAAGTAATAATATTAAATGACTGCCAAGGGATCCAAGCAATGGATTCGACAGGCTGTATCAGTCCAACTCACCAGGGTGGCCATCCCCTGACTGGGATCCTGGGCCCACCACATGCTACTTTACAGTGTGAGAGGAGTGATGACACAATTTAGTGCTGGTGTTCTGCCTCATCGAAGACATGGCACTGTCATCATTCATTTTGGAGAACAGCTTGTGGTGCAGAAAGAAGTCATGTCAGACAGAAAAGGAGAGTCTTTCAACATAGCATCCCATCCTGAGAGAGCGAGAAAGAGAAGAGAATCAGAACCAGTGGGCAATACTGACTCTCACTCCATCCCTCAACATCACCACACAGGCTGATCCTCTACCCTGTGAAGAAGCAGTAAGAAAGTGATACTTCACACTGTTCCAGTAATTTTTAGTTTACAAAGTTCTATCATATACATCTTCTATCATAATCCCCATGATGAATCACGATGAGGGAAGGGTAGCTATAATTATTTTCATTTTACAGTTTAGGATTCTGAGGCTTTTCAAGTTTCAGAGGCCTGGTTAATATGGAGTCAAATGTATTGAGTGCCTTTTCCCAGATACTTTCATGTATATTACTTTATGAGCTGCTCACAAAGTAAAACTGTCAGGCATTATTGTTATCCCCATTTTACAGATGTGGGAGTTACAGCCTAAAGAAATAAAGTGTCTCGCCTGAAGTGATGCTGTTGGTATAAGGCAGAGTGAGATTTGGAACTCAGGGCTTTTAATTCTCTATGCACAACATTCTTTCCAATAAGCAAATGATATGTTGAGAGAGTAATTCTGGATTTTAAGCCTGATGACTTAAAAGAAAGAAGAGAAGAGAGTAGAAAATGAGACGCTCAGGAAGGATTAGAGAGAAAGAGCGAGCGCAGGGAAGGGAGAGGTGAATGTATCATTTAAGACTGTAGTGGGATCTCCAAAAGGCATTCTGTGTTTTGGATTTAAGCTCTCAAGAGGGAATAGGATGATACGCTCAGGTAAAGCATAAAGGAAGTCAGCTGTGTTCTCCTGTCCAGGCCCTGAGTGGTGCATCTCAGAGGACTATCAGTCACAAAAGGATCTCATGGAACATAAGGCCATCAGAACAATTTGCCAAGGCATCACAGAAATACACAAGATGAAATCTTCTTAGCTGACTGTCCTCACAGTGAAGGAAAGTGAAAGGCTGGGGTAATTATACATTTTACAGTGCCTGTGTTTACCCAATAATTTAGGGTCTAATTCTCCCCTTGCTTCATCTCCCCAGATTTTTTCTTTTTCTTTAAAACCAGCCCAAAAAAAGCCTGCAAGCAGAGACTTTATTTTTTCAGACTTCTTCAACCCCAGGGAAGACAGAGAGAATTTGTTCAGACTCCTTAGGCCCTCAAGTATAAGCAAGAAAATAAAACAGCAGGTCTAAATATAATCCTGTGCTCAAAGCTAAGCAAAGGCCAAAGTGAGAAGCTTTTAAAGTAAAATCTCTCCATGAACTACAGTGCAAAAAACATCCCAGTGGGAAATTCTAAATTCCCCAAAAATATTTGCTTGCAGGCTTGAAATCAAGTCTGAAACTTTGTTGCCTGAACATGTAATGATGGAAGAATGTTTAAGCTACCTGGTTTGTGTGGGTCAAACCTTCTCTGAGCTAAACTTCTCTCACTAAGGGACTGCCAAAGACTCTGCCTTTTCGTTAACTCACTGTCACAGCCTCTGGGAGAAAAAAAATGATATCCTGCCCCCATTTTCCAAAGAGGAAATTAAGATGTGGGGCCTGAAACTGCCCAAGGCCACACAGCAAGTCCACAGGAGAGCCACGGTCAGACCTCCCTTCCCAGCTCACACTTCCAGCCATACTCTCAGACCAAAGTGCAGCTTTATTCACCCCAGATAGGGGGATTTAAACTCAGCCTTCACTTGAATATCTCTCCCAGGTCACTTTTATTTATTACTCCTTTTGCTTTCCTCAAACTTACCTGACCAGTAAAGGTTTTATCTACTTTCTGACCATCAGCAACACAGTAGGTACTGGCCCAAGATGTGGGGGGTTGTTAGGGGCTCAGTCCTTTCTCTTTTTCCCCCAATTCATATGTAGAAGTTCTAACCTCAATACCTCAGAATGTGACTATTTGGAGATAGTTTTTAAAGGGGTGATTAAGTTAAAATGGGGTCATTAGGGTTGGTCTGAATCCAATATGACTGGTGTCCTTATGAAAAGAGATACAGAGAGAGAGGGAAGATATTGTAAAGAAATGGGGAGAAGACAGCAGTCTGTAAATCAAGGAGAATAGACTCAGAAGACACCAACCCTGCTAATACCTTGACCTCAGACTTCCGGACTCCAGAACTGGGAGCAAATAAATCTCTGTCATTTAAGCAGCATGGTATGGAAGCATCAAAAGTTCAACAGTTTGATGCTGCGATGCTTTTGAAATGTGGTGCTGGAGAAGATTCTTGAGAGTCTCCTGGACTGCAAGGAAATCAAACCAGTCAATGTTAAAGGAAATCAACCTTGAATATTCATTGGAAGGACTGATGCTGAAGCTAAGGTTCTAATACTTTGGCCACCTTATGTGAGGAACCGACTCAATAGTAAAGACCTTGATGCTGGGAAAGACTGAAGGCAGGAGGAGAAGAGGGCGACAGAGGATGAGATGGCTGGATGGCATCGCTGGTTCAATGGAGATGACTTGGGGAAACTCCAGGAGATGATGAGGGACAGGGAAGCCTGGTGTGCTGTGGTCCACGGGGTTGTGAAGAGTCGGACATGGCTTGGTGACTGACCAACAACGTGAACAACAGTCTCTGGTACATTCTGTAGCAGTCCTAGTGCTGTCGTTCAGTCACCAAGCCACGCCCAACTCTTCACAGCCCCATGGACACTGGAGAAGGAGATGGCAACCCATTCCAGTATTCCGGCCTGGAGAATTCCAAGGACAGAGGAGCCTGGTGGGCTACAGTCCATGGGGTTGCAAAGAGTCAAACACACCTGAGTGACTAACGCACACAGGAAGTATACACGGGATGGAAGCATTGTCCAGATAACCCAGATCAAATGAAATGCAACTTGTCAGTGTTATGGGGGCCCAATGTCAGTCTTAGGACAGTGAAAATGTAGACTAAATGTGTGAAGAACTTTCCCCTTAAAGTACGTTTTAATCTTGGTATAGTCCGGTTAGAAAGAGCTTTTGACACTGATTTGAAGAAACAAAGAAGTCAAAAGGTGATAGTGGTGTGCATGGAAGTGGCCTCTTAGATTTGATCCAGAAAGCAATCCCAGTCCTCAGGCCTTTTCTCCTTCCCTTCCTTCAGAGATTGGTGGTGGAAGTACACAGCTGGAAATAAGTCGGTGTCAACTGTACAAGTGTAGTTATTTGTGGGAGACTTGTTGATTGCACGGCACTAAGAAGCAAGTCACTAGAATGAGCCCATTTCTTATTGACCTTCAGAAGCAAAGGATTTTTTAAAATTTATTTTTAATTGAAGGATAATTGCTTTACAATATTGCTTTGGTTTCTGCCATACATCAAGTTAGCCATAGGTATACATATGTCTCTTCCATCTAGAACCTCCTTCCCACCTCCTACCCTTTTCCACCCCCTCTAGGTTGTTATGGAGCCCCAGTTTGAGTTCCCTGGCTCATAGAGCAAATTTCCATTGGCTATTTATTTTACATATGGTAGTGTACATGCTCGGAGAAGGCAATGGCAGCCCACCCCAGTACTCTTGCCTGGGAAATCCCATGGACGGAGGAGCCTGGTGGGCTGCAGTCCATGGGGTCGCTAAGAGTCGGAGACGACTGAGCGACTTCCCTTTCACTTTTCACTTTCATGCATTGGAGAAGGAAATGGCAACCCACTCCAGTATTCTTGCCTGGAGAATCCCAGGGATGGGGGAGCCTGGTGGGCTGCCGTCTATGGGGTCACACAGAGTCGGACACGACTGAAGCGACTTAGTAGTAGTAGTGTACATGCTTCCTTGCTACTCTCTCCATTCATCTCACCCTCTCCTTCCTCCCCACTGCCTATGTCCGTAAGTCTGTTTTCTGTGTCTGCATCTCCATTGCTGCCCTGTGAATACATTCGTCAGTACTATCTTTCTAGATTCCATATATATGCGTTAATATATATTTGTTTTTCTCTTTCTGACTTACTCCAATCTATAATAGGCTCTAGGTTCATTTACCACAATAGAGCTGACTCAGATGTGTTCCTTTTTGTGACTGAGTAGAATTCCATTGTATATATGTACTACAGCTTCTTTAAGTATTCATCTGTTGATGGACATCTAGTTTGCTTCCATGTTTTAGCTATTGTTAATAATGCTGCAATGAACACTGGGGTACATGTGTCTTTTTCAACTTTGGTTTCTTCAGCATATATGTCTAGAAGTGGTATTGCAGGGTTGTATGGTAGTTTTATTCCTAGTTTTTAAAAAGGAATTTCCATATTGCCTTTCATAGTGACTGTATCAATTTACATTCCCATCAACAGTGGGAACCCAAGCAAAGGGTTTTTATTCATTGGCTGGCTTACAGAAGTGTATTCAAAAAACAAGCTGACTTTGATTTAAGTGTTTAAAACCAGTTCTGATGGTTCCGTAGCTATAGAATCTTTATTAATTGATTGAATGAATGAATGAATGAATGAAGTCACTCAGTCGTGTCCGACTCTTTGTGACCCCATGGACTGTAGCCTACCAGGCTCCTCCCTCCATGGGATTCTCCAGGCAAGAGTACTTAATTGATTAAGTAGGCTTATTCTGCTTAATCAGTTTATTTTGGTGACTCCTTTTCATTCTTGCTATAGATAAATTGGTCTTATAGGAGGAGTTGTCGTTCAGTCACTCAGCCGTATCTGACTCTTTTGCAATGCATGGATTGTAGCCCATCATGCTCCTCTGTCCATGAGATTTTGCAGGCAAGAATACTGCAGTGGGTTGCCACTTCCTTCTCTAGGGCATCTTCCCAACCCAGAATCAAACTCGCAGCTTCTGCTGCATCGCCTGCCTTGTAGGCAGATTCTTTACCACTGTGCCACCAGGGGAATCAAAAAGTAGTAAGAAAAGGTCAAACTTTTTACAATCATCCTTCAGGTCCTCTCCTAGCCAGGCTTCAAGAAATACATCAAGAATTACTCATATTTTCACTATGGTTGTTGATTCTCCTTAAAGATGAGGTTCTGTTTGCAGATATACGAAATTCAGTTGACTGTTGATCAACAGGTTTTAGCCTCCTTGTCTTTTTATTATTTGGGCAGTCACCTGTTGGAACAGTGGCTGCACAGAAATACTTAAGATTCTGGAAAATATAAACTGAACAATTGTGTGACAAACAAATATAACTAATATATTATAAGAAGGAGCTAATAGGTGCTCTTGAATAATGATTCAAGACTTCTTCAGTCTGACCAAGAAAACAATCCTACTGCTTGGGCTTTTGCTCCTTGAGTCTTAGATATCTGGGTTGCCTTTTAGCTTAACCCATATTGTTAGTCCAGGTACAACAGGAAGTATTAGGAATGGTGCAGATTTCCCCTGGTTTGCCAAAATAAAGTCTAAGGCTATACTATTATTTTCCATAATTACTTGGCCAAAGGAATTTTAAATGGTCAGTTGTGTACCCTGGGAAAAAACTGCATTATTTACTATGGCAGCCAAAGTAAGAAACTCATTTTGATAACTGTCACAGGTTTTTCAGCTTCGCTGAGTAGAACCATTACCCTTAGGAATCTGTTTCACCAATTATTATTCACTTTCTTGGAAAGGATTTGATCCATGCACACACCTTATATGAAACAGTCCCTTGGGGGTATTGGAGAGTCATATGCCAGAAATGATCTACTGGTATCACAGAACAATTAGTCTTGGCTCTGAGTTGGTATTAAAGATGCTATCACCATAGGAAAATGAACTCAAGGACTTCACAAGAGATATAGTTTCTTATTGTTGTTGTTTAGGTACTAAGTCATGTCCGACTCTTTAGTGACCCCATGGACTCTAGCCTGCCAGGCTTCTCTGTCCATGGGATTTCCCCGGCAAGAATATTGGAGTGGGTTGGTATTTCCTTCTCCAGAAGGAACAGTCCTTAATGGAATTTAAAAATATTTTCTGTAGGTATCAATAGGTATTATCATGACAACACTCATAGTTGAATCTCACCAATATCTGTATCATTTTTTATTGCAAGGACATTTTCCTTCATTTACATATTATCTATAAGTTGTGTTACTATTGCAGAGTTAGTGTAACATCTCTTTACACTGTTTTTCAAATTAGCTGCACAATGCCTGAATGGGCTAAATTACATTTATAGTGATGATTATCTCTAATAAAGCCTACACCTAAGCAAGAATTATTGGTAAGAAATCACAATGGGCTAAGTTAGAAGCTAGTAAACAGGAACACTGACATCAAAAGGAAAATGAGCAAAAGAATTCACGGGACAGTTTGGACATCAGAGCTTCACGTATCTAGAACAAACTTTGGCCAATAGGACCTGTGGGCCAAACATAGCTCATTACTGTTTTTATAAATAAAGTTTGAATGCTGTGTTTATAAATAAAGTTTGATGCTGTGTTTATAAATAAAGTTTGAATGTTGTGTTTATAAATAAAGTTTGAATACTGTGTTTATAAATAAAGCTTGAATGCTGTGTTTATAAATAAAGTTTGAATGCTGTGTTTATAAATAAAGTTGGAATGCTGTGTAGCCACGCTCATTTTGTTTATGTATAGTCTATGACTGCTGTTTCACTATAACAGCAGAGTTGAGAAATTTCAGTAGAGATTTTATGGACTCAAAAGCCTGAAATACTAGCTTTTTGGTTGTTTATAGGAAAATTTTGCTATTCCAACAGCCCTGGGTGGAAGCTGTATACTTAGTGAAGTCATCAACTTGTTCTAGATACACTGTGTTAGTGATAGACCTATATGGACCATCTGGCTGTAAAGTTTCCCAGTAGAACCACAATTTAAATTCCCCCGTTCTTCAGACACAAAAGTGTTTGCTCCTCAGGGATAGAGCCATGCCTACTACACTAGAAGCATGAAATAGATGGTCACTCCAGTGTTCTTGCCTGGAGAATCCCAGGGACGGGGGAGCCTGGTGGTCTGCCGTCTCTGGGTTCGCACAGAGTCAGACACGACTGAAGCAACTTAGCAGCAGCAGCAGCAATGTGGCTTTAAGTGCCTGCTATGCACCAGGCATTTTTCTCAGTATTGTGAGAATATAGGAACAATGTGGAGAACCTTTTATCCAATCATTGTACAGGACGCAAATAAAGACAAAAAAAAAAAAAAAAGCTTCAGTACAAGATAAAGTTTTAAGCATCATAAGAGAGTGACAGATCAAAGTG
The DNA here is from genome assembly GCA_006410675.1 of Oreotragus oreotragus. Taxonomy (NCBI): domain Eukaryota; kingdom Metazoa; phylum Chordata; class Mammalia; order Artiodactyla; family Bovidae; genus Oreotragus; species Oreotragus oreotragus. Next base: position 81,987 of record SJYX01005596.1, on the reverse strand, counting down.
CTATGAGGATTCAGGGAACAGGAAGTATTTGAAATAAGCCTTGAAGAAATGAAGGGAAAGGGGATTCCTGGCAAATAGACCAGCAAGATGAAAAGGCATATAGGGGGAACAGTACAGAGTATATTTGGAGAGTAGTGAGTAATCTTTGTGTACTAGTATATAGGATATCCAGTGGAAAGCAAATGAGAAGATCTGGGGGAAAATGATTGAATTTTTCTGGGGTCAGTCTTACAGTGGTACGCTAGAGTTGGTTCACACCAGAGAACTGATTATTAAATATACAGGCATTTTTTAAGTTGGTTGTTAAATCTTTGGTAACTTGAAATAGGCCGTCATGACAGTATTTACACTGCTGAAATCCACAAATGCTACAAATCAGAGCTTATTCTCTCCTTCCTCTTCCTCTTGTTTCATTTCCCTTCCCTTCTCTCTTCTTTTTTTTTCCCTCTTCTCTTCCCTTCTCTTATCTCTTCTTTTTCTCTCTTCTCTTCTCCCAGAGAACCAGTTTATCACAGTATCACTGGATTGATGTAATACCAGATATTAAATTATTCTAGAGCACATAAGAACAGTTGAATTAGTTGTAGCACATTACATTCAGATGTGAGATGTTGTTTGTGAGTGCCATGCTTGAACTAGGGCCACTCCCTAGGCTGGCGTTTGCAGGTGAGAAGAGTCCTGGAAACCACAGAGGAAAAGAGCTCCTGAGTTTCTGGGATCTCCAGGACTGTGTACAAGTTGATGAATCCTCTTATGGATGAAGGTGACAGAAACTCTGCCCAAGGCCTCAGGAATTGCGGATGGGAGTTGTGCAGTCCTGTCAGTGGTAACAGAACAGTTGTGACAGGGAAAGGGGACTTGGAAGTATCTCATCAAGTGAAAGAATAGTCAGAACAAGCAAGGGAATAAGGGAGAGAGGAAGGAAGAAAGGGAAAAGAGCAGGAGGAGAAAATAGTAATGGCAACAATGGAATGAGGATGGGGCAAAAATCCAAGGGGGATCTTAGAAGATGAGCTTAAACTTGTAGAAGAAATATCATGGTTTTGGAAAAGTAAAATGGGTCTATTTTGAATAGTCTTTAATAAGCAGTTCTCATGGCACTAATTTATGACACAGGTCTAGGCAGGAATTATATAATAGTTCAAACTCCAGATGAGTGGCTCTGTTTTTAATTATTTAAATGAGAAAGTGTGATTGGGAAAATCCAGGAAATATAGGAAACTAATCAGCTGTCACCTCTTGTCTGTGGGAGTAGAATTGAATTAACTGAAATTTAATGTCTTTGCCTTCTATACTGAAATGCTCATCATGTTTCTTTTTCAATAAAGGTAAAAAATAGTATCACACATGGTTACTGTGAAAATTAAATGAAATAATGCTTCCCAAACTTCCTTAATGATAATAATCGTAGAAAATGTTCTACATCACAAAAAGAGGGAAAAAAAAATCATTCAGACAAACAAATGCCTGGGTCCCTTTGCAGATCCACTGAATGAGAATGGGGTCGGGGTGTTATTTGTTTAACAAGAGCCTCAGGTGATTGTTATCTTTGAGACAATTTGGGAAAAGAGTTAATGTGAAAATGCCTTACAATACAGTGACAAGGACATAAATGGGGGGGAAAAAAAGGCTGAATAAATGAACTAAGGACCAGGCAATATTCAACAAATCACAAGATCCTTGGCTCAATCTTTCTCTTATGTATTCAGGAGAATAGTATTAATACCTATTACCACCCAGACCTTGGGGGAGGATTAGAGTAGGTTACTGGAAATTGCTCTGAGCTCCCTGGGAAGGTAAGTGCTATGTAAACACCAGCTGTTAGGTTTATTGGTTCATTGAAAGTAGGTGGGAAAGGTTGAGAAATATTTGTCTCAGAGAGCTACTTTCTTAGAATTGTGTGCACGGGCTGGAGCTCTAAGAGACCAGGCACCGCTGGGGACATGGGCATTAGGGAAAGGCAGAGACTGCAAAAATGCCCAGCAGCTGAATCTCAAAGCTCTGGGGGCCAGGCAATGAAGAGGGCAGACCCATCCCCACTCTGGAGAGCAATAGGTCCTATCCCATTGACAAATGCTTGAAGAGAATGCTTGGGTTTTTCAGGTGAAAAAATGTAGTCCCCAGGAAGAGGATCATTTTTTATGGCCCGGAACGCCCCACTGACAGTTCTCCCTGAGGAGTCATGAAGAGGGATAAGGCTCAAAGGTAGGCATTCCAGGGCCTTTGCCCTTCGTCTTCAGCAGCCTGTGATGGAGTCAGCAAAACTGAACCCCTGCCTGGGACAGGCCACCCCAGGTTCTGCAAGGGTAGCCCTTTGCTTCAAAGATGGTCTGAAAACATCTGCCGGGGGGAGGAAGTCTGCTCTGAACAAGTGAGGATCATGGTTAAGACAGACATCTATCTCTTTCTCCTTCCCCTTCTCTCCTGCTTCTTCACCTGCTTCCAAAATCCAACTAAGAACCTCTGCTTCTGAATGCCTTCCCCCATTTTTCCTGATTCGGTTTCCCTCTTCTTCCTAGATTCTGTTCAGTTCTTGGAACATAGCTGAATTTAGTGGCCACTGAACAGTTTAAAAATCATTGATCTAGAAAATCTAACCTACTTGATTCCATGGTGTTTTTATGTTTTGAGAATTTCAGCCAAAAACATATTACTATTTTTTTTTTAATACAAGACTGTGTTTCACTTTTGATTACTAACAAATCACATAAATAGTAACAATGTATTTCACTTTCCTATTGTCCTCATTAACATGATAAATTAAAAGTTTGTTCTTAATTATATAACAAGGGGCATGATAGAGGTAAACTCTAAATGCCATAATTAAAAACTAAAGTGTTTTAGAACTTGTTGTTTAGTTCAATCTGATACTACATTGCATGTTTCCATGTACCAGCCAGGAGATGGAGAATTACTACCGGAAACATGCTGCAGAGCAGACAGAATCTGTGACTAAAACGTAATTGGAAGTGTATGTTGGCCTTGGGAAACGTCACAGATGAAAAATTCACTTGGATATCAAGAATTAATAGTAACAGGACATGATTTCCTCTGGGAAACTTATAATAATGGATAATTTTAAAATTTAGGAAGGAATTCTTGTTCACCAGAAGAAACGTTTTACATATTATCTAGATTTTCCCCAGAGGATATAAAAGTAATACAATAAAATTTCCATTATTCAGAATTTGTGATTATTTGCCTAGGGAATGGTCTAAGGTGTACCATTTCCTTGCTATCATTAAAGTACAATTTGAATACGAATGTTATGTGATGGATACATCAAGTGGAAACATTTACATTATCTTAGAAAATATTTTGAAGAAATGTTTGCATTTAAAAGTTGATTATAAAGTATCTTTATCTCTTCATGACCCAAAGATTCTTAGAAACATAGATAACAATTTTGTGAGCCTTATTACAATTGTATTTTTAAAAATTATTTATTTTTAATTGAAGTGTAATTGCTTTATAATATTGATTTCATCTCTGCTACAATTGTGCTCTCCTAAAAGCTTCTACGATTTAACCTTATCACTATCAATTTAGCTTTCCCCATATTAGCTTGTCCTTAATGTATTTTCCAGCCTTTCTCACACTTAGATCAGTATCACAGCAAATCTGAAGTTGACAGAAATCAAGTAATGATAGTAATGGTGATGATGCAAATAACCCAGAGAAATCCTGTACCTAACCTAATTATGCTTAAAAATTGTACTAAACCTCTTATTTGCAGATGATCTAATTTCTCTGGGGTCGCTATGACTTTCTAGGATGACTAATTTATAGGATTAACATAGTAACTCCAGGACTGTGTACAGCCTGAAGTCCCTGTTATTTATAAAGAATTGGTGAGTTCTGTGAGTCCCCATGGGAGAGTTGGTCCAATTCCTGTCATACTGGATGGGAGGCTTGTGATAAAGAGGGTGAAGAAGGAAGGGATGTAGATTTCATCATTGCCCAGAATTAGCCTGAGGAGGGATAACTTACAGCATGCAGTTAACCAGAGGCACCAAGATCAAAGGCTGACTGCCATGTATCCAGGAAGCACAAGACTGTGCAGGGAAGAAAGAGGAAAGCAGATGTTAAAATCAAAGAAATCTGAAAATGTTTTGGTAAATGGCTCTCAATGAGCCACACGGGACATCTTCATAGGAAAAGCTGAGCAGGATCCTGACAGGTTCAGGAGATTAGTTGATTTCTTTTTTCTCGTTTCTTCCTCTGCTCCTCACTCTTCATCCACTCCCCTCTCCCCGAAGGACCAACAATTAATTGACTAAACCACAAGAGGTCCCTAGGTAGATGTTGACTTTCTTCACTTCACCTTCCTCCTCTATCAGTGGGGTTGAAGACAATGACTGCAATGAAAAACAGGTCTGTCCTAGAGCAGAGAAAGGAAAGTAAAACTATTTCTCCAAGGGAGAGAGAAAAATATGAAGCTAGCATTTACAATCTCGGAGAAGGCAATGGCAACCCACTCCAGTACTCTTGACTGGAAAATCCCATGGATGGAGAACCCTGGTAGGCTGCAGTCCACGGGGTCGCTAAGAGTTGGACATGACTGAGCTACTTCACTTTCACTTTTCACTTTCATGCACTGGAGAAGGAAATGGCAACCCACTCCAGTGTTCTTGCCTGGAGAATCCCAGGGACAGGGGAGCCTGGTGGGCTGCCGTCTATGGGGTTGCACAGTCAGATACAACTGAAGTGACTTAGCAGCAGCATTTACAATCTAACAATAGATCCAGAAAACTTTCACAATCATCTGTGGCTCTCTTGTCACCTCTGGCCATCTCTGTTGCAAGCCCTCTCAGAGGTTAACCAGGAATCCCAGTGTGGAAGCTGATACTCTTCCATTAGTGTCAACTGCTCCATTCCTCCCTTCTTGCCCTGCTTCTGAAGATGGAGGCAGTGCAAAATAAAGAAGGCTGATTTTGCAGCTACCATACATCCGAGTTTGAACCCCCGGCTCTAATATTTGCTATCTATGTGACCTTGCAAGCTATTTAACATCTGATTCTCAGTTTTGACACATCTATCTTGCAGCATTGCTGTGAGGATAGAAGCAAAATACAAAATAATGGAGCAATGCTGGGAGCATGTAGGTAGACAGACCTTGGGAAAATGACAACTGCTCTAAGGTTTAATTAATTTTCTTGTCAAATACAAATAACAATAATACTCACATTATATAGGATCCCTGGGTAGATTAAGAGAAAGACAGCATGACACTTTGGTTACGCGCTCTGTGATCAGTTTGCAGGTTCAAATTCTGGCTACATCCTCAGTGGCTGTGTGACTTTGTGAGAAGTATTTAATCTCTTCTTGCATGGGCTTCTCAATCTGTAGCATGGGGATAGTGATAACAATTTATGGGGTTGTTACATGGATTAAATTAAGTTTTACCCTCAAAGCACAAGAATATATAGCATATTATAGCATATAATATACTGGTATATAGTAGAGTGAAGTCAGTCAGTTGTCTGATTTTTTGCAGCCCCATGGACCATAGCCTGCCAGGCTCCTCAGTCCATGGGATTCTCCAGGCAAGGATACTGGAGTGGGTAGCCATTCCCTTTTCCAGGGGAGGTATATAGTAAATGCTACATAAATGTTTGCTAAATTTAAAAATGAGTTATAGCATCATTGTTATTGTTCAGTTGCTAAGTCATGTCCAACTCTTTGCGACTGCATGAACTGTAGCACACCAGGCCTCCCTCCCCTTCACCGTCTCCCAAAGTTTGCTCAAACTCATGTCCATTGAGTCAGTGATGCCATCTAACATCTCATCCTCTGACGCATCCTTCTCTTCTTGTCCTCAATCTTTTGCAGTATCAGGGTCTTTTCCAATGAGTTGGCTCTTTGCATCAGGTGGCCAAAGCATTGGAGTTTCAGCTTCAGCATCAGTCCTTCCAATGANCTTCACCGTCTCCCAAAGTTTGCTCAAACTCATGTCCATTGAGTCAGTGATGCCATCTAACATCTCATCCTCTGACGCATCCTTCTCTTCTTGTCCTCAATCTTTTGCAGTATCAGGGTCTTTTCCAATGAGTTGGCTCTTTGCATCAGGTGGCCAAAGCATTGGAGTTTCAGCTTCAGCATCAGTCCTTCCAATGAATATTCAGGATTGAATTCCTTTAGGATTGGTTTGATCTCCTTGCAGTCCAAGGAACTCTCAAGAGGTTTCTCCAACACTACAGTTCGAAAGCATCAATTTTGGCACTCAGCCTTTATGGTGCAACTCTCATAACCACACATGACTACTGGGAAAACCATAGCTTTGACTATACAGAACTCTGTTGGCAAAGTGATGTCTCTGCTTTTTAACACACTGTCTAGCTTTTCTTCCAAGGAGCAAGTGTCTTTTAAGTTTGTGGCTGCAGTCACTGTTCATACTGATTTTAGATCCCAAGAATATGAAATCTAACAGTTTCCACTTTATCCTCATCTATTTGCCATGAAGTGATAGGACCGGATGGTATGATCCTCATTTTTTGAATGTTGAGTTTTAAGCCAGCATTTTTACTCGCTTCTTTCACTTTCATCAAGAGGCTCTTTAGTTCTTCACTTTCTGGTGAAAGCCATAGGGTGGTATCATCTGCGTATATGAGGTTGTTGATATTTCTTTCAGCAATCTTGATTCCAGCTTGTGAGTCATCCAGCCCAGCATTTTGTATGATGTACTCTGTGTATAAGTTAAATAAGAGGGGGGCAATATATAGCCTTGAGGTAGTCCTTTCCCAATTTTGAAACAGTCTGTTGTTCTGTGTCCAGTTGTAAATGTTGCTTCTTGTCCTGCATACAGATTTCTCAGGAGGCAAGTAATATAGTCTGGTATTCCATATTTAGAATTTTCCACAGTTTGTTGTGATCCACACTGTCAAAGGCTTCAGTATAGTCAATGAAGCAGAAGTGGATGTATTTTTGGAATTCCCCTGCTTCTTCTATATAAAACACTGTAACACATTATATTCAGGACATAATCAGAACTTTAATAGTAATATACTTAGCCACTAAATTATTATGTCATAGTTTTAGCTTAATGTCAAGTAACATTACATGTGAATTTTGAAAAATTCTACAGCAAAACAAATTACAGAATTATAAATCCTAAGGTGGAGGAACATACTTGAAAGATCATCTTGTGTGGTGGTTGTTAAAAAAAAAAGTGACCATAAAATTCTTCAGCTCTCTTTCCTGCAAGAGGCATGACTTATATTTTCTTTCATTGAATCTGGGCTCAGTAACTACTTACATTATATAAGAGCATGGAAGTGATACTTAAACTTCCCATTTCTTAAAACGTTTACTCTTGTAACCCGGCCGTCATGCCAATGTAAAGAACTGATGCCTTTAGCTCTCTTAGCTCCCAGCTGGCACCTGAGTGAGCCATCTTGAAAATGCGCGTCATTTTCCGCTCAGTTGACCAAAGCTGACCCTGCGTTGAACCGATACTGGTTGTTCCTACTAGTTGAGCCCTATACAAATTACAGACTTGGGAGGAAAACGGTTGTTGTTTACAGTCACTAGTTTTAGAGGAATATGTTATGCAACAGTCGAAAGCTAACACATCTAGTTCGTTCTCCCACTGATGTTTTCATCTCCTCTGCACTATCAACTATCTAACCTTTGCTTAACTATTCAACACATATTTATTATTTTTTATTGAAGCATAGTTGATTTACAATGTGTTAGTTTCTGGTGTATAACAAAGTGATTCAGTTACATATATATATATATATATGTTCTTTTTCAAATTCTTTTCCATTATAGCTTATTCCAAGATACTGAATATAATAGGTAACTATAGGTCTTTGTTTATGTATTTTAAATACAGAGGTGTGTGTCTGTTAATTCTAAGCTCCTGTTTATTCTTTTGCTTCCATTTCCCTTTGGTAACCCTAAGTTTATTTTCTATGTCTGTGAGCCTGTTTGTTTTGTAAATAAATTCATTTGTATCACTTTCTAAAAAATTATTTTCCACATATGAGAAATTATGTAGGATACCTATTTTTCTCTATCTGACTTACTTTGTTAAGTATGATATACTCTAGGTTAATCTATGTTGTTGCAAAAGGCATTATTTCAATCTTTTTTATGGCTAAGTAACATTCTATTGTATGTGTGTGTGTGCATATATATATGTGTATATACATATATATGCATGCAATATATATGCACACACACTAAATCCTCTTTATTCATCTGTGAATGAACACTTAGGTTGCTTCCCATGTCTTGGCAATTGTAAGTAGTGCTGTTGTGAACACTGACATGCATGTTGGTTTTTTTTTTTTTTTTTGGATTAGAGCTTTCANACATATATATGCATGCAATATATATGCACACACACTAAATCCTCTTTATTCATCTGTGAATGAACACTTAGGTTGCTTCCCATGTCTTGGCAATTGTAAGTAGTGCTGTTGTGAACACTGACATGCATGTTGGTTTTTTTTTTTTTTTTTGGATTAGAGCTTTCATCTTTTCTGGATGTATGCTCAGGATTTTCAACAAAGGAAGCAAAAATACATAGTGGAGAAAGGCAGTTTTATCAGCAAGTATTGGGAAAGCTGGTATTGGTATTGGGAAAGCTGGATAGCCATATGTAAAATCAATGAACTTAGAACATTCCTTCACACTGTACACAAAAATAAAATCAAAGTGGCAAAAGACTTGAATGTAAGACATGACACCATAAAACTCGTGAACAGAACATAGGGTCTGTATCCTAGAGTAATGGAAATAACAGCAAAAACAAGCAAATGGGACCTAGTTAAACTTAAAAGCTTTGGCACAGTAAGTCAACCTTAAGCAAAATGAAAAGACAACCCTGAGAGCTGGATAAAATATTTGAAAATGATGTAACAGACAAGAGATTAATCTCCAAAATATACAAACAGCTTATGTAACTCTATGTCAAAAAACAACTCAATCAAAAAATGGGCAGAAGATCCAAATAGGCATTTCTCCAAAGATGACATACGGATGGCCAACAGACACATGGAAAGATGTTTAACATCACTAACTATCAGAGAAATGCATATCAAAACTACAACGAGGTACCACCAGAATGGTCATCATTAAAAAGTCTACAAATAACAAATGCTGGAGAGGAATGGAGAAGAGAACCCTCCTACACTGTTGGTGGGAATGTAAACTGGGGCAGCCACTATGAAGAACAGTATGGAGGTCCTTAAAAAACTAAAAGAGTTAACATATGATTCAAAATATTTATTGAATATTTACATAACAGATATTTTTCTAGGTATGAGGGAGTGCAGTAGTGAATAATAGGTTTTGGCTACAGGATTCTTCATTTTATGGAGGAAAGAAAAAATGAAAACATATACTACAATGTCTGGGTTTGATAGGTGCTATGAAGAAAAGAGAGATGTATAAAGAGTGATGAGCTGTGTGGATGTTGGAAACAGCTGCTTCTATTCCAAAGGGCATTTTTTTAAATTCATTTTTTTAATTAGAGGAAAATTGCTTTACAATGTTGTATTGGTTTCTGCCATACAACAATGCAAATCAGACATAATTATGCATATATTTCCTCCCTTCCCTCCCTCTAGGTCATCTCAGAGTGCCAGGCTGGGCTCCCTGTGTTATATAGCTAGGGATTACTACCTAATGAGGTGACTTGTGAGCAAAGATTTGAATAAAATGAGGGAGCTGGTTTTATACACACACTGAGGAGGGTTCCTAGTAGAAGGAAAAGCAGTGTAAGATCTGAGACAGAAGCATGCCCACATGTTCAAGGAATAATAAGGAGGCCTTTGAGGTTGAAAGGAGGGTGCAAGGAGCCAACAGATTATAAGTCAGCTCTGAGAGAAAATGAGGGCATTCAGTTCAGTTCAGTTCATTTCAGTCACTCAATCGTGTCCGACTCTTTGCAACCCCATGAATCGCACCACGCCAGGCCTCCCTGTTCATCACCAACTCCCGGAGTTCACTCAGATTCATGTCCATTGAGTCAGTGATGCCATCCAGCCATCTCATCCTCTGTTGTCCCCTTCTCCTCCTGCCCCCAATCCCTCCCAGCATCAAAGTCTTTTCCAATGAGTCAACTCTTTGCATGAGGTGGCCAAAGTACTGGAGTTTCAGCTTTAGCGTCATTCCTTCCAAAGAACACCCAGGGCTGATCTCTTTCAGAATGGACTGGTTGGATCTTCTTGCAGTCCAAGGGACTCTCAAGAGTCTTCTCCAACACTATAGTTCAAAAGCATCAATTCTTGCGCTAAGCCTTCTTCACAGTCCAACTCTCACATCCATACATGACTACTGGAAAAACCATAGCCTTGACTAGGCGGACCTTAGTCGGCAAAGTAATGTCTCTGCTTTTGAATATGCTATCTAGGTTGGTCATAACTTTTCTTCCAAGGAGTAAGCGTCTTTTAATTTCATTAGAGATCATGAAAAAGAAGCTGAATTTAATTCTAAGTGAGATAAAATGTCATTGGAGGGTTTTGATCATTGAAATTTTTAAAAATTGAGGTAAAATTTACATGAAACAAAATGCACAAATTTTATGTGCAAAATTTGGTAAGTTGTGACAAATGTATACTGTGTATATAACCCATTATCACAAAAAGCTATTTTTTGTTCCCTACTCATCAATCTTCACTCCATATAATAGGCAACTGCTACTCTGATTTTCATTACTGTAGTTTAATTTTAAATACTCTTGAACTTAATGTAAATCGACTTCTACAGTGCATACTATTTTGTGTCTGGCTTTCTTCACTTAAAAAATGTTTCTGAGATTCATCCATGCAGTTGCATGCATCGGTAGTCCATTCTTTTTCATTGCTAAATAGTACTAGATTATATGAACATATCACNTTCACTTTCTGCCATAAGGGTGGTGTCATCAGCATATCTGAGGTTATTGATATTTCTCCCAGCAATCTTGATTCCAGCTTGTGCTTCATCCAGTCCAGCATTTCTCATGATGTACTCTGCATATAAATTAAGTAAGCAGGGTGAGAATATACAGCCTTGATGTATTCCTTTCTTAATTTGGAACCAGTCTGTTGTTCCATGTCCAGTTCTAACTGTTGCTTCCTGACCTGCATACAGATTTCTCAAGAGGCAGATTAGGTGGTCTGGTATTCCCATCTCTTTAAGAATTTTCCACTTTATTGTGATCCACATAGTCAAAGGCTTTGACATAGTCAATAAAGCAGAAATAGATGTTTTTCTGGAACTCTCTTGCTTTTTCAATGACCCAGCGGGTGTTGGCAATTTGATCTCTGGTTCCTCTGCCTTTTCTAAAACCAGCTTGAACATCTGGAAGTTCACGGTTCACGTATTGCTGAAGCCTGGCTTGGAGAATTTTGAGCATTACTTTACTAGCTTGTGAGATGCGTGCAATTGTGCGGTAGTTTGAGCATTCATTGGCATTGCCTTTCTTTGGGATTGGAATGAAAACTGACCCTTTCCAGGCCTGTGGCCACTGCTGAGTTTTCCAGATTTGCTGGCATATTGAGTGCAGCACTTTCATAGCTTCATCTTTCAGGATTTGAAATAGCTCAACTGGAATTCCATCAGCTTTGTTCGTAGTGATGCTTCCTAAGGCCCACTTGACTTCACATTCCAGGATGTCTGGCCCTAGGTGAGTGATCGCAGCATTGTGATTATCTTGGTCGTGAAGATCTTTTTTGTACAGTTCTTCTGTGTATTCTTGCCACCTCTTCTTAATATCTTCTGCTTCTGTTAGGTCCATACCATTTCTGTTTTTATTGAGCTCATCTTTGCATGATCTATTCCCTTGGTATCTCTAGTTTTCTTGAAGAGATCTCTAGTCTCAGAATATTTATAGTAAAATTGTACTCAGATTAAAAATTGTAAATTCTGAAATAGATAACTTATAAGGACATTTTGTTTTTGTAGGCGTGTGTCTTAAGCAATATGCTTTCCTCTGTCACATCTGTTGTTTGTTAGAGAAATGCAATCTTACTGGGTATATTCACTGGATTTCAATAGTGTCTCACTAAAACTATCTGTCTTATCAGATCTAAAGTGAAAGTAAAAGTGTTAATTGCTCAGTCATGTTGGACTCTTTGCAACCCGTGACTGTAGCTTACCAGGCTCCTCTGTCCACAGGATTCTCCACACAATAATACTGTAGTGTGTTGCTATTCCCTTCTCCAGGGGATCTTCCTGACCCAGAGATCAAGCCTGGGTCTCCTACATTGCAGGCAGATTCTTTACCATCTGAGCTACCAGGGAAGCCTTTATCAGACCTAGGGGATCTCTTATTCTTTTCCCCCAGAAATGAAGCCTCCATGTTATATAACCCTAAGACATTGCAATGGCACTGTCTAGGCCATAATTCTTGATCTTCCACGCTGTTAGCCACAACCTCATGTGACTGTGGCTTCATAATCTTCAATTAATTAAAATTAAATAAAATTTTAAAATCAGTTCCTCATCCTCAGTCACATGCCAAGTGCTCACAAGTCATGTAAGGCTGGCTGCCATATTGTACAGCATCAATATGGACATTTTCTTCATCACAGAACATTCAGTTGGGCTGTGCTGTTCTGTAACTAAATGTGAATAGTACTGCCTCAAGTTTTGCTTTGCTGCAGTCTCATCTTTCTTTGAGGGAACGTTTCTAGTTTTTTTTAGCAATTTTTTCATAGAATTTATTGGTATTGGATCTTTTGAAAATTCCTAATTAGGATCCAGGAACTTCTTTCTACTGAATATACTAGTCTTACAGTATTAGAACAGGGCTCTGATGTTACAATCATGAAGTATGAATTTCTTACCACAAAAGTTTGGAATCTTTAAAATTAGGGACATCTGTTTAAAAAACAGATAATAAAAGGGCTAGAGTAAGATATGTCTATGTAGTCTATGCACAGTTATTAAGAGATTACAAATTTATGAAGAAATATTCCTAACATTTATAATGTAATATTTGTTATGATATTGTTTCTCAAACTAGTGTATCAGTTTGGAAATATTTGAGGTATGTAATGAATAATAGTTCCACAGTCAAACTGGTTTAGAAAACACTGTATATGACACCCTTGTTGGACACTTTGGACAGATAAGCATAGTTAAGGCTCAGTTTAACCCAAGTTTTCCAAACCTCTTTAATTATGGAAACTAAACATCCTGCTGAGCTAATGTTTTGATGAACAGCTATCTGGGAAACAGTTTTTTATAGAACTCTTTTGGTAGGGATAAGGTTGTGCCTCTTACCTCTGTAATAATCAGAAACTGAAGAATTTTTGCAAAAACAAGCAAATGGGACCTAGTTAAACTTAAAAGCTTTGGCACAGTAAGTCAACCTTAAGCAAAATGAAAAGACAACCCTGAGAGCTGGATAAAATATTTGAAAATGATGTAACAGACAAGAGATTAATCTCCAAAATATACAAACAGCTTATGTAACTCTATGTCAAAAAACAACTCAATCAAAAAATGGGCAGAAGATCCAAATAGGCATTTCTCCAAAGATGACATACGGATGGCCAACAGACACATGGAAAGATGTTTAACATCACTAACTATCAGAGAAATGCATATCAAAACTACAACGAGGTACCACCAGAATGGTCATCATTAAAAAGTCTACAAATAACAAATGCTGGAGAGGAATGGAGAAGAGAACCCTCCTACACTGTTGGTGGGAATGTAAACTGGGGCAGCCACTATGAAGAACAGTATGGAGGTCCTTAAAAAACTAAAAGAGTTAACATATGATTCAAAATATTTATTGAATATTTACATAACAGATATTTTTCTAGGTATGAGGGAGTGCAGTAGTGAATAATAGGTTTTGGCTACAGGATTCTTCATTTTATGGAGGAAAGAAAAAATGAAAACATATACTACAATGTCTGGGTTTGATAGGTGCTATGAAGAAAAGAGAGATGTATAAAGAGTGATGAGCTGTGTGGATGTTGGAAACAGCTGCTTCTATTCCAAAGGGCATTTTTTTAAATTCATTTTTTTAATTAGAGGAAAATTGCTTTACAATGTTGTATTGGTTTCTGCCATACAACAATGCAAATCAGACATAATTATGCATATATTTCCTCCCTTCCCTCCCTCTAGGTCATCTCAGAGTGCCAGGCTGGGCTCCCTGTGTTATATAGCTAGGGATTACTACCTAATGAGGTGACTTGTGAGCAAAGATTTGAATAAAATGAGGGAGCTGGTTTTATACACACACTGAGGAGGGTTCCTAGTAGAAGGAAAAGCAGTGTAAGATCTGAGACAGAAGCATGCCCACATGTTCAAGGAATAATAAGGAGGCCTTTGAGGTTGAAAGGAGGGTGCAAGGAGCCAACAGATTATAAGTCAGCTCTGAGAGAAAATGAGGGCATTCAGTTCAGTTCAGTTCATTTCAGTCACTCAATCGTGTCCGACTCTTTGCAACCCCATGAATCGCACCACGCCAGGCCTCCCTGTTCATCACCAACTCCCGGAGTTCACTCAGATTCATGTCCATTGAGTCAGTGATGCCATCCAGCCATCTCATCCTCTGTTGTCCCCTTCTCCTCCTGCCCCCAATCCCTCCCAGCATCAAAGTCTTTTCCAATGAGTCAACTCTTTGCATGAGGTGGCCAAAGTACTGGAGTTTCAGCTTTAGCGTCATTCCTTCCAAAGAACACCCAGGGCTGATCTCTTTCAGAATGGACTGGTTGGATCTTCTTGCAGTCCAAGGGACTCTCAAGAGTCTTCTCCAACACTATAGTTCAAAAGCATCAATTCTTGCGCTAAGCCTTCTTCACAGTCCAACTCTCACATCCATACATGACTACTGGAAAAACCATAGCCTTGACTAGGCGGACCTTAGTCGGCAAAGTAATGTCTCTGCTTTTGAATATGCTATCTAGGTTGGTCATAACTTTTCTTCCAAGGAGTAAGCGTCTTTTAATTTCATTAGAGATCATGAAAAAGAAGCTGAATTTAATTCTAAGTGAGATAAAATGTCATTGGAGGGTTTTGATCATTGAAATTTTTAAAAATTGAGGTAAAATTTACATGAAACAAAATGCACAAATTTTATGTGCAAAATTTGGTAAGTTGTGACAAATGTATACTGTGTATATAACCCATTATCACAAAAAGCTATTTTTTGTTCCCTACTCATCAATCTTCACTCCATATAATAGGCAACTGCTACTCTGATTTTCATTACTGTAGTTTAATTTTAAATACTCTTGAACTTAATGTAAATCGACTTCTACAGTGCATACTATTTTGTGTCTGGCTTTCTTCACTTAAAAAATGTTTCTGAGATTCATCCATGCAGTTGCATGCATCGGTAGTCCATTCTTTTTCATTGCTAAATAGTACTAGATTATATGAACATATCACAGTTTATCCATTCACTTATTGATGGACGTTTAGGTTGTTTTCAGCTTTTATCCACTATGAATAAAAATTCTATAAACATTTTTGCAGAAATCTTTTGATAAGAATATGTTTTCAGCTCTCATAGGTAAATGTGTGGTGGGTCCCTAGATAAATGCATGTTTAACTTGATAAGAAACAATTTTCTGAGTTGTGCCATGTTATACTTTCACCAGTTTTTCAACTTACCAGCTAACATTTAGAGTTGTCAGTTCTCTCTTCTGCCTGGATTCTTATTTTCACAGCCATCAAGAGCTCCTGTGGTCTCCACGTTTCACTACAGGTCTAAGATAGGAAAATAAGGTTTTGAGAAAAGACAGTAAATTATGGGAGAGACTTTCAGTAGGTTTATAGTTGTTCACATGTTTAAAAACATCTGTTGAACTGAAATAGGTTCTCAGTCTTCATTTTTGTAATGCAGTTGAGTATCTGACAAGCCTTCTTGCCAGACAAAATTTTCTATCCAAGTTTGTATGTATGTCTTCTGTTGTTAGAAAATATGACATATTGTCTTTAGTAGTATAATTTTTGTGTATTTCAAAACAGTAAGCTCTCACTCATGCATTGCTCTTTTCCATTTCATATAATTCCAATTTTCTTAACATCTTCATGTAAATGTGATTTTTCAGTCCCTTTAATCATGTGCGTGACTATTCTCAGAAGTGCTTCAGAATGGACTATACCTAGTTATTTAGTTGAAACAATAGTTTCAGGTTTCAAAGCAGTGATTTCAGCTGTAAATTTACTTAAAGCATTTCCCTGCATGGATGCATATATGAGCTAGTGTGAATTTGTTTTTGTGGGGTTGTACGATTTTTCTACTTATCCCCTTTCCAAGAATGAAACTATGAATGATCTCTAGTCACAGGTGTGCTCTACGTATATGTGGAATGTTATAGAGTTGAATAAACACAGCTGCACTTATTAAACTGTATGGCCACACAAACACACATACATGTGCACACGCACAGACTCTTGCACACACGAAGCATTCAGATAAATCCAGTCAGGGTGTTTATTTGAAGGAGTTGTGGTGTGGTCATTCAGGTATGTCCTTTTGCTTGCTTTATTAGGTTCTTCTGTTGTTTGGTGACATAAACACCCTGCCCTAGATTTGTAAGGGTCTTTTCTACAGCAGAGTTCTTTCCCATTTCCATCCTTTACATTGCCTTCTCTTCTGTTTCAGGAAATGAAAACAAACCACATCATCCCCTACAAGTCCTATGTGAATGGGATGGGACAATAGCCAATAACTGCAAACCAAGAAAATCATCTTTCAAATGTGAGATACTATACGCAAAACGATTTAACAATTTAAGTTCTCCTTTTAAAAATATTTTACACAAATTGAGGGAGAAAGACTACATTTTGATGTATTTTCTGAGGTTCTCATAGTTTTCAAATGGGTTAAACACTCATGAAGAAAAGCGATTAAGCTCCTGTTATCTACATTTCAATAAGAAAATAACTGTTTACTATATTGGTTTATAATTGATCATTTTACATGTCTGTCTTTCCTACATGGTAATAAATAAGAATGCTTCACTAATCTATAGTATGCCTAGTGAGAAGTATAGTTCCTGGCCCATAATAATTGTGCAATTAAAAAAAAAGAAAGCAATTCTATTCTGAATGAATGAATTCCTCTAGAATCTCAAAGCCAGCTCATGATGTAAGTAGAAGGCAGAGGGCTGTACAAAAGTTTTGTCTCCATCAGTCTAATGAAAATGGCTCTTATCAAGGTCCCTAATAAGCTCCTTTGTGTTAAGTCCAAAAGCAAATTATTAGTCCTCTTTTTTTCTCAATGACATTCTTTTCCCTGTTTCCATTCTTACCCCTGCCAATCCCCACCCCATGCCCCACACTTTAGTCTCCACATTATAGTCAGGGTTTTTTTCCTAAGACACAAATCAGATTGTGTCAGTCTTCTGCTCAAAGCCTTTCAAAGGCCTCCCAGTTCATGTAGAATTCAATCCAGAGTTCTTACTTTGGTCTTCAAGGCTGTACATGTTTTACCCCTGAATATCTTTCTGACCTTATCTGCTACTTTTTTGTTGCTTGCTCTGCTCCAAACACGTCCCCTTCTTGCTGTTCCTTGGGCTTTGCACGTGTTGTTTCCCTAGAAGTTTCTTCTCTCAGAATCCGGTGGCTCTTACTCTCTCACTTCATTCAGTGTTAAATTGTCGTTCTGTGACGCCATCTAAATAATCTGTTCTCGTTCTCCAGTCCATTGCTTTATTTTCATAATATCTAGTACTTAGTTGTTGTTTAGTATCCAAGTCGTGTCTGATATCTTATAACCCTATGGACTGTAGCCTTCCAGGTCCCTCTGTCCTGGGATTTCCGGGCAAGAATACTGCAGGGGGTTGCCATTTCCTTCCCCAGGAGAACTTCCTGACCCAGGGATCAAGCCTGTGACTCCTGTAGTGGCAGGCAGATTCTTTACCCCTGAGTCACCAGGGAAGCCCAATATCTACTGCTCCCTGCTCTTAAATGTCTGCTTTTTTGTTTATCTTCTCACTAGAATATAAACTCCATGTTGCAAGGACTTGAGCAGATTTATTCACCATTGCTTCCGGGAGCTTAGAACAGTGCCTGGCAGATGAGATAAAGGGCCAAATGAATGGCCCTGTGTACAAATGGATGAAATATAAGTCTATTAGCTACTTACTTTCTTGGAATATGGTTTAAATGGTCCTCTAAAGCCTCATGCAACAGCTTCTCCCAAAATTTCTTGGTACAATGCTGAGTCTTAGGGAGAGAAGTGGGTAAACATATATAGAATCAAAAATCTTTCTAGAGGGAAAAGAAAAGAGACTCCTTTGAGGTTTCATGTTACTACTAGGAATAACCTGATTAACAGTCACTGGAAGAAGAGTATATTAAGGACTTAAAAGATAAATTCATAAGGAAGGAAGGAAGATTCTCTTGTTGACTGGAGTTTTGGAGGAGAGCTAGTAATTGCCCAGCTTGTATCTAAAGCTAGAAGCCTCCCTAGGCCCAATAACCCTCACACAACTGCTATGCTTTGGGAAGAGTGGCTAAGCTCAGGTGTGAATACTAAATACATCCATAACTTTATGATTCTCAAGCATGTTACATTGTCTGACCAGTGAAGGAGACAGCCATGAATAAAAATTCAGCAGACCATGAGTCTGCAATAGCAGAAGCAGTGGCAACTGAACATGACAGACATCTAGTTCCTTCCTTCTCTGTCTGGTATTTGCAATCAGGATTGATTCTAAAAATAATTATCCAGGTTTCTCGGGTAATTTGGGTGAGAGATATTAAAAGACTATGGACATATTTCTGTCTTTGTTTTCATTTTCCTAAAACAACTAGAGCCAGAGATAACTCCCCAATGTTGGAAACAGTTGAAACATCAGTGTATTATGGTCTTAAAAAAATTATTATATTGAGTTGGCCAAAAAGTTCATTCGGATTTTTCCATAAGTTGCTGTGGAAAAACCTGACTGAACTTTTTGGCCAACCTAATAGTATCTGTTTCCTTTTCATGCCCTATTCTTCTGGCATCAGGGCTTCCTGGGTGGCTCAGCTGAAAGAACCTGCCTGCCAGCGCAGGAGGGGCAAGAGATAGGAATTCCATCCCTGCATCAGGAAGATCCCCTGGAGAAGGAAACGGCAGTCCATTCTAATATTCTTGCTTGGAGAATCCCATGGACAGAGGAGCCTGGTGGGCTGTAGTCCATGGGGTCACAAAGAGTTGAACACGACTGAGCATGCATGCACACTTCTGGCATTTGAATCTATAAGTCAAATCCAGTTAGAGGTTAAGAGGATATAAAATGCAAATACATATACTTGATAATTTAGATGACCTTCTCACCTTATGGTTTTATGATTTTTCTCTAAGTCAAATGGGAAATCAGTGGCAGAGATAAAAATCAGATTTTATGTCTCTTAAAGGAGTGTATATTTCATGTATTTCCTTAGACTTTTACATGGAATTCCAAATCAGCATAATATTCGGGTCAACTTCTTTTGAAAATAACACATTTTATTATGCTATAACAAAAAGCCATATATATATATATAATCTCTGTTAGTGTAACATAACCCCAACTGCAATAGAAACCTTGTGAATTGTTAGCAATAAATCTGACAGCCTTGATTCCTGCATTTTTAACAGGCTCCTAGGAGACGCCAATCTTATTAGTCCATGAACCTCACCTTTATTAAAAAAAAAAAAAAAAAGGTCTTCAAACAACCATGTACAAAGATACTAAAAGTCATGGATCCTGCAATATAGTCACATTTCTGTCATTTATCAGTGGTGCAATCTTGGGAAAGTTACTTTCTTTGAATCTTAATTTCCTCATCTTTTAAGTAGGAAAAATGATTCACCTTCCTAATTGTTGTGTGAAACAAATGATACAATGAGTATGAAAGTTTCTAATCTCTTGAAAATGTACTGCATGTATAATCACGTATTATTTTAAATTAGCATTATTATTATTCGTCTGTAACTTCAATAACTACTGGCAAGCTAATTCAAATGACTATTCTGAGAAGTGAGGCCTGAATGAAGTACTCTTCAGGACACATAGGCATACATGTGTGTAGCATGTTCTTTAACTACCAAAGCAGTTAAATATGTGACCCAATTTTGTATGTTTTACAACAGCATTCAGGATATTCTTTCACTGTAGCATATTAATTATTATTTACAAGGTCATTTTAAAAATGAGTTGTCCTTGTATAACAAAGGTCCACAGCCAATATTTTATGGATAGCACACAAAGAGGTTGAAAATTGATGATTTATAGATCAGGAAATAACAGTTAATCAACTTCCCTGGCTTCCCCAGCCATGCTGGGCAGCTTTGCTCCCACTTTCGGTTGTCAGTCATGTTTGTATTAATGGTGATACCTTTGCGGTTGAAACAGGATATGCACATTCTCGGAGGTGGGGTCTGGAAATTCTCCCAGCATGACTGGGAGGCTTGAAGCAAATTATTGCAGCCTATTCCTCAGAAGCATCATGTGTTTTGACCTCAAACACAGCCTATGGCATTCACTGTCACAGGACAAAGGGTTTGACCCCATTCCTACATGCCAGTGCTCACCAAACACTACATCCTGTTGCATTAACTTGAGAAACATTTATTCATTAATTTTTGCATTTACAGTAGGCCAGGTATTGGACTTTACGGGATTTGAAAAGTCTGGAAAGTGACTGCAAGAAAGGAGCTGCAAACATTTAAATATTTGTAAAATAAGGCATGTGAGCATTCTGAAAAATGAAAGGGTTCCTTGGGTACCAAGGTGCCCAGGGTACCTTGATACACCTTCTTACTTGAAACATTTGGAATTAACCCCCCACACTCTGCCCTAGCTCTAATTATTCTCTGGTTTACATTCTTCTAAGAATTTGCTTGTGTTCATCTTGAATGTATTTAATTCTAACATGTGTGTAGTTACTTATTACTCATTTCATCTGGCAGGTGAAATGCCTTATACATGCCTTACTCACCCTGGTTATCGCCCAGAGTGCCACAAATGGTGATTTCTTTTAGTAAACACTTGTTAAATATAAATAGTGACTAAATGAACCACCAATGCTTACATATAATTAGCATAGGCTTAAGAATTCTCAAATGACGAGGCCAAGAACCTGTTTGAGGAGACTAGAACTAAGCATTGTCTACAGGCGGTCTCAGATTATCATGGTGTCACACGCATGTGGAATAATGAAGAGATTCAGGCTTGTTTACAGAGAAAAGTATAACATTTACTTGCAGGAAAATTTCTGTGCAGGCAACTGGAGATGTCCCCATTAAGTAAAAACTGCAAAGTTATCTCTGTATTTACCACAATAAAACATCTGTGCCCTTGTCTGGTATCTCTCTCTGGCACACTGCTTTTCTCTTAAACAGCAACACACTATCTTCTCTTCAAGTCCAGTCTTGATGTTAAAGCCACGACCCAATTAACAGCAGCCTCTCTCGGACAGCTGAAGTTCCAGAGTCATGGGTCACTTATTGCCAGGTCCATCCTCCTTCCACATGGAAATCAGTCTGCCAGTGTTTCCCAATGACCTCACGATTGCTAGGTCTAAAGGAGACCTCTCAAACTTTGTGAATCTTGACTTATGTGCAGCTATTAGCCTGCCTGACCACGCTCTCCTTGGAAAGCTTTCTTTAGCTTCCTGTGACAACCGCAGTCTCCTAGTTTTCCTTCTTTCAGACCACCCCTTCTCAAAGAAAAAGTTGACTTTTTGTTTGCTGTGCCTTGACTACCACTGCGTGTCCAGGATTTGTTGTCCCTTGTTTTCTCTTAAGCTATACACTCCTTTGAGTGCCTGTGTCTTCTCTCATGGCTTTAAATATAATTTATCCTGCCTTCATATGTAATGTGAAGCTTCATAAATAATGCTCTCCAGATTTGGTCAATACTACATTTTCTGTTTCTAAAAATGCAGCTGGTATACGCATGAGGAAAATTCAATGTCAAAATCGGAAAAACAAAATAATACAAGCAGCATGGTTCTGTGTTTGGAATCCCTGCATCCATCTTTTAGCCAAGGTTAGAAATCCACAAAGACTTGTCTGATAATCTGCCCTCCCCACCCCCTCCTCTCCCATAACCTGTTCTTTCCTTCACCCTCCCTGAGCTGCTCTCTGAAGTCTGCCTAGAACTCCTCTGTTGGGAAACTTGACAAACACTTCTTGCTGGCCAAGAGAAGTTGTCATCAAGTTTCACAGAAATTTTTCACCATTCAGAAAGAGTTTATGCTTTACCAAAAGAATTTACCTTGGGGCTCTTTTAAATAACCAACTCTCTAAGGAAATTTAATATCTGATTCAACTCTTCAAAATTAGATTTAGTCACATTTGAAAAACATGTCTATAGTTCTGTCTCACTTTATGTAACTAGTGTGTCCCTGAAATATGTACAGATCAGATAGCTACATGCTGAAGAATAGTTCAAATTATTAATCAACTTGCTAAGGAAAACAAATACTTTTATAGTGTAAATAAAAACATCTAATATATTGCTTGTGTAAATTTGGACTTTATGTACTAAGTGTACTTATTTTTGGAGGCAGACTATGCACACTAGTAAATAAGAGAGAGAGAAAAGGACAGATTAACACTTGTTCAGGACCTGCCAGGTGTCAGGCATTATGCCAGGAACTGTGGTCTGCCATTGTTGGAGAGCTTAGGTTTTTGTTGTGTTGTTTTGTGTGTGATAGAATATATGTCAGAAAAGCAGTGTTTGTCCCACAGCAAAAAATGTTTTCACTCCCCTACATCCAAATGCTTTTGAGTCTGCTTTTTCAATACTGCCTTTACGCAGTAACTTTATACCAGACAGACTCCTGGGTATGACTTTTCACTCAGGCTCTTCCCATCCCTCTCCTTTTCCTAAGATAGTTCAAAGGGAAAAGTCTTATGGCTGAGCTTATTTACTGTTAGGTGAAAGAAAAGTGAAAGAAAGTAAAAATGTTAGTTGTTTAGTTGTGTTCGACTCTTTGCAACCCCATGGGCTATAGCCCACCAGGCTCCTTTGTCCATGGAATTCTCCAGGCAAGAGTACTAGAGTAGGTAGCCCTTCTCCTGGGGATCTTCCTGACCCAGGGATCAAACCTGGGTCTCCAGCATTGCAAGCAGACTCTTTACCATCTGAGCCATGAGTACTGATATAAAAATATCTATCTATCAATCGATCTGTCTATATACACCCACATATATATGCACATATATATGTATATACACATAATACATATTATATATAACACAGTATATAACATATAGAGACCGAGAGGGAGAGAGAAGAGATTTTGGTTTTTGGCCTTGGCTAATGATACAACCCACTTTAAGTGATAGTAACCACTTGATGCCCCTGGGATCTGACTCCTTCCATGTCTGTAGCTGCATGCAAGCCTTTTTGCTCCCATCTGGTCACTGGGATAACTTCTTAATTCCACGTGTCACAAAGATGGCTATCTGTGGGCCACAGCTTCCACTCTTTGACAAGAGTTCCATAACTAGAAGCATAATGAGGTGGGAAAGACAGCAGAGAACACTTAACTGCATTAACACTTAGAGAAGAACTCAGGCCCCACCCTCCATTCCTGATCACCTTCCAGCCATCTCCATCTTCCCACACCAGCCACTCCATGGGATTGCAGATATGAACAGCAGCACTTGTATTAACAACTTGGCGGCTGCAGGAAGCCAGACCCCAGGAAGCAACAAGATATTTCCCTCAGGGAGGCCCTGGCTAGGGGCTTCCCTTCCTTTCCTGTGTCAACAAAGCCTTCGTTTCCTAACTCAGGCCATAGAAAAGCCAAACTCATGTTTTTCACCTTTCCTTCTGAATGGAAAGGGCCCTATTAGACAGAATTTATATAGCTATGTTGTGTTGATTTTACTCTCATTAATGGCTCCAACTCATAAAAAAAAGCATTGGAGGGTTTGAAAAAATGTATCTGAAAAATAAACAAATACACGAATTCTATTTCTTATTCCAGAACATAGAACAAATGAAATACTCTAAGTTGGAGTGCCTAATTGTGTTTCACATAGCATAACGAGTTAATAAATCACACAGCAGCTACATAAATATGTCTGTACTCTATGTGGAGAACAGTTAATAATGCCTAATGTAAATGGATATTTATTTGTTAAATAATGGGAACCCAGCAATAACACAAAATAGGCTGCTCAAAATTTAAAGGAATGCAAAACATAAAATCCTCTTTACTTTTTAGTTGTTTAGTAAGGAAGAGCAGAGTGGCAGAGTGAAGTAATAAGCAAACAGCAGCTATTCCTCCTTGTGTTTCATTTGACAGGCACATACACAATTGAACACACAGGCATAAATAGACACGTACATGGTCAGTGCTTGCGTATTCCAGTTCTGCCTGTTTTGAAGCACAGGAAAACTTGCCTCAAGCAGAGCATCAGTTCGACGCTGAGACCTTATTTGCTATGGTAATCTTAGCCAATTCCATCACTCCAGCCGGATGTCTCCCAAACACCTTGTACATTTCATATTTGCCATTTAATCATATCATTGTCTTCAACTTCTTCCCACTTGTCCACATTCTTCAGAATCTGTCCAAAACCCACTCTCTTTTAGTGAAATCCTAGCTTCAAAGGTCCAGTGTTTTGTTTTTCTTATTTGACCTCTCAGTCTCTAATTATCTTTACCACATACCCTTTACACATCATTTTCTATGAGGTCCTGTTACTTCTCTTGATATGTGTAAAGTTCTTACCTCCCCAAAAAACTGGACCATAAACTCTGGAATATGCTTCATACCTGACTCTTCTCAGAAAACTTTCATTTCCCAGCACACTGCCCTGTACAGAGGAGGTACTGAGTAGGTTGATGCCAGAAATGAGATAAAACCAGAGAGAATTGTGTATAGAGGCTATTTAAGTTACTACCACTGGACCAGAAGATTTAATAACAAAAACTGATTTCTTGTCATTGTTTTTTAAGGAAGATGGTAAATTCATCTCAATGGGGTGAACTTCTGGTTGGTTTGGTTCAGTTCAGTCGTTCAGTCATGTCTGACTCTTTACAAACCCATAAATTGCGGCATGCCAGGCTTCCCTGTCCATCACCAACTCCCGGAGTTCACTCAAACTCATGTCCACTGAGTCCGTGATGCCATCCAGCCATCTCATCCTCTGTCGCCCCCTTCTCCTCCTGCCCCCAATCCCTCCCAGCATCAGAGTTTTCCAATGAGTCAACTCTTTGCATGAGGTGGCCAAAGTACTGGAGTTTCAGCTTTAGCATCATTCCTTCCAAAGAACACCCAGGGCTAATCTCCTTTAGAATGGACTGGTTGGATCTCCTTGCAGTCCAAGGGACTCTCAAGAGTCTTCTCCAACACCACAGTTCAAAAGCATCAGTTCTTCGGCACTTAGCTTTCTTCACAGTCCAACTCTCACATCCATACATGACCACTGGAAAAACAATAGCCTTGACTAGATGGACCTTTGTTGGCAAAGTAATATCTCTGCTTTTTAATATGCTATATACGTTGTTCATAACTTTCCTTCCAAGGAGTAAGCGTCTTTTAATTTCATGGCTGCAATCACCATCTGCAGTGATTTTGGAGCCCCCCAAAATAAAATCTGACAGTTTCCACTGTTTCTCCATCTATTTCCCATGAAGTGATGGGACCAGATGCCATGATCTTCGTTTTCTGAATGTTGAGCTTTAAGCCAACTTTTTCACTGTCCTCTTTCACTTTCATCAAGAGGCTTTTGACTTCCTCTTCACTTTCTGCCATAAGGGTGGTGTCATCTGCATATCTGAGGTTATTGATATTTCTCCCGGAAATCTTGATTCCAGCTTGTGCTTCTTCTAGCCNGCAACCCACTCCAGTATTCTTGCCTGGAGAATCCCAGGGATGGGGGAGCCTGGTGGTCTGCCGTCTATGGGGTCACACAGAGTCGGACACGACTGAAGTGACTTAGCAGCAGCAGCAGAGACATACAGTATATAGGATTTCCCACCTAGCTTCTTTTAATAAATTTATTAAATTTTATTAAATGTAATATTTTTGAGGTTCATCCATATTATAATATGTATTAGTAGTTTATTTCTTTTCATTGCCTAGTAGTAATCCACTGCAAGGATATATCACATTTTGTTTGTCTGTTCACCAGATGATGGACTTTAGGACTGTTTCCGTTTTCTTTTTTTTCATGTGCAACTTAAAAATAATGTTTCTATGACATTAATATGTAAGTTTCTGTGTGGACATATGTTTTCATTTATCTTGGGTAGATACTTAAGAGTGGAATTGCTGGGTTATATGTTAAGTTCACATTTAACTTTTTAAGAAACTGCCAAACTGTTTTCCAAAGTGGATAAACCATTTTACTTTCCCACCAACGATGTGTGTTTCAGTTTCTCCGCATCTTCACCAACACTTGTTATTGTCTTTTTTATTATAGCTATTTTGTAGGGTATGAAGTGGTATGGTATTGTGACTTTAATTTGCATCTCCCTAGTGACTAATAATGAGTATTTTTTTCATTTACTTTTTAAGCATTCATGTATTTCTTTGGTAAAATACATATTCAAATATTTTGCCTATGTTGTTGTGTTTGTCTTAAATATTGAATTGTAAGAGTTCTTTATAAATTCTAGATATGAGTTCTTTGTCAGATATATGGCTGGCATATATTTTCTCCTCGTGTGTGGCTCATTTTCTCATTTTCTTAAAGATTCCTTTTGAGGCAGAAAAGTTTTAAATTTTGATTAGGTACAGTTTATCAAGTTTTTTGTTTATGAATTTCCCTTTTGGATTTAGGAATTCTTTGCATAGGATCATGAAAATTCTCTTCTATATTTTCTTCTAGAAATTTCAACATTTAAGCTCATCCTTAGGTTTTTGATCCATTTTGAGTTTATTTTTGTGACTATTGTGAGGTAAGGATCTAACTTCTTTTTTGCATGTGGCTATGCATTTGTCCCAAGACTGTTTCTTAAAAAAACTTTTTTTCCACACTGAATTGCCTTGGCACTTTTGCTAAAAATCAAATGCCCACAAATGTAAGGGCTTCTGTTCTCTTATTTTTGTTGCATTTATTGATATGGTTATCCTTATACGATTGTCGGGCTTCCCTTGTGGCTCAGACATTAAAGAATCCCCTGCAATGCAGAAGACCTGGGTTTGATCCCTGGGTTGGGGAGATCCCCTGGAGGAAGGCATGGCAACCCACTCCAGTATTCTTGCCTAGAGAAGTCCATGGACAGAGGAGCCTGGCGGACTGCAGTCCATGGGGTCGCAAAGAGTTGGACAGGACCAAGCGACTAAGTACAGCACATGTTGGTATCACATTGCCTTGAATACTGTAGATTTAGAGTTTAAATAAATAAAAATGTTAAAATCAGGTAATGAAAATCCTCCAGCTTTGTTCTTCTCTTTAGACCTCTCATCTCTACATACATTTCTACATCTATTTTGGGATTATCTTTCAAAATCTGTAAAATAGCCTGCTCAGATTTTTGACAGGGGTTAATTGAATCTATAGATCAACCTGGGGAGCTCATCATCTTATCAACACTGAGTCCTTCAATCCATTTATTCAGATCTTTAATTTCTCCTAACAATGTTTTATGGTTTTCAGTGTACAAGGCTTCCATTCTTTGCATTTGGTTTTCTTAACCCTTTTTCCTCTCACGATATTGCAAGCATTTTCCCCACAACATTATAAAAAGTTCAATAAGATTTCTATTAAACCTATAGCATTCTATGGTGTGCTTGGGCAGTCCCTTCTATTAGAAAACAGTCGTTTCTCATTATTATAATAATCATCTTCTATTAAAGTCATCATGAACACCAAAATACCAATACTGAACCATTACTTCTAGTTTCTGTGAACCTCCAGTCACAACATTTTCATTAATCAATTAATATTGAACTCATGGTCAACAGCACTGTAACTCGTGTCTGGATACACTTGCCTTTCACATGTATTTTCATGTGCCATAGGGGACTTCACAGCTTCCTGAACTTAGGAACACTAGACAGGACCTCACCTTGCTTCTTGAGAGTTATTTTAAACAGTGAAATCATCAACAAAAAAAAACACAAAAATGAGAACAATTTGCCACTACCTAGATCACAAAAATGACATTGAAGAACAGGGAAGCCTGGTGTGCAGCAGTGCATGGAGTCACAAAGAGTCAGACACAACTTAGTGACTGAACAACAACAGCAAAAAAAAAAAAACAATGAGAGCCGAAACAGAAAAGCAGGATGTTGCCGTGTTCAGCCCCAGCTGGGAACATCTATCTATGTTGGGTGACTCAAAATTTTTGCCTCTCTGCACATGTCCATAAATAACAATGAAAACGGCAGTAACTGATTTTTGGGTTACAAGAAAACGTTGTTGAACAGGCACATTTGCCAACAGAGAATCTGGGAATAATGAGACTCAGGTGTACATTTCTTTGTGCTTTTCTTGGTACTTGACTATCTTGGCTTTTCAATTGCCTCACTGGCCATTTCTCAAGCTTTCTTTACTGGTTCTTTGTCGTCTTCTTAAACTCTGCCATGTTTGGAGAGTACTTGAGCTCAGTCCTTGGCCTTATTCTCTTTTTTTGTTGATATCTACACTTTATTCTCTGTCGCTGTGGGTGATCTCAGCCAGTACTTTAATTGCCGTCTCGAGCTGTTGGCTCAAATTCTCATCTCCAGCCAATACCCGTCTCCAGCACTTGAGCTTCTCATTTTCAGCTTGTCATTTGGTATCCACTTCGATGTTTAATGGGCATGTCAGACTTACGTCTAAATCAGAACACTTGATGTCACCTGCAAATCTGTTCCTCTGTCAGTTGCCCACATATGTAAATGGCACCCCATTCACTCTGTTGCTCAAGACAAAATCTAAGCAGTTATGCTTGCTTTCTTCCCTTCCTGCTTTCCTCACATCCAGTACACTGGCAATTCTTGTTTGTTGTTGTTTTTCCAAAATATAACTAGAATCTGTCTCCCTCTTTGCAATCAGCTTCCACCATCTACATCCAAGCCTCCATCTTTCTTACTGTGACCATTGCAATCGCCTCCTATCTAAACTGTCTTTTTTTTTTTCTTCTTCTTCTTTTGTTATTGCCTTCATCCATTCTCCAGAGAGGACCCAGAGTAATCTTTAAAAGTTGAATAGATAAGGNAGAGACAGACTGTGACCATTGCAATCGCCTCCTATCTAAACTGTCTTTTTTTTTTTCTTCTTCTTCTTTTGTTATTGCCTTCATCCATTCTCCAGAGAGGACCCAGAGTAATCTTTAAAAGTTGAATACATAAGGACATTGTATATTTAAATGGTCTTCTTATCTCTTGGAATAAAACTTGTGCAGTGCATCATAGCTAAGAGCCCTATGACATGCCAAATTCTCCAGCCTCACAATTTCATACCACTTTGGACTTCTTTTGTTCTGGAAATATGGTAAGCTCTTTCCTACCTCTGAATGTATTACTTGCTCTTCTCTGTTCCTGCAATGCTTTTCTTGTTTTTTTTTTTTTGTTTTATTTTTTTTAATGGCTAGTTCCATTTCTTATTTTGAATCCCAGCCATTATATCATTTCCTCAAAGGAAATTTTCTTAATCATTCTTTTTATCTTCACTAACTCTCCTGACTCACCTTTTTGTTAGTCGCTAAGTCCTGTCCAACTCTTCTGGGACTCCATGGACTGTAGTCTGCCAGGCTCCTCTGTCCTTGGAATTTCCCAGGCAAGAATATTGGAGCGGGTTGCCATTTCCTTCTTCAGGGATCTTCCCAACCCAGGGATTGAACCTGCATCTCTTGATATATACATATATATATATATAGCCATTGATCCATCAGTGGCACTTAGGTTGTTTTCATTTCTTGGCTATTGTAAATAATACTGTTATGAATGTAGAGGAGCATATGTCTTTTCAAATTATTGGTTTTATAGTCTTCAGACAAATACTCAGAGTGGAATATCTGGATCATATGATAGTTCCATTCTTAATTTTTTGAGGAATCTCCATACTGTTTTCCATAGTGGTTTCACCAATTTAAATTCCCAGCAACCGTGCACAAGGATTCCCTTTACTCCACATCCTCGCCAACACTTGTTATTTCCTGTCTTTGTGATAATAGGCATTTTAACAGATGTGAAGTGATATCTCATTGTGGTTCTGATTTGCATTTCCCTGATGATAAGTGATATTAAACATATTTTCATGTGTTTCTTGGCCATCTGTATGCTTTCTTTGGACAAATGTCCCTCCCTATCCTCAGCCCATTTTTTATTTGGATTGTCTGTTTTTTCCTTGTTGATTTTCATTAATTTTTATATATCTTGGATCCCAGCCATTATATCATTTCCTCAAAGGAAATTTTCTTAATCACTCTTTTTATTTTCACTAACTCTCCTGACTCACCTTTTTGTTAGTCGCTAAGTCCTGTCCAACTCTTTTGGGACTCCATGGACTGTAGTCTGCCAGGCTCATCTGTTCTTGGGATTTCCCAGGCAAGAATATTGGAATGGATTGCTGTCTCCTTCTCCAGAGATCTTGCCAACTCAGGGATTGAAACTCCATCTCCTGATATATATATAATATTAGATATATGACTTGTAAATATCTTCCCTCATTCAGTAGGTTGTCTTTCTGTTTTGTTGATAATTTCCTTTGTTGTGCAAAACTTTTTGGTTTGATGTCATCCCATTTGTTTATTTGAAAGCTTGGCTGATTCTAAGAACCAATCTATTTCTTCTAGGTTGTCCAACTTGTTGGCAAATAACTGTTCATTATCTTATAATCCTTTGCATTTCTTTGGTATCTGTTGTAATTTCTCCTCCTTTGTTTCTGATTTTATCTAAGCCTTTTCTTTTTTCTTAGTAAGTTCAGCTAAAGGTCTGTCAATTTTATCTTTTCAAAGAACCAGCTTTTAGTTTCATTGATATTTTCTGTTGTTTTTAGTCTCTATTTCATTTATTTCTGCTCGCCACTGTCTTCAAGCTTCATTTCTTTTTCTTTTTCTAGTTCCATGAGGTGTTAAGTTAGATTATTTATTTGAGATTTTTCTTATTTATAAGCCTGCTGTGAACTTCTCCTTAGTACTGAACTTGCTGTGCCCCATAGATTTTGGCATAAAATGAATTTCTTATCTGGTCTCCCACTGTTAGGTATTTAGAATGTTTACAATTTTATGTATTAATGCTCCAATAAACATTCATCTAGATTAATCTTTGTACATATTTCCTCAGGGTAAATTATTTAAGTTGGATAATTTTGGATTTAACGGTATATATATATATATATATATANCATAGATTTTGGCATAAAATGAATTTCTTATCTGGTCTCCCACTGTTAGGTATTTAGAATGTTTACAATTTTATGTATTAATGCTCCAATAAACATTCATCTAGATTAATCTTTGTACATATTTCCTCAGGGTAAATTATTTAAGTTGGATAATTTTGGATTTAATGGTATATATATATATATATATATAAAGCATTTAAAAAATATAAAATGCTTTTGACTACTATCATTTCTTTACTCTCCCTTTTCCACATACAACTAAAATAATTACATCAATGTAGCACTTTCAAATGAAAGTATTAAAAATATGGAAAGAAGCTATAACTAACATATTTTGAAATACTAATCTATGCTAATAATATGAGAGATATATTCTGAATATCACACAAGGGTAACCTAGATTCCTCTATCAGCATGCTCAGTCTTTCTGATGGTGGTTTATTTTTAATTATGTGCTTTAGCACAAACTCTCTTAGTCAAATATGACAAATTTCATTTTTTGGTAACAAAGGAAAAAAAGGTGTACTTCAGTCTCACTAAAATTTCCAATAATCTTTTTTTCAGGTTAACCTTGTATTATGTTGGAATAAGAGTTACTGCCTTGATTTTTGGCTACATACAGATTTCATTTTGGGTCATGACTGCAGCACGGCAAACCAAGAGAATTTGAAAACAGTTTTTTCATTCAGTTTTGGCTCAGGACATCAGCTGGTTTGACAGCTGTGACATCGGTGAACTTAATACTCGCATGACTGAGTAAGAGAATGGATGTGCAGTGTATCAACTTTGTTCTTATACATGATGTATAAATGACTTAATTTCATGTGTTTTCTTGTTTCAGTGACATCAACAAAAGCAATGATGGCATTGGAGACAAGATTGCTCTGTTGTTTCAAAACCTGTCTACTTTTTCTGTTGGCCTGGCAATTGGTTTGGTGAAGGGCTGGAAACTCACACTGGTGACTCTGTCCACGTCCCCTCTTATAATTGCTTCAGCAGCCATATTTTCTAGGGTAGGTAAGATGGCTAATGCAGTGTTGACTGAAAGCAAGAATGTGAAGATATTTTACTGAGATCGTATAAAAAGAAGGCAGTTCTATTTATTTATGTGTCCCCAGATAAGAAAGAATACTATATGCCACAAATACTTTTGGTTTTGTTCATCATTAACCACCTTTCTTTTTTATTTATTTATTTTTTTTTTTTTTTTTTTTTTACACGAACTCCCAAACATGACTACAATGAAGTCTGGTTTTAATATCTTACTAATATCTAAAAATATTCCTTTCATTTAGAATCTAATGCAGTTTTGAATACTAGCATGGATACAGTTTTATGCCACTATACATTGAATGCTGGAAAAATCTTGTGTATTTTAAATTCCCAGATAAATGTGTTTCAGTTAATTTCACTAGAACAGAATGGAGAAATCCTAAAACAGTAAACATTTAAGCTGTTATGTGACTATTTTATGTCAACCATTCAAAATTTATATCTTATATGGTTCTGAATAACTATTTAAAATGTCTGCTAATGTATGTGTTTATATATTATGTCAATCTGTTTCAATTTTTAAAACAAATTATGTACTTACACAAGTTATACTTTATCACTTTTATAGAGTGAATATTAATCTCTTTACAAGATATTAATCTATTTACAACCTGGTTTTGAAATCAGTGCCCTTTGTCAAGGGCAAAATATATATATCCCTGCACCAATATATCCTTAATATCTCTCTCCATGTTAAGTCTTTGGCAATACTACCAATGTGTATACCCATTTCCTAGATTGGAGGCACAGTGTACTCTTGAAAGATGGAGTTTTGTTTTGTTTTGGGGTTTTTTGAGTTTGAAATTTTTCAAAGCTAATTGTTCTTTATAGAAGTAAAAACCATAAAATTCACTGAGTTTATTTGTTAGCTATATACAAATTCAACCAAACAAGAACTTTCAGCAATAAAAAATATTCTGTGGTTAAAAATCCTTTCACAATAGATTTGGGAGTTTAGACATCTTTATTTAGTGAATTCTAGTGTTGACATTGTAACCCTTGTAAAAATCTTCATCCCCAGCTTACTAGAAATGAGGACCCCTCAGTAGGAGGGGTTACTAAACTCAGAGTTTTAACTCCCAAGAAGTGAAGTGGACAATGAGTTTAAAAAGAGCAGCAGTGGGGAAAACTAAAGTCTGCTCTTGTTATTAACTGGTTGCAATAGGAAGCAAAGTCAAAATTATCTAAATGACTGAAGAAACCAGGCTGGATGGTTTCTAGCATCTTTTAATTCAATTTAATTTGACAAGTATTTATTGAATACTGGATATGTATTGGGTTGGCAAAATGTTTGTTTGGGTTTTTCGATAAGATGTTACAGAAAAGCCCAAATGAATTTTTTGGCCAACCCACTACAAGGTTTTTTTGCTATGTGCAGCTTCCTCTTCAGGGACACATTATAGAAATAGCTATCTTTATCAAGTGAATTTGGTAAATAATGAGGATTAGTCAGTTTATAATACCTTCTGCTTTAGCAAATACCTGAACATGTCTTATATAAAATTAGTTCCAATTCAGTTCAGTCGCTCAGTTGTGTCCGACTATTTGCGACCCCATGAATCGCAGCACGCCAGGCCTCCCTGTCCATCACCAACTCCTGGAGTTCACTCAGACTCACGTCCATCAAGTCCGTGATGCCATCCAGCCATCTCATCCTCTGTTGTCCCCTTCTCCTCCTGCCCCCAATCCCTCCCAGCATCAGAGTCTTTTCCAATGAGTCAACTCTTTGCATGAGGTGGCCAAAGTACTCGAGTTTCAGCTTCAGCATCATTCCTTCCAAAGAAATCCCAGGGTTGATCTCCTTCAGAATGGACTGGTTGGATCTCCTTGCAGTCCAAGGGACTCTCAAGAGTCTTCTCCAACACCACAGTTCAAAAGCATCAATTCTTCAGTGCTCAGCCTTCTTCACAGTCCAACTCTCACATCCATACATGACCATTGGAAAAACCATAGCCTTGACTAGATAGACCTTTGCTGGCAAAGTAACGTCTCTGCTTTTGAATATGCTCTCTAGGTTGGTCATAACTTTTCTTCCAAGGAGTAAGCGTCTTTTAATTTCATGGCTGCAGTCACCATCTACAATGATTTTTGAGCCCCAAAAAACAAAGTCTGACACTATTTCCAGTGTTTCCCCATCTATTTCCCATGAAATGATGGGACCAGATGCCATGATCTTCATTTTCTGAATGTTGAGCTTTAAGCCAACTTTTTCGCTCTCCACTTTCCAATTATGTGGAGTTTATTTTGAAAGTGGATTGATTTGTTATGTGAGCAAGCCACAGTTGCAGACTCATAACCCTAGGACCATTTCCCTGCTTCCTTTCATTGAACTGTTATGCTAATTACTAAATTAAATCCTTCACTTATTAAAGGACTAGTAAGTGAGATATATAATAGAGAAAAAGGCACATGCTGATTAAAAATTTTGAGAAATCAAATAAACTTGACTCATATCACCAAGAAATAGTCTCTCTCTCATTCCTCTTCTTGCTACAACTCTCTAAGTCACCCTTGGGAAGTCTTTTTCTTTTTTACATAGTAAGAAATCAAATCAAGTCAAATCAGGCACACTAATTTCCAAAATACACTTAAGAAGAACCATGTCCCTAATATTCTTCTCCAAATCAAAATTTTCCAAACTGTATTGAGATAGATACTCATTTTCTAAGCTTTTAAAAATATAGAGAAAAAACAGTGAAGCTCCATTAGAAGGAAAAACAGAGATTTAGACTCTAGGTTATGTTCAGCTAAGCTTTTTCACTGCTGTGAGACTCTAAAAAGTCAGTATCTGTCATCATTGATTTCCTTATTTGCAAACGGACTGGGTTAGAATGTTATAAAGTATCTTTTCAATAGTAAAATTTTGTCATTCTAGATTATACCTGAATTAAATTCCCTGCACATTGTTAGTATCTCAGGTTATTCTTTTTTTTCTGATAATCGATCACACTTTTATTTTTTATTGGGGTATAATTTACAATATTGTGTTAGTTGAAAGTGTACAACAAAGTGAATCTGTTATACATATACATATATCCATTCTTTTTTAGTGTCTCTTCCTATATAGGCCATTAGAGAGTGCTGAGTAGAGTTCCCTGTGCTCTACAGTAGTTCCTTATTACTTATCTATTATATATATATATGTTTGTATGTGTCAAACTCAAGCTGCTAATTTGTCCCCTTACCCTCCTTATCCAGGGTAGCCAGAAATGCATCTTTTACATCTGTAACTCTATTTCTGTTTTGTAGATAAGTTCGTTTGTAGCTGTCTTTTGGATTCCACATGTAAGTGATATCATATGGTATTTGTCTACTCTAAGTTATTCTTAGGTTAACTGTGGTCTTTGTTTATTATAGATAGTTATTTCATTATCCAGTAAGGAATTAAATGCCTATTCCAAAGCTGGTGCTGTAGCAGAAGAAGTCTTGTCATCAATCAGAACAGTCATAGCTTTTGGGGCGCAGGAGAAAGAAATTCAAAGGTCTGTTTCTTTAATCATGATAATATACACTTGCTTTTATTTTCCCCTGAGGCTATTTCCACCAGGAGTCAGTGGTCCAGCTGTGATGGGAACACATCTCTGTCTGACGTCACAGCTGCAACTATTTTTTTGGTGGTTGTTTTTTGTTTTGTTAAACAAGATCAGTAACTTTATTATTTGTGTAAAAGTGTTGCAGCCATATTATAAAAATTCAAGCCATTGGAGAAATATACAGAAGAAAAATAACTCACCTTGTTTCACCCTCTTCAGAAAAACATAATTAATATTTAGTGACTATCATTCCAGGCATCTTTTCACATATATACATAGACATCAGAATAGGGAGGTCAGTGCAAAGATCAATGAAAATTATTCTGCTAAGTGCGAGCCTGCTCTTCATCTTATTCATAACAAAAATAATGACTTTAACTTTTACCTGAAGAAAATTAAATGGAAATGGAATTTGAAGAAATTGTCAAAGTTTAGACAGCAAATCTCTTCCCAGAAATAATCCTCATCCCAAAGTTATTCCTCTAAAGTGAAGAGGAAAATTATGGACTCATTTCATGGCTAGAATCTTTGTTTTTCAGCAACTTGTTTCACTTTATCAAGGTTGGAGAAGGAAATGGCAATCCACTCCAGTATTCTTGACTGGAAAATTCCATAGACAGAAGAGTCTGAAGGGCTATAGTCCATGGGGTTGCAAAGAGTCAGACACGACTGAGCGACTATCACTCAAGACTATTATATTTTGTTGTGTCTTTTAAAGGTATACGCAGAATCTAAAAGATGCAAAGGATGTTGGCATTACAAAAGCTATTGCTTCAAAACTCTCTCTTGGAGCTGTGTACTTCTTTACGAATGGAACCTGTGGACTTGCTTTTTGGTATGGAACCTCCTAGATTCTTAGTGGAGAACCTGATTATACCATCGGAACTGTTCTTGCTGTAAGTCTTATTTGAGAACAAAGGTGACTGGCTTAGATAATCTTTTCTTACATAGCGTTTATTAAACATTTCTCTTTGAATGATAGTGAATATTTAAAGATGACTGTTTTAATAAACAAGTATTTGTTTCCTTCAAGTGATTTGTATGCACCTTTATAGTTGTATGTTGTCAGGATTTACTCATCCAGTATGATTTAGTGTCTTCTAAAGCATGATGTTTTTGAAAGAATCATAATTGAATTCTTCACTGGGAGTTAGAGTCATCTTAATCCAGGATTCAAAAAGACCAGTCTCTTGTAAGACTGTTTTCTTTCCATCTTGCTGAGATAAGAGAGTGCTCTGCATTCACCTTGCTAAATGTCTTCTTCTGGAAATATTCTCTAGATTGGACTCTCCTACTCTTCCTCTGTCCTTTCAGCTCATAGTAATGTTTAAAACAAACTATATACAGCTATGTTCAACATCACAACTTAGTTTTTTAAACTTTTAATGGTTATACATTAAATTATAATTTTTTCACTTACACTCCTAAGTTTCAAAAATAAACATATCAGTTCAGGGTTAAGAGTCATTTGTCTTGATGAACTAAACGGATCTGGCCAATATACTTTAGTTCTCATTTGGCCTTCCCATTCTATGTAGATTTCTTTTTTGTCAACTAAAGTCACCTTTTAAAGTTTAGACTTTTGAGACTTTAAGCTATTCATTAATTTCTGGTAAACAAAACCTGAGTTTGAGAAATTTTTAGCACCTTTTTCCTCTTCAATTTATGTGTGACTCTAGGCTTATAACTAACTTTGCTAAGCTTTAGCTTTCTCATCTATAAGACAGGGAAACTAGCACTTAGCTTGTGAGATTGTTTGCTTATTTGTCTTTGAGCAGAGATGTGTCTGTCTGAAAATGGACAACTGTCCACTAATATAAGTAATCAGAAAAGCTGGGGAAGAATAGTACAGCATCTCTAAGACAATGAAATCTATAACATCCTTCCCTTTAAAGTTAAGAAGCTAACCAGCATGTGAGAGAGTATAGCTCACCTCTTCACCTATCCAGGTTCATGTATGGCTAGCAGTCCTCAGTAAGCAGATTTTTCTGCTCAGCTTCCCCACAGGTAGTAACAAGATGATTACGGGACAATTAGAAATTGTTCAACATTAAGAAAAGGCCAACTGCACTTGGATTAACTAATATTTCCTTTCTGTTTGACATCTTCCAATCTTTCCTATCTAATTTCTCTAAAATCCCTCCGAATCTCAACCAAGTATACACTTCATTCTGTTGTCCCTCTTATATAACTGTGAAGGGTAAATATTATTTTTTGTTTCTGTAGGGTTTTTTTAGTGTAATCCATAGTAGTTATTGTATTGGAGCAGCAGCCCCTAACTTTGAAACGTTCACTATAGCCAGAGGAGCCGCCTTTAATATTTTCCACATTATTGATAAGGTAAGACTCCCAATTGATTTGAAAGATAACTATCATTACTGCAAGAAGAAAACCAAAGAACAGGCACACTCACTTCACTACGAAAAGGGACAAAATCCATGTTGACCAATTGGCTATGGAAAGAGGAACTGTGTTAACTCTTCTGTAAGGAGACTGTGTTTTACCAGAGCCTTCATATCCAACTCAATGCACTTCTAAAGCAGAAGGGAAAATGTTGTAAAAGAAAACACATCTTTAAACTACTTTTAGAATATAGAGAGTGTCAGTTTAGTTTCTCTAAGATTCATAATGCCCTCTTTGTTTTTCCAAGAAACCCACTGTAGATAACTTTTCAACAACAGGCTATAAATTGGAATGCATAGAAGGAACTGTGGAATTTTAAAATGTTTCTTTTAGTTATCCATCAAGACCATCTATCAAGGTAAGTAAAATTTAATTACAGAAATGTACAATTTTCTAATATTACTTTCCACTGGCTCAATCACTTCTTAGGATATTGTTTCGGATTAGTCTGACCAAGATTTGGCTGCTTTGTTTAGAGATTTGAGGGGAGAGATGGAGATATAGACACATAGAGAAAGAGGAGAAGGAAAGAAGAAAGGATAGATCACAAGTGCACAAATAACTCTAGAAAAACTACTTGCACTTCGCAGCCTCTTCTCTGTATTCAACTGACTAAAGTATTTTCACCCCCCTGGAATTCCTTCACTCTGAATTTGGGAGCACAGCAAAAATGTCTTGAATTGATGGTGGCACCTATTGGTGGTCCCTGGATATTTCCCCACTCAGCATAGACAACTTGGTGAACTTTTTGAAGTTTCTAATCTGGGGGAATTGTGTATATGTTGTGTCTTTCCCTTTTCCCTTCCCTAAAGCCTTTACTACACCAGCTTTTGTGCCTCCGCTTCTGTCTCTTGCTTTTACACAAGCAAACACTCACAGACACACACCACTCAGCAAAAGTGCATCCTTCTCCTTTTATCATCAGTCTTGGACAATTTCTAGTAAAAATACATCTGTCTGTTCTATTGTTTTCATCCTTTCATCTTATTAGTGTATGTATCTTAAAAAGTAGTTACTGTTAAAGATTGCAAGGAATAATTCTTACTAAAATACCTGTTTTATAGAAAAAGGATGATTTTAAGTGACATAGGTAAAATTACTAATGCCATCAACCTTTACTGTCTTTTAAAGTGTCCAAATATCCCCTGCATAATTTGCATTGAAAAAAATATTTACCTACTCCTACTACCTTATTTTTTTCTAGGTCTTTGATTGAACTTATTTTTTTCAAAGATCGCCATTTAAAAAAAAATTTGTTATTCAATTACTGTTATTGGAATAGTGTTGTCTTCCATCATTTTTCTTAATATAAATAGAGCATTTTGATTCCATTTTGCAACTACATTTGGGTTGGTTTCCTGGAGACTTAAGCAGCAGTTTTGCCGGTACATTGCTTGGTAAAAAGCTCTCTGGGTTTTAAACAACTATTTTTGAAATGAACCTTTGAAACATAGCCTTTTTTGTTAAATTTAAAAATGAATAATTCCCCCCAGAAAAAAGATCAACCCACTTTAAATAAACAAAACATAGATTCTTCGAAAGAAAGAACAGAAGTGAATTCTAGAGTAAAACTGCAGATGGGAGAGGAGGTACTCCCACTGGGTTCCCTTATTTCTCATCTCTTTTAGCAAATTTTTCTCTGCTTGGCCCTTTGAAGGTTTCACCTTTGGTCTGTTTAGAGTCTCTTTCTTTACAAATATGGAAATCAAAGTAAAAGAATTCAAGAGAATATTCCCATGTTTGGGAGAAATGTAAGCAAAGATAGGTGAGAGTTTCTCAACAGGATTACTGTTGTCATTTTGAGAGGACAGTTTTTTGGTGTTTCTCTCATAATGCAAGTTCCAGGACACTAAGTGCTGGTAGCAATCCTCAGCTATTGAGAAAAGTATAAAAGTACTTACTCCCCCTAAGTTAAAATGTTCCTATGAGATCTACCACTAGAAAAGGAGGCTTTCTAGTAGTGAAATCCTGTTCCATCCAGCGAATCCCTAAGAAGTCTGCCAGTTGTTTTACTTTAGAATATATTTTGCAACAGTGTTAAATATATTCTAAGAAAGAACTTCCTTAAACTGCTCACAGAGATATCTGGCAAGGTTTCATTCCTGTTGCTGCAAGTTAGAAGATATAACTTTCTCTAAGTTGGTAGTAATGAAATTTACATGAAATATTTTGACTGAAAAGTTGAAAAGTTTGCTGTGGCTCGTTTATGAGTACTCAACTTAGATCTCCTTTTTATATAGACAGATGATTAGTTTTTTACTATTACTTTCCAAAATTGTGTAGGTAATTATACACATATATGAAACAAATATAGCAAGATCTAAGTTTGTTGTTAAGTGTCAAACTTTTTTTGTTTGTAATTATACATTAAATTTCTGAAGATAAGAAAATCGTATTCTTACTTATCCTACTTTTATGAATTTCCCTCCCATACATTTCAATAGATTCTGAAAGGTCTGAATCTCAAAATTAAATCTGGAGAGACAGTAGCCTTGGTCGGCCCCAACGGCAGTG
This sequence comes from Oreotragus oreotragus, assembly GCA_006410675.1. NCBI lineage: Eukaryota > Metazoa > Chordata > Mammalia > Artiodactyla > Bovidae > Oreotragus > Oreotragus oreotragus. The sequence continues at coordinate 41,304 of SJYX01005596.1, read as the reverse complement.
GGAAGAGTACAGCAGTCCAGCTTCTGCAGAGGTTATATGATCCTGATGACGGCTTTGTAAGTGCACCTAGTAAGATCATGTACAGTCCACACAACGAGATATGGAAATGCCCACATGTTACAGAGAACTACAGCTATGTCAGCTTTTAATTTTTAACAGTGGGGCTGGTAGAGAAGCCATGTTGTCTTCTCTCTTGCATATTAATTCATTCAGCAAGTATTTATTGAGCACCTACCAAGAGCCAGACATTGTGCTATGTGCTGGGAATACACTGCTGAACAAAGCAAAAAGAACCTCTCTGCCCTCATCAAGTTTACATTCTAACAAGCAGATACAGACCATAAATAAAATCAGTAAATTATATAATGTTAGAAGATAATAAATGCTGTAGAGAAAAATAACTAGCAATTTTTAATACCAAGAACTTAACAAGAATTTCAGTCTCTCAAAACATTGAGAGAATAACACCTGTAGAAAATATTCACTCTCATTTTTTTGCATCATCCATATGTTGCACTTAATTTTTTAACCTGTAAATAGCATAGAAAACAAGACTATGATAGTCATAGAAGCATAATTTGCACTGCTTCTCTTCAGTTTTTCAACTGTTACTTTTAAAAGAAAATATACTCTTCTGAAACATAAATTTAACATCTTAAGTCTTTATGTGAAGTATACTGCTGCTGCTGCTAAGTTGCTTCAGTCTTGTCCAACTCTGTGCGACCCCATAGGCAGCAGCCCACCAGGCTCGTCCATCCCTGGGATTCTCCAGGCAAGAACACTGGAGTGGGTTGCCATTTCCTTCTCCAATGCGTGAAAGAGAAAAGTGAAAGTGAAGTCACTCAGTCGTGTCCGACTCTTGGTGACCCCATGGACTGCAGCCTACCAGGCTCCTCCACCATGGAATTTTCCAGACAAGAGTACTGGAGTGGGGTGCCATTAGACCTACGTATTCATGCTAATATTGAATAAATTATTGGCTAAGTATCCCATATATAAAGCAGTTGCATGGAGTGGGTTGCCATTTCCTTCTCCAGGGGATCTTCCCGACCCAGGGATCAAAACCGGGTCTTCCGCATTCCAGGCAGATGCTTTAACCTCTGAGCCACCAGGGAAGCCCCAACAGAATACCAGTTGGTGTGAAATACCAGAGTTACGATTATCATACCTTGCCTTCTGTCATTGAAATATGTTGGGATAATGGATAATGGCATTATCTATGGGGAATACAATGTTCATTTAAAATTATTCATAGAAGGGAGTAAAATGCACTTTTATCTTTTACAGAGGATTGTGGTGTTGAAGGGAAGGAAAGAATTTCCTAGAAAACAATGCAGAAGTCACATAAGTCTTAAAACAACAAAAGTTTTTTACATGTGTCTACATAATAATATTTGCGACTCCTAGAGTATGTATCCTCATAATACCTAGTTTGTGGATCATGTTAGGGCCTGTAGATCATGTTAACCTTAGTGTTAGGGCTTCCCTGGGGGCTCAGACAGTAGAGAATCTGCCTGTAATGCAAGAAACCCTGGTTCAATCCTTGGGTCGGGAAGATCTCCTGGAGAAGGGAATGACTACCCACTCCAGTATTCTTGCCTGGAAAATTNCATGTTAGGGCCTGTAGATCATGTTAACCTTAGTGTTAGGGCTTCCCTGGGGGCTCAGACAGTAGAGAATCTGCCTGTAATGCAAGAAACCCTGGTTCAATCCTTGGGTCGGGAAGATCTCCTGGAGAAGGGAATGACTACCCACTCCAGTATTCTTGCCTGGAAAATTCCATGGATAGAGGAGCCTTGCAGGATATAATCTATGGGGTAGAATAAAGATATTCATATAGTTTGACCAAATTTTAAGTCAACTTTTTTAGGTTTTATTAGTTCCCAACTACCAGGAAAAGTCTATTGGCAATGTATTTGCTATACATACTTTATCAAAATACAGTCTTTGTTTCCTGAAACAACCTGCTTCTCAACTTATGTTTTGGAGTAGTAAAAAAGGTTTTAACCCAATGCAGTGAAAGGCATCACAATGATTCATTTCTTTGGATTTGTAGATCACGGTGGATGGTAACATCAGAACTTTAAATGTGCGGCATTATCGAGAACATTTTGGAGTGGTCAGCCAAGAGCCTGTTTTGTTTGGAACCACCATTAATAACAATATTAGATATGGACAAGATGGTGTGACTAATGAAGACATTGAGAAAGCAGCAAAGGAAGAAAATGCTTATGATTTTATAATGGAATTTCCCAATGTAAGTACACTATGTAAGCTATATTCTTAGCTTAAACCTAAAGCACTGAAATATTCCAAAATAAGTTAAATAATGATAACATCTACAGAGTAAGGTAAGTGTGATTAATTTTTGCATTGTCCTAGACGAAACAACTATAAATGAGAGAGCATGATAACAACCCAAAGAATACATTGTTGAAAGGTCAATTTTTTAAATCTGTTTTCTTCTTACCAGTTCTCACTGCTAATGGAAAAGAAAAATAAAGGATATGTTAAAATATAACAAAGAAATATGAAAGAAAATCATCAGTCCACCCTGAGAAATGTGTATCTGCAAAATGTTGATGTGCAAGGCCATCTTGTGGCTAAGAGTGGGAATGACACAGGCAATGTTCAGATTGGTTCTGTGTTAAGGCAAAGGAAAAAATTTTGTTTTTGAAGTATACAGAACTACTACTGGATAAGAAATGTGAAATTATAGTTGGAAAGAGATACAGTAAACTATAATTTGGGGTATTAGGACATATGAGATCCTAATGAATATTTAAAATTGATAGCTATAAAAATATTTATATTTCTTAAAGCATTTGTTCATTCATTAGTAGCATTTCATTTTCAGTTTTTCATTTAATTTTCAATTTCATCCCAGTATCACCTGAAATTATTATGGGAGCACCTTGTGAAATAAAAAAGAATGATATGTGAAATTAAAACACAAATAAAATTCTAACATCCCAGAAGGCAATAACAAAAAAGTCATTTTAATGAATATATTTTACAAACCATATTCCATAGGTCATAATAATTTTGTTCTTTTGTTTTATTCATAAAATTTTTGTTATACTATTTATTACCTCCTTTCCTCATTATTTAGGGTCATACTTAGGACAGAAAAGTTATTCTTTGAGGTCATTCTTTGCCTTGTGGTTTGGGAAAACACAAACTTTCTTTCTTTGACCTTCATTCAACACTTTCACTGACTTCTTTTCCTCAAAAAAAAAAAAAAAAAAGATCTTCAGTTTTCCCCTTGGAATTAAGGAGTTTTCTGGTGCCTCTTAAGTCATTTTTTGAACTGTGGTGTTGGAAAAGACTCTTGAGAGTCCCTTGGACTGTAAGGAGATCCAACCAGTCAATCCTAAAGGAACTCAGTCCTGAATATTCATTGGAAGGACTGATGCTGAAGCTGAAACTACATTGGAAAATATCCTGATGCTAGGAAATATTGAAAGTGGGAGGAAAAGGGAATGACAGAGGATGAGATGGTTGATTGGCATCACCTAATTGATGCACATGAGTTTGAGTAAGCTCTGGGAGTTGGTGATGGACAAGGAAGACGGCGTGCTGCAGTTCATGGGGTCGCAAAGAGTCGGACATGACTGAGAGACAGAACTGAACTGAACTGAAGTCATTCCCTGTAAGTTATGACTTATTTTTACTAAAAGGCCAATATTTACACAAAGGTGTCCTTGCTATAAATCTAATAGTAAATCCTAAAGATATAATCCAAAGAACAAATTAAAATTGCTGGTTTATTATGACAGAAGCTAAATTCCTCAGCCATGATGGTCAAACTGGGACATAAGAATAAACATAATAATAAAAGTTACAGAAGTGGTTTCCTATAGGTGAAAATTTAGGGAAAGCTATACTCAAAAATAAATACCATTTCTGGGCTTTCTATCTTGTTCCATTGGTCTATATTTCTGTTTTGTGCCAGGACCATACTGTCTTGATGACTGCAGCTTTGTAGTATAATCTGAAATCAGGAAAGTTGATTACAGAAGTGGTTTCCTATAGGTGAAAATTTAGGGAAAGCTATACTCAAAAATAAATACCATTTCTGGGCTTTCTATCTTGTTCCATTGGTCTATATTTCTGTTTTGTGCCAGGACCATACTGTCTTGATGACTGCAGCTTTGTAGTATAATCTGAAATCAGGAAAGTTGATTTCCTCCCAGCATCAGAGTCTTTTCCATTGAGTCAACTCTTCGCATGAGGTGGCCAAAGTACTGGAGTTTCAGCTTTAGCATCATTCCTTCCATCTCCATTCTTCTTTCTCAAGACTGCTTTGGCTATTCAGGGTCTTTTGTATTTCCATATGAATTGTGAAATTTTTTGTTCGAGTTTTGTGAAAAATGCCATTGGTGATTTGATAGGGATCACACTGAATCTGTAGATTGCGTTTGGTAGTATAGTCATTTTCACAATATTGATTCTTCCTAGCCAGGAACATAGAATATCTCTCCATCTGTTTATGTCATCTTTGATTTGTTTCATCAGTGTCTTTTAATTTTCTGTGTACAGTTGTTTTGTCTCCTTAGGTAAGTTTATTCCTAGATATTTAATTCTGTTTGTTGCAATGGTGAATGGAATTGATTCCTTAATTGCTCTTTCTGATTTTTCATTGTTAGTATATAGAAATGCAAGTGATTTCTGTGTATTGATGTTGTATCCTGCAACTTTGATAAATTCACTGATTAGCTCTAGTAATTTTCTGATACTGTCTGTAGGGAATCACGTCATCTGCAAACAGTGAGAGCTTTACTTCTTCTTTTCCGATCTGGATTCCATTTATTTTTCTTCTTTGATTGCTGAAGCTAGGACTTCCAGAACTATGTTGAATAATAGTGGCAAAAGTGAACACCCTTGTCTTGTTCCTGATCTTAGGAAGAATGCTTTCAGTTTTTCACCATTGAGACTGGACAAGTACATGTAAAAGAATGAAATTAGAACACTTCCTAACACCAAACACAAAGATAAACTTAAAATGGATTAAAGACCTAAATGTAAGACCAGAAACTATAAAACTCTTAGAGGAAAACATAAGCAGAACACTCAATGACATAAATCAAAGCAAGATCCTCTATGACCCACCTCGTAGAGTAAGGAAATAAAAGCAAAAGTAAACAAATAGGACCTCATTAAACTTAAAAGCTTTTGCACAGCAAAGGAAAATATAAGCAAGGTGAAAAGACAACCCTCAGAATGGGAGAAAATAATAGCAAATGCAACAACTGACAAATGATTAATTTCCAAAATATACAAGCAACTCATACAACTCAATGCCAGAAAAACAAACAACCCAATCAAAAAGTGGAAAAAGACCTAAGCAGACATTTCTCCAAAGAAGACATACAGATGGCTAACAAACACAGGAAAAGATGCTTAACATCGCTCATTATTAGAAATGCAAATCAAAACCACAATGAGACATCACCTCACACCAGTCAAAATGGCCATCATCAAAAAGTCTACAAACAAAAAATGCTGGAGAGGATGTGGAGAAAAGGGAATGCTCTTGCACTGTTGGTGGGAATGTAAACTGATACAGCCACTATGGAAGACGGTATGGAGATTCCTCAAAAAACTAGGAATAAAACCACTATATGACCCAAAAATCCCACTCCTAGGCGTGTACCCTGAGGAAACCAAAATTGAAAAAGACACATGTATCCCATTGTTCATTGCAGCACTATTTACAATAGCTAGAACATGGAAGCCACCTAGATGTCCATCAACAGATGAATGGATAAAGAAGTTGTGGTTCATACACTACGGAATATTCAGTTCAGTTCAGTTGCTCAGTCGTGTCCGACTCTTTGCAACCCCATGAATTGCAGCACACCAGGCCTCCCTGTCCATCACCATCTCCCGGAGTTCACCCAGACTCACATCCATCAAGTCGGTGATGGCATCCAGCCATCTCATCCTCTGTCGTCCCCTTCTCCTCCTGCCCTCAATCCCTCCCAGCATCAGAGTCTTTTCTAATCAGTCAACTCTTCTCATGAGGTGGCCAAAGTACTGGAGTTTCAGCTTTAGCATCATTCCTTCCAAAGAAAACCCAGGACTGATCTCCTTTAGATTGGACTGATTGGATCTCCTTGCAGTCCAAGGGACTCTCAAGAGTCTTCTCCAACACCACAGTTCAAAAACATCAATTCTTCAGTGCTCAGCTTTCTTCACAGTCCAACTCTCACATCCATACATGACTACTGGAAAAACCATAGCCTTGACTAGATGGACCTTTGCTGGCAAAGTAATGTCCTTGCTTTTGAATATGCCATCTAGGTTAGTCATAACTTTTCTTCCAAGGAGTAAGTGTCTTTTAATTTCATGGCTGCAATCACCATCTGCAGTGATTAGAATATTACTCAGCCACAAAAAGCAATGCATTTGAGTCAGTTCTGATGGGGTGGATGAACCTAGAACCTATTATTCAGAATGAAGTGAGTCAGAAAGAGAAAGATAAAAACCATATTCCAACACATATATACAGAATCTAAAAAAATGGTACTGAAGAATTTATTTACAGGGCAGCAATGGAGAAACAGACATAGAAAATAGACTTACGAACATGGGAAGAGGGGAGAAGAGGGTGAAATATAAGGAAAGAGTAACATGGAAACTTACATTACTATATGTAAAATAGATAGCCAATGGGAATTTGTTATATGGCTCAGGAAATTCAAACAGGGGCTGTATCAACCTAGAGGGGGTGGGATGGGGAGGGACATGGGAGGGAGGTTCAAAAGGGAGGGGATATATGTATACCTATGGCTGATTCATGTTGAAGTTTGACAGAAAGCAAAAAAATTCTGTAAAGCAATTATCCTTCAATTAAAAAAATTAAAAAGAAAAATAAATAAATACCATTAATCCTTCTATGATGTTCTTAGTCACTCAGTCATGTCCAATTCTTTGCAACCCATGGACTGTAGCCCACCAGGCTCCTCTGTCCATGGGGATTCTCTAGGCAAGAATATTGGAATGGGTTGCTATGCCCTTCTCCAGGGGATCTTCCCAAGTATCAGTTAATCCTAACATTAATTTAAAAATATGTGTGCATCATAGTTGGGCTTCCCTGGTGTCTCAGATGGTAAAAAATCTGCCTGTAATGCGGGAGACCTGGGCTTAATTGATACTTGCTAGCTTTTCCCCATGAACAGCTATAAAACGGACTAGAATATATGAGGCATAGGACAATTGTTTCCAAGCATTAAATAAGCGGTAGCACAAAACCATGAATCCTGAGAGAAAGGAAACTCTTGAAGAAAGTCCATGAATGTCCAGCATGCTTCCTGGGAACAAATTATGACCCCATCACATCTCAAAGAGAACATGTCAGTCTCACTGAGATAAAAGATAGAATTTCAGGGCAGCTTAAGAAATTGAAGAGCCAAAATAAAAAGCTGTGGACACGAGGTGGGGGGGTGGGCAGATGTCCATGTAAGCATCCTTTAGGAATCCTTCTCAGATATAAGATTACCCCTGGCTTACAGGAGAGCAGCTGCTACAAAGCTATAGTGGAGCAGAGATACTCAAAGTCAGGCAGTGTGGTGGAGTTGTTGAAAATGCAACCCAGCCAAAGTAGAGAGGTCACATTTACACCCGTTTATACCTCAGGCATATAGCTGAGACACCAAAAAAACCTCACACCTTAGAAGTAAAGACCACAGCCTTTACTTCTTTACTTAAAATAATCTGCTCTAACAAATCCTAAAACCAAGTGATGACAAGACCCTAAAGGAGACAGAACTTGGATACTGGGTCCTGCCAAGTTTTGAGGCTTTCCTTAGATGAGCAAGCTCCAGGTGATGGTGAAGGACAGGGAAGCCTGGCGTGCTGCAGTCCATGGGGTCTCAAAGAGTGAGTGACTGAACAACAACAGATTCACCACAACAAAGCATAAAACCAGGATGATCAGTTAATATTTGAATTGCCTAGGAGAGTTAACGGAGAAGGCAATGGCACCCCACTCCAGTACTCTTGCCTGGAAAATCCATGGACGGAGGAGCTGGCAGGCTGCAGTCCATGGGGTCGCTAAGAGTCGGACACGACTGAGAGACTTCACTTTCACGCATTGGAGAAGGAAATGGTAACCCACTCCAGTATTCTTGTCTGGAGAATCCCAGGGATGGGGGAGCCTGGTGGGCTGCCATCTATGGGGTTGCACAGAGTCGGACACGACTGAAGCAACTTAGCAGCAGCAGCAGCAGGAGAGTTAAAGGGCTTCTCAGGCAGTGCTAGTGGTAAGGAACCCACCTACCAGTGCAGGAGATGTAAGAGACGCAAGCTCGATCCCTGGGTTGGGAAGATCTCCTGGAATAGGGCACGGCAACCCACACCAGTATTCTTGCCTGAAGAATCCCAAGGACAGAGGATCCTGGCGGGCTACAGTCCATATGGTCGCAAAGAATTGCACATGATTGAGGCAACTTAGCAAACATGTATGCACATGAGAGTAAAATCAACATTTTCCTCAGAAGAAAACAGAACTGAGTCTCTTCAACATATTATGCATAGATTTCAATATTTGTTCTACAATATCTAAATGTGCAAAAAACCAGGAAACTATGATCCATAGGCAAAACAAACAAACAAACAAACATATAATCTCAATATTTATTCACTTAAGCAAAATTTCAAGGGACTTCTGTGGCAATCCAGTGGTTAAGACTTCCCCTTCCAGTGCAGGGGTTGCAAGTTCGATTCCTGGTAGGAAGCTAAGATCCCACATGCCTCAGGGCCAAAAAACCAAAAACATTAATAAAGGCAGAAGAAACAATATTATAACAAATTCAATAAAGACTTTAAAAATGGTTCACATCAAAAAAATCTTTAGGGCTTCCCTGGTGGCTCAGTTGTAAAGAATCCACCTGCCAATGCAGGAGACCCGGGTTTAATCCCTGGTCCATGAGGATCCCACATGACTTGAAGCAACTAAACCCATGCACCACAACTACTGAGCCTGTGCTATAGAACTACTGAGCCCTCCCACCGGAAACACTGAAGCCCACGTGCCCTAGAGCTCATGCTCAGCAACAAGAGAAGCCACCGCTATGGGAAGCCTGCACACTGCAACTAAAGAAAAGCCCACACAGCAATGAAGACCCAGCACGGCCAAATAAATATATAACGCTATTTTTTTTTATCTATAAAAAAGAAGTCTTTTTTTTAAGTTTCAAAAAATTTTTCAAAATGCATGAAGCAAAAAGAATACATCTGAAAGGAGAAACAGGCAAATCCACAATTTTGGCTGAAGGCTTTAATACTTGATAGAACAAGTAGGCAAAAGATCTAAGGATATACATAACCTCAACAATACTATCATCCAATTAAATATAACTGATATTTATAGACAGTTTCACCCAATAACAGCATAAAACATTTTTCTTAAGTGCATGTGGAATGTTCACTGAGATAAACAATATTCTCGACATTGAAAGAAAAAACATTTATAATTTCAAAGTACAGGAAGACTGCAGCGGCTGCTTTAGAGAGTCTCCGAGACCAACAGGTTTGTTTCCCCGCACCAGAAATCTTCGCCTCGCCCTGCCGGCTCCTCACCCTCTGGGAGGAACATGGGGCCCTGCTCGCCACCACCAGAGAAAAGCCTGCACCGCAACTAGAGAGTCGGCCCTGCTCGCCATGACTAGAGAAAAGCCTGCACAGCAACGAAAACCCAGCACAGCCAAATGAGCCGAGGAGCCCGCGTGGGCAGCCGCAGACACGGCCAAGAAAAGAAGGCCCCTGTGACTCCAGCCGCCAGAAACTCACCTGAGACGGTGGCTCCTGAGAGAGAGAAGCGCCAGAGTGTTCCTCCTGAGACAGGGGACAGTCTGCCTGGAAACACATCTCTTCTCTGCTCTCGATCCCGGCGGGAGCGACTCATTCATTAATCAACCGGGCGGATAAGCCTGATGTGGTGACACTCAGGTCCAGCCCGCGCAGCGGCTCTATACTGTGGGCCTGCCTCCTAAGGGGTGGGTCCCCCCTCTGCCAGAGCCGCCGAGCTGCTCAAGTTCAGAGGGCTCTTCCAGCACTGAGGACACAGGAGCAAGCGGAGGTCTTTGGAGGCTTCCTGGGCCTGCCAGGTGATTCTGATACACACCTTGGGCTGAAGACTGCTGGCTTAATTACTAGATATTTCCATCAGGTGGAGGCAGACTCTACTAGTCTGAAAGTTATGGCGGCGAGACAAGCGTGAAGCTGGAACGTGGATGTAGGTTTTTTGGCTAGTGACTTGAGCTGCTGAGTTGTGACAACAGCTAACCCTACCTGCAGCAGAGAGGTCCCTCTGGTGTCAGCCAGGACTTGTGAGCCTGTCCCACCTGAAGGTCCATGTCTCTGAGAGTCATCCTTCCTGGAGCAAGAGAGAAGAAATCCAGCTCCACCCACCAGAACTCCAACACAAGCCTCCCTAACCAAGAAACCTTGACAACCCACTGATACAACCCCACCCACAGTGAGGAAACTCCATAGTAAAGAGAACGCCACAAATTCCCAGAATATAGAAAGGCCACCCCAAATGCAGCAATATAACCAAGATGAAGAGACAGAGGAATACTCAGCAGGTAAAGGAACAGGAGAAATGCCCACCAAACCAAACAAAAGAGGAAGAGATAGGGAATCTACCTGAGAAAGAATTCCGAACATTGATAGTGAAAATGATTCAAAATCTTGAAATAAAAATGGAATCACAGATAAATAGCCTGGAGACAAGGA
>SJYX01005596.1:0-25795 GCA_006410675.1 Oreotragus oreotragus | reverse complement strand
ATATAACTGATATTTATAGACAGTTTCACCCAATAACAGCATAAAACATTTTTCTTAAGTGCATGTGGAATGTTCACTGAGATAAACAATATTCTCGACATTGAAAGAAAAAACGTTTATAATTTCAAAGTACATATAGTTCAAAGTTCAAAGAAAACATACAAAGTATGTCCTTGGGCCATAATAGAATTAAAATGTAGACATCAATAACAGAATTATACCTGGAAAATCCACAAATATTTGAAAATTAAAGAACCTACTTCTAAATAATATATGGAGCAAATAGAAAATTTCAAGAAAAATTAAAAACTTTTGAAGTAAAAATGAAAATACAATGTATCTGTAGTTGTGGAATACACTTGATCTTTCAACAACATGGGTATGAACTATACATATTCACTTATACGGGAATTTTTTCCAAAAAATACATACTGTAGCACTACATGACTCCAGCTGGTGGAATTCAAGGATGTGGACACAGAGACTGATTGTAAAGTTATACTTGGATTTTTGACTGGATGGGGGTTGGTGTCCCTAGCACCTATGTTGTTCAAGGATCAACTGCTTTAAGAGAAACTTACAGCATCAAGTGCTTACTTTAGAAAAGAAATCTAAAATCCATTAACTGAGTTTGCATCTTGAAAAACTAGAGTAAGAAGAGCAGATCAAATGCAAAGCAAGTAGAAGAGAAATAATATAGACTAGAGCAGAAAACAGTGAAATTAAAAACAGAAAACATTAGAAACAGTCACTGTGAAACTAAAAGCTGATTCCTTAAAAAGATCAATAAAATCAGTAAAACTATAGCAAACCTGATGAAGAAATAAAAAAGAGAAGAGACATTATGAATCTCAGTGATCAAAGAAGGTACGTCATTTAATGTCCCAAAGACATTTAAAGGTTGATATAGGAATACTGCAAACAAAGATATACCTATAATATAGACAACATAGAAGAGGTTCTATTCCCTGAAAGACACAAACCACAAAAACTCACTCAAAAAGAAGTGGATAGGTAACCTTAATAAGATGTATAACCATGAAAAAAATAAACTGGTTCTCAGAATAGTAGCAACAACTACAAATGAAATTACAAGTGGCATTCACAATAGCATTAAAAATATAAAATAGAATAACTATGATGAAAGATCTGTAAATCTTCTATGTGAAAACTATAGAACACTGCTTAGAGAAATTAAAGAATACCTAAATATAATAAATAAGATGTATCTTATTCATTGATTTAGAGGATGAATATTTTTAAAGATATGCATTGTCCCCAAACCAATCTATAAATTTAATGCTATTTCAATCAAAATCTCAGCTGTCTTTTTCATGTGCAGAAGTCAACAAGCTGATTAAAAAATTTTATTTAGAAATCTAAAGGACCAATAATAGTCAAAACAATTTTGGAAAAGAGCAACAAGGCTGGAAGAAGACAGCAGCTAAGACAGCGATAATCGCCTAACAGCAGGTTTCCCAGGTGGCGCGGAGGTAATGCAAGACGCATAGGAGATGCGGGTTTGATCCCTGGGTTGGAAAGACCCCTGGAGTAGAAAATAACAACCCACTCCAGTATTCTTGGCTGGAAATTTCCAAGGACAGAAGAGCCTGGCAGGATACAGTCCGTGGGGTCACAAAGGGTCAGACACAACTGAACATACACAGGCACTGACATAACAATGGACGTGTAAGTCAGTGGAACACAACACAGAGTCTAGAAATAGACCCACATATATCTCGTGGATTGATTTTTGACAAGGCCAGTGTAATTCAGTGGGAGAGAGGAAAGTCTTTCCAACAAATGATGCTGGAAAAATTGGATATCCATGTGTTAAAAAAAAAAGAAACGTGGCCCTTACCTCATACTATATACACATATAATTTACCATGAATCTTAGACCAAATGAAACTTAAGCCATCTAACTTCAAAAATAAGTGCACACTCTGTGATTCTATTTATATGAAATTGTAGAACTAGCAAAATTAATTTACAGTGATAAATATCAAATCAATGGTATCTGAGGCAGGTGTTGGTTTTGACTGGAAAGGGTCATTTGGAACCTTTCTAGGATGATGGAAATTTTCTGTTTTTATTTGGGTGGTAATAACATGGATACATGCATTTTTCGAAACTCATACAACTATTCTTTTAAAACAGGTGCATTTTATTATGAAAAATTATTCATCAATAAGGTGTGTGTGTGTGTGTATATATATATATATATATACACACTTTTTTTTTTAATGTGGGGCTTCCCAGATGGTGCTAGTGGTAAAGACCCCCCTGACAATGAAGGTTAGACATAAGAGGCACAGGTTTGATCCCTAGGTCAGGAAGATCCCCTGGAGGAGGGCATTACAACCCACTCTAGTATTCTTGCCTGGAGAATCCCATGTACAAAGGAGCCTGGCAGGCTATTGCCCATAGGGTTGCAAAAAGTTGGACATGAATGAAGCAACTTGGCATGCACATTTTTAATGTAAAGGTCAAACTCTAGAAGTTAAAAGTTTAGAAATAGTATTTGAAAGTAAGTCCTTGAAGAAATGAAGTTTGTATCAGGGACTTAGCACAATAGAATATTACTAATTATGCTTCATTAACTCTAGAAGTTACTCCAACTTCAAATATCTAACAATATATACTTTGTTGAAGATATATATCAAAAAAAAAAAGTAAAAGAAGGCCCCAAAAGTCTCCCAAGATTGAAAAAACGTTTTGAGGAAGAAGTTTGTTTTTGCAGTAATCTTTTTCATACTATTTTTCAGAATATAAAGGAAATTATGGGTAATACATTAAATTACTAATAAACATTTTAAATAATAAATTATTTGTACTACAGTGTACTACAGTGCATTATAAAAGAGTCTTTAAAACTTTGAAAACTGGTTCAAATTATTGTTAATCTTCCTTAAAATCCTAGATTATGCTATGTCCTCATTTTTTTAGTCCTAGCCAAATTTTTCTTTGGTCTTCTCTTCAATAGATTCTTTTAAAAATAGTTGTTTATTTTTACAAAGAACAAATCATAGATCAAACACTATCCAGGCTGCAGCAGTGATTAATCTGGCATTAAAACACAATCTGGGGGAGAATGAATTCACATATATATGGCTAAGTCCCTTTGCTTTTTGCCTGAAACTGTTAACAGTATTGTTAATTGGCTGTACACCAATACAAAAAGTTCAGTAAATAAATAAATGAGAAAAAAACCCCGCAACTGTGACTACCATTTCCTGTTCTAATCATCTGACCATGCCGTCTTCTGTTTCTGTCTTCCTTCCTGATTTTCATTAGAAGTTTAATACCTTGGTAGGGGAAAAAGGAGCTCAGATGAGTGGAGGGCAGAAACAGAGAATCGCAATTGCTCGAGCTTTAGTCCGAAACCTGAAGATTCTGATCTTAGATGAGGCCACGTCTGCCTTAGATACAGAAAGCGAATCAATAGTTCAAGCTGCCCTGGTGAAGGTAAGTAAGCAGACTCATTATTTTAATATTCCTGGTTCAGCATTATTTTTAAATACAAGGAAGTATGGCTCCATCGTGGATTATTTATTCATTTCAGAGCCCTCCCTAAGTTATGGATGCAAAGTGTTCATCCTTGTAAAAACTTCTGTAATGTTTATAGGAATTCATTTGGAGGAGAAAAGAAGACGCTATGTTTGGTGTTAAAAATATATATGAGGCTCATAACCAAGCAATCATCCCATATATACAGGTCTGCATCCCATTCCAACAGGTCTGCACTTTCCACTTCCCCAGGGTAACTCCATACCCCCACCACAATTATCACATCCACCCTCTGTCTCTTCCATATACAGCTATGGGGTTCTCTTCTCTGACCATTTTTTCCTCTCCAGGATAATCCCAGAGTACTCATTTTAACTGAATTTCACTTCAAGTGGAGAAGCATACCATGTGCTTTGCCTTGACCTTGAACCATCCTCCTTAAACAGCCCCAAGGCCCTCATTCTGCCTTCCTACTCACTTGCTAAGTTGCTTCAGTCGTGTGCGACTCTTTGAGACCCTAGGGACTATAGCCTGCCAAGTTCCTCTGTCCATGGGATTCTCCAGGCATGAATATTGGAGTGGGTTGTCATGCCCTCCTCCAGGGGACCTTCCCAACCCAGGGAATGAACCCACATCTCCTGCGGCTCATGCATTGCTGGCGGATTCTTTATTGTTGAGTCAACAGGGAAGCACCCTACTCACTACAGGCTGCTGAATATACTTCATGGCCACAATGCAGAATTGGTCTTTTACCAAAATGCACTGCATCTGGAAAGGTAGTTAGTGGTGGTGACATGCAAAACCATAGAATGCTTTTTCCAACAGCCAGACCCTCTTTGAAATTATGGCCTTCAAACCCTTTAGAAGGCTTAATGGCACTTTTTACTTTGTGCTTCTCTAAAAATGGATTGGGTTTTTCTAAGAAAATTACAGACTTTTCTTTTTAAATACTGAGTTTGCATGACTAGAAATGGATACTGGCAACCAGAGTCCCAACCGATTATTGAAAAATCTATTACTTACTATTATCAATTTGCAAATCAGTTTTACAAATTTATAAATTTTTACCTTGTTTCCATCTCACATGATAAGAGTACTGCAAGTTGCTCATATTTCTTATTTTCATAAAATAAATAATATGAAAATCCATGTTCATTATAGATGCTTTGCCAATTTGGTTCATTTTGGTGAAGAAATGATAATTTCCTCAAAGGCATGACTCATATTCTATTCATTTCTTAACACTTAATAACTAAGACAGGGCTCTATTTATAAAATACACTCAAATTGTGTATACTAATGGTGATGTTTAGTTACTTAAGGCTTGAATGTACTAAAAAATGATTAGATTTAACTGTTTCAAATTACATAATTTTTCTAGTTTTATCAAAATATAATCAACATATATATATAAGATTTTTTTAATATTATACTAGGCTCTGAAGTTGTTTACAGGTTAAATGTTGTATCCATTGCCTTTTCATTCAATATGTTAATCACTCAGGCAATCAAAATTTGTTCAGACTTTTGAAAAAACAGTAAGTCCCCTACATACGAACAGGTTCCATTCTGAGAGTACTTTTTTTTTTTTTTTAGTCCAATTTGTTCGTAAATCCAATGAAGATAGCTTGGGTACCCAACGAAGACAATTGGCTATATAGTGCTGTACTGTAATAGGTTTATAATACTTTTTACACAACAAATCCATTAGAAACAGACACAAAAAAGTAAACATTTTTAATCTTACAGTACAGTATCTTAAAAAGTATGGTACAGTACCAGCTATATCACCTCTGCTTTTACACTTGCTTCATGACATCATTGGCTTGAAATAAACATACTGTACTCTATATAGTATTGTACAGTAAAGTACACCAAAGCACAACCACTTGTAGAGAATGCACACAAGTGATGATGTATACCAGACATGTGAACTAATTTATGTGATTGGACATGAGAAACATCTTTGAAAGTTCACAACTTGCAGGGGGAGCTTACTGTTAATAGTTGCTTAGAGTCATGATAAACTAATCAATATTTTTCTCTACTGCCTGAAATGAAATCTATATCATAAGTGAAAATATAAAAATACAAAATGCTTGTAAATGATTATTCCAAGTATATATTTTTAAACTAGTTACTGTTATTCTTTTCCAGTTTTTAAAGGGTGTAATTAAATCAGCGTTATAGAGATATATAGATGTGAAACTACTTTAAGTAGACTTTGCTGATCTTTTGTGAGGTGAGGGTAAATGGTTACTATGGGGTGACAAGAGGTGCAGCTTGTTAAATATGTATGCTTCAGTATTTAATTGATGTGTGGTGGAGAGGAGAGTTGGGGCTTCCCCATTGGCTCAGTGGTAAAGAATCTGCCTGTGATGCGGAATATGCAGGAGACCGAGGTTCAATCCCTGGGTTGAGAAGATCCCTGGAGGAAGGCATGACAACCCACTCTAGTATTCTTGCCTGGAGAATTCCTTGGACAGAGGAGCCTAGCAGGCTGCAGTCCACAGCGTCGCACTGAGTTGGACACAACTGCAGCGATTTAACGCGCACACACACACACACACACATGCACGAAAGGAAGAGTTAAAATTCAGGCAAAGCTATGAACACTCCAGCGTTGTAAGAGTCTGTACACCCACTACACAGATGGTGATTGTGGAACCAAGCTTTAAAGAGGTCCCCACCTAAAGAGGGTAGGGCATCCAACAGGTCTCAGTTCTGCTCAGACATCTGTCTATAAATTCTAGAACCCTGTGGCATGATACAGCCTAATCCACAGCAGTTAACAGATTTTTATAGCTCGAAATATCGCGTAACCACTAGCCAACAAAGTGGGAACAATAAAATGTATTCTTTCTCACTGGTGAATGCAGCATCCATCTCCTTCCATACCCAGCCTTCAGATATCCTCCCAATCCTCCCAACCCCTCCTCGTCATTACCCCATCGTCTTCCTTTTGTATGAAGCTATAGAACCAGCAAAACTAATCTATAGTGATTAAAAAAACCAAATCAACAGTTTACTGGGAGAAGAGGGTGGATTTTGACTGAAAAGGGGCACGAGGGAAATATCACTCTTATCCTTACTTGGATTATTGCAATAGCTATCTCCCAGGGGCTTCCTTGGTGGCTCAGATGGTAAAGAATCTGCCTGCAATGCAGTAGACCCAGGCTCAATCCTTGGGTTGGGAAGACCCTCTGGAAAAGGAAACGGCAACTCTCTGAAGTACTCTTGCCTGGAGGATCACATAAACAAAGGAGCCTGCAGGCTACAGTCAGTGGGGTCACAAAGAGTTGCACACGACTGAGCGATTAACACATAACATAATATCTCGCATACTGCTCACTTCAGTCTGTTCTCAGCACAGCATACAGACAATATTACTAAAATGTAAATTTGATCGTGTTGCCCTTCCGCTTCAAACCCTTCAAAGGCTCCTTATCTTCTCATTCTAAGTAAAAACCAAATTCCTCACAGAAGCTATAAGGTTCTATGGAGTTGGGCACCAAGCTCTTTCCAGAACCAAACCATTCTGTCCCACGTTGGCTACCCCTTAAACATACCATAGCCCTTTATATCAGCTAGTATATTATACACATATTTGTTTATTTTCTCTCTTCCCCTACTAAAATGTCTACTCTCTTCTACTAAAACATCTGCTGTCTATTATCAAAGGCATTGATTGCTTAACTGCAGCATACTCAGCAATAGAACAATGCCTGGCCCTCATTAGTCAATAAATATTTGTTGACTAGTGTTTGGATGAGTGTGATACAGAAGAGTTTCAAGGCCTGAAGTGCTCTTTTCTGGACTTTTTTAGTGTAGGCTTGCTACCATCTAGTTTTGCTTCACTAATCTTGTTCAAGAGGAGGATTTAGGATCAGTGGATAAAGATCTATATCACAGCTATGGAGTTTTACTCTGCTACTGGTTTGGACCCGGTGTGCCAATGCAGCAGGCTTCCAAGCTGTCCTACTATGAGGAGGCATGGCAGTGAACACCTGCAAGCCCCTGGAGAAGCAGAGAAAGCCCATGTTGATTTTAGGATTAAGCCTGTGAAAGCTCTTTGAAATGTTAAAAGTTGTATGCAAATCTAAGGAATAATTATTAAGGGAGGTTCAGCTATACCACATCAGTGGAGAGCCTTTAAAAAAGCCCTTTGCTGATTATGAAAGATGGGTTTCCATCACAGCTTTATTCTTTGAAGAGACTGACTGAGCTACTTTGTTGCAACAGCCGTGGGCTTTTCTTTATCATCATTTTTGTTTCTGATATGATGCATTCTGTTGGTCTTCCTCTGAAGTCCCTTACATTATATTTATACTACTTGGAGAATTAATAACTAAGTTGGTATATTGTATTAAGCTGTGGACTACTTTATTAAATTAAGCCCCAAGAAGTGAGGTTAATTATATTACACACACAGATGCACACACATACATACACACACACACATACACACATATGTTTTGGTGTGTCTGTGTTAAATATCTTTTTCTTTATATGTGGAATTGGAAATACTTCAGATATTTTTCTTTCTGCCCTCCATGTTTTTAAAACTATTTGTTAATAGTTGGGAACAGAAAGGGAATTTCTACCAGGGAAATTCCTTGGCTGGAATTTAATTAGGAGAACAAAGGTAACACAGATAATACCTCATCCCAAAGCATCATGGGACATTTTACAAGCTTGCTTAATCAAGCTCACATGCATAAGACTTGGTGTTAAGTTATAGGCCACTAACTCCTTTCAGAATAGTGTTTCTCCCTGTTTGAAAGATCGGGGGCCCATTGACAATCTGACTAAGAAAGGGAAAAATAAACCACTGTAAATCTTCCCCAAAGTCTGCAAATTCAATTGTACACTAAGATTTATGTATAATATTGAGGGGTTCATAGATAGACCCCCTGAAGCCATTCATAAGTCATTATTTTAGGTGTAATAATGGAACAGATGAGTAAGAAAACTAATCCTTATAAGAACCCAATGAAAGTTGTACATTTATTCTCCTGTCTCACAGATGTGTAAATTGAAGCACAGGGAGGCTGAGTAATAGCTAGGAAGCAGTGAAGCCAGAACCTGGACCCAGACAGTCAGCCCTCCAGCTCATCCATGTAATCACCATGGTTCAGTTCAGTTCAGTCACTCAGTCGTGTCCAGCTCTGTGACTCCATGGACTGCAGCACATTCCCAGAGCTTACTCAAACTCATGTCCATCAAGTCGGTGATGCCATCCAACCATCTCCTCCTCTGTTGTCCTCTTCTCCTCCTGCCTTCAATCTTTCCCAGCATCAGAGTCTTTTCTAATGAGTCAGCTCTTCACATCAGGNCTGTGACTCCATGGACTGCAGCACATTCCCAGAGCTTACTCAAACTCATGTCCATCAAGTCGGTGATGCCATCCAACCATCTCCTCCTCTGTTGTCCTCTTCTCCTCCTGCCTTCAATCTTTCCCAGCATCAGAGTCTTTTCTAATGAGTCAGCTCTTCACATCAGGTGGCCAAAGGATTGGAGTTTCATCACCAGCATCAGTCCTTCCAATAAATATCCAGGGTTGATTTATTTTCAGACTGACTGGTTTGATCTCCTTGCAGTCCAAGGGACTCTCGAGTCTCCTCCAACATCACAGTTCAAAAGCATCAAAAGCATCAATTCTTCAGTGCTCAGCTTTCTTTATGGTCCAACTCTCATATCTGTACATGACTACTGGAAAAATCATAGCTTTGACTAGATGGACCTTTGTTGGCAAAGTAATATCTCTGCTCTTTAATATACTGTCTAGATTTGTCATAGCTTTTCTTCCAAGGAGCAAGCATCTTTTAATTTTGTGGCTGCAGTCACTGTCTGCAGTGGTTTCGGAGCCCAAGAAAATTACTTTAAGTCTGTCACTCTTTCTGTTGTTTCCTGTCTATTTGCCATGAAGTGATGGGACTAGATGCCATGATCTTAGTTTTTTGAATGTCAAGTTTTAAGCCAGTTTTTTCACTCTCCTCTTTCANGGAGCCCAAGAAAATTACTTTAAGTCTGTCACTCTTTCTGTTGTTTCCTGTCTATTTGCCATGAAGTGATGGGACTAGATGCCATGATCTTAGTTTTTTGAATGTCAAGTTTTAAGCCAGTTTTTTCACTCTCCTCTTTCATCTTCATCAAGAGGCTCTTTAGTTCCTCTTCACTTTTTGCCATAAGGGCAGTGTTATCTACATACCTGAGGTTCTCCCGGCAATCTTGATTCCAGCTTGTGCTTCATCCAGCTTGGCATTCAGAATGATGTACTCTGCATATAAGTTAAATAAGCAGGGTGAGAGCATACAGCAATTTGGAACCAGTTTGTTTTTCCATGTCCGATTCTAACTGTTGCTTCTTGACCTGCATGCAGGTTTCTCAGGAGGCAGGTAAACGGGTCTGGTATTCCCATCTCCTGAAAAATTTCCACAGCTTGTTGTGATACACACAGTCAAAGGCTTTAGGGTAGTCAATGAAGAAAATATTTTTCTGGAGTTTTTCTGCTTTTTCTATGATCCAGTGGATGTTGGCAACTGTTCTCTGGTTACAGCTGTTAGCAAATAAGACATTTCTAATGTATTGTTTTTTGGTCAGTGCTCTGAGCTAGGTTAGACTTTATTTCCTCTTAGAAGAAAGATGAGCTAACTATTGTAACATTTTCTCTTCTTATTCACTATTTACTTCTTCATTTAGTTTTTGTTGTAAGTTTATCCACAAATGTTAGCTTGTTAATAAAGTTAAGAGAAGGAAAACAGTGTTAAATGATTATAAATAATTTTATTATCTTCTATTGTCAAGTTGTTCATTATTTAGAAATGATAATGAAGAGATTCCAGGATATAAAAAGAAAATTTTGTACTATAGAGTCCTATTCCAATTTACTAACTTGGTAGTCCACATGGCTTCAACTCAGCAGAGTTTAGATTTTCAATGTATTTTCCGTTCTAAAGGGTCTTAACCTAAGCATACATACATCTTCACATTCAAGTTGAAAGAAAGAGATTGGGAAGGAGGTGAGTCCCTTATTAAATATAGCTTCTGAGTCCTTAATATTTTTCTTTTCATCACCACATTTTACAAAAAAGAAAGCATTCTTGGACAGGTAATGAGATGGGGTAGTAAATTCTTATTCAGCTATGGAACTAGTATTGACCCAGAAGAACACCAAGCCAATGGGCTCTCAACATCATAATGAGGTAGTTAAGACTTCCAAAATCCTGTGTTTCCCATATAACTACGATACATATATAATACATATAGTCACTAAATCGTGTGTGACTCTTATGACCCCATGGACTGTAGCCTGCCAGGCTCCTCTGTCCATGGGATTCTCTGGGCAAGAATACTGGAGTGNTGAGGTAGTTAAGACTTCCAAAATCCTGTGTTTCCCATATAACTACGATACATATATAATACATATAGTCACTAAATCGTGTGTGACTCTTATGACCCCATGGACTGTAGCCTGCCAGGCTCCTCTGTCCATGGGATTCTCTGGGCAAGAATACTGGAGTGGGTTGCCATTTCCTCCTCCAGGGGATCTTCCCAACAAAGGGATTGAATCCAGGTCTCCCGCATAGCAGGCAAATTCTTTACCTCTTTTACTGACTATGAGCTATAAGGGAAGCCCATATATAGAGCTTCTTATAGCAGATGAGTTAAAATTTGGTAGCTAAAAAAGACGGAAATTTGCAAAAGAGTAGTGAGAGTTTTGTCAGACTTTATTTTTGAAGTACTAAAGTTTTCCAGAAACCTCTTGAGGTGTGGAAGAAAGCGAGGAGGTGGGGTAGCATGAGTGAGTAGGGTTAAGGTCAACAGTTCATACAGAGGAGTTACTCATTAATCTGCATGGTTTATTTAAACATATTAAGTTTCTATGTGTGTTTTCATTTGATGAAAGGATGATTTTTCATCTTAAAGAAAAAGAGTTTGAAGACCACAGGCCTGGATCATGGAGCATATGTCGTCAGTAGGCCCCCAGTCCACCTGAGGCAATCTTCTAGGAGGCAGTCAGTGAGAAATTGTGGTTCCATAGGTTTCTTACATCACGCTTACTGTTAAACACTAGAACTCTGTGTTTACAGGCTTCTCCAGAGAGTCTATTACCCCTGTTAATTGACCCAGCAGTCAAAAGCAGGCCCTCTCAAATGCTCACAGCTTTTTATTGTTCTCCTTTCTTTTCCTGCTGCCCACTCTTGTTCAAGGCCTATGGCTGCCAATGGTGAGAAGCTAGCTGACCTCCTCAGGCCCTTATCTCTGCCCTAGCAATTCTGGGAGGGATGTTTTAAAGCATGCTTTCTTTCAAAATCCAAGCTAATTACCTGATGATTTATGGTTGTACATGAAAATGGGAAGTAATCTGAAAATGCCAGCAAAGTGTCAAGTAGAAATCTTTCTGTTGACCTTTCTTTGGTCAAATACCTAATGGTTTGTCTTTCAGCATTGTACAAACTCTGAAGGAGCAGAGGAAATGCCAGGAAATTCATTCAGATTGGTACTTTCTAGAAGGAATAATAGCAACAATGACATATTGAAAATCTACTACACCTAAGCATCTGAAAAAAACGTGGAATGAATTGCACTACCTTCCTTATCTTTACAGTGAAGTGAAAGTTGCTCAGTTGTGTCCGACTCTTTATGACCTCATGGACTATACACGTCCATGGAGTTCTCCAGACTAGAATACTGGAGTGGGTAGCCTTTCCTTTCTCCAGGGGGTCTTCCCAGTCCAGAGATCAAACCCAGGTCTCCCACATTACACGTGGATTCTTTACCAGCTGAGCCATAATGGAAACTCTATCTTTATAGTAATTATTGCTAAAAGACAAAGCACCAGCTCACACTTCTTTGATCAGTTTTCTAAGAGGCCTTGGCTTCCAAAATCTCTTCTCTGTTTTAAGTCTGAAATGAATGAGTTTTAGGTCACACTTATGATGTAGTGAAATTGTATTCCTGTAGTGAAATTGTACTTTATGGGCTTCCCAGGTGGCACGTGGTAAAGAACTGCCTGCCAATACAGAAGACTCAAGAGACTCAGGTTTGATCCCTAGGTCAGGAAGATCCTCTAGAGTAGGAAATGGCATCCTACTCTAGTATTCTTGCCTAGAAAATCCCTTGGACAGAGGAGCCTGCAGGCTGCAGTCCATAGGGTCACAAACAGTCAGATACCAGAGCAACTGAACATACACACACAGTGTACTTTATGGTACCTTAACTGCATACCTTGATGCTTGCAGGCTCCATTTTATAGGCCTTTGGAGCAGTATTATGTATTTCTGTAATTTGTTTGAAATACTCAGATTCTAATGCATGATATCATAAATTAATTATAACATAATATATGTACTCATGCTCTGTCATGTCTGACTCTTTGCAACCCTATGAACTGTAGCCCGCCAGGATCCTCTGTCCATAGGATTTCCTAGGCAAGAGTTCTAGAGCAGGTTGCCTTTTCCTACTCCAGAGGATCTTCCCATTCCAGGGATGGAACTCAAATCTCCTGCATTGACAGGTGGATTCTTTACCACTGTGCCACCTGGCAAGCCCCAACATAATATATACTTTAATCAGATGTTTGTAGTTTAGATCAGGATTCTGGCAGAGTAAAGATGATACAAATGTGTTAGCTCAGACTATTCCTGTCAGGGGAACATCAATGCAGAAATGGTTATCTCTTAGTGTCAGTTTTCAGGTGTCTGACAACAGTATGAACTTTCTCAGAATAAGTACACCCACACCATGTGTAATGCCTAGTATATGAAGAAATACGAGAATATATGTGTGTAAAAATGCCTGAGTCCCTCTTTGAAGAAGAGAAGGACTAGACAAACCTGCATAAGGAAACCTTGTGATTCTGACTCTGTCTCAAGAGGCTGCACACCATTCTCAGACCTCTTCTAGTTGCAATCTCCAAACTGATTTTTACAATATTCTGTCTCCCCACATTCTCCTTTGAACATGAAGTGTTACATGTGCCCTTTCATATTTTTTTTCAAAGTTATTTTACTATTTTTTTTTTACTTTACAATACTGTATTGGCTTTGCCATACATCAACATGAATTTCCCACGGGTGTACATGTGTTCCCAATCCTGAACCCCCCCTCCCACTTCCCTCCCCATACCATCCCTCTGGGTCATCCCAGTGCAGCAGCCCCAAGCATCCTGTATCCTGCATCGAACCTAGACTGGCGATTCGTTTCTTATATGATATTATACATGTTTCAATGCCATTCTCCCAAATCATCCCATCCTCTCCCTCTCCCACAGAGTCCAAAAGACTGTTCTAAATTTCATACGCATTAATTTGTTTAAGAAATAGTTACTAGTTTGTATTGGCTTTGCCATACATCAACATGAATTTCCCACGGGTGTACATGTGTTCCCAATCCTGAACCCCCCCTCCCACTTCCCTCCCCATACCATCCCTCTGGGTCATCCCAGTGCAGCAGCCCCAAGCATCCTGTATCCTGCATCGAACCTAGACTGGCGATTCGTTTCTTATATGATATTATACATGTTTCAATGCCATTCTCCCAAATCATCCCATCCTCTCCCTCTCCCACAGAGTCCAAAAGACTGTTCTAAATTTCATACGCATTAATTTGTTTAAGAAATAGTTACTAGTAGTGTGAAAATCATTTAACTAATTGATAACATAGCTTTATCAATAAGGTTTGAGCTCTGTTATTTTTAGGAAATAACATTTGTAATCTCATGGAAAAGTAATTGAATAAATGGGAGCAGTATAGAGCAGAAGCCTGGGTGTCTGGGTGTTTTTGCCTTTGTGGTGATAGTTCTAAATCATATCCACTTAACAACATTATTAACACTCTCTTTTAAGGCACTGTTGTTAAGTCCTAGGATCTCCAAGTTTGAATGAGAGAAGTGGGATCAGTATAATCTTGCCCCTAAAAATTAGACACATCAGACATATTCAAACTGAGGGCCTTTCTACCAAGTATGTGACAGATATTCCTCAAAACTGTCAAGTTCATCAAAAATAAGAACAATTGAGGTTCCGGTCAAGATGGCGGAAGAATAGGACGGGGACACCACTTTCTCCCTCACAGATTCATCAAAAGAACATCTCAAGGCTGAGCAAACTCCACAAAACAACTTCTGAATGCGGGCAGAGGACATCAGGCACCCAGAAAAACAGAGCACTGACTTCAAAAGCAGGTAGGGGAAAAAATATAAAAGCCGAAAAAAAAAAGAGACAAAGGAGGTGGGGAGGGAGCTCCGTCCCGGGAAGGGAAGCCCGTCCCGGGAAGGGAAGCTTAAGAAGAGA
The DNA here is from genome assembly GCA_006410675.1 of Oreotragus oreotragus. Classification (NCBI taxonomy): domain Eukaryota; kingdom Metazoa; phylum Chordata; class Mammalia; order Artiodactyla; family Bovidae; genus Oreotragus; species Oreotragus oreotragus. Next base: position 10,988 of record SJYX01005596.1, on the reverse strand, counting down.
GGTTTCCAAACGCCAGGAAACACTCTCCCTGCCGAGTCTGTGGCGAGCCTTGTAAACACAGAGGGCAACATAACAGGAAGGAAAAATAAATGAACAATTAAAACCAACAGATTACAAGCCCAACAGTAACTCGCCCAGCGGAAAAGCAGCGCAAACGCCTGCGTCCGCCATTACCCAGTGGGGGCAGGGCAGGGAGGCGCGGCAGGCGCGGGCTGCGGTGCTTTCAGAATCGGGCAGGAGCGTCCCGCCGCGCGTGTATAATCTTGCCCCTAAAAATTAGACACATCAGACATATCCAAACTGAGGGCCTTTCTACCAAGTATGTGACAGATATTCCTCAAAACTGTCAAGTTCATCAAAAATAAGAACAATTGAAAAATTGTCACAGTCAAGAGAATCTTAAGGAATCATGATGATTAAATGCAATGTGATATCTTGGAACAGAAAAAAAGGATAATAAGTAAAAATTAAGGAAATCTGAATAAAATTTGGAGTGTAGTTAAAAATAACATAGTTTATATTAGTTTATTAGTTGTGACACGTGCACTATAAAAATATCAGATGATGATACTGGAGTATACTATGTGCAGGTACTTGGATACTATACTTCCTTTGCAAATTTTCTGTAAGCCTAAAAGTACTCTAAAATTAAAAATTTATGTAAAGAAACTAAAAAAGTCTCATTACATTTTTTACTAACCTTTTATACCATTCATAAGGATGCTTCCATATAAGGAAGGTTTAGAATTACCACATAAAAGTAAATAAGAGAATGAGGAAAACAAAGCAAACAATAAATATTCATTGCCTAAATATATTCACTCATTAGTTTAATAAAAAATCTATGTATTTGGCAATATGAAAAATGAAGGAAGCACTAAGCATTGTAGTACTTAGACCTCTCTTCTACTAGAGTATGTTACATAAATATCATCCATAGAAACTCACAATGTCCATTATCAGACTTTGCTGCAGTTAAGAAGAAGAAAGCTTCCTACCTACAATACAGTTAGTTGATACTCAGTTCACTTTTTCATTATATTTGCATAATATCATTAAAATGTCTGTCTCATTGGCAATTTTTGCAGGACTTCAAGAATGGCCACCTGGGGTGCTGTAAACATGCTTCTTTTGTTTGACTTTCTTTTTCTTAACAGTTTTTTGACTTACAATAACTGCACATACTAAAGTATACAACTGGAAAAGTTTGGGCATATGTGTACACCTATGAAACCATCACCATAATCAAATCTGTCAACCAGTCACTCCCAAATATTTTCACACGCTTTTTGTAATCCCTCCATCCCAACCCCTCTAACCTTCTTTGGCTCTTGACAGCCATTGATTTGTTTACTGCCACTATAGAGCAGTTTGTATTTTCTGGAGCTTTATAGTATGTATTCTTTCCTGGCTTCTTTCACTCAGTGTAATTGTTTTGAGACTCATCCATGTTTAGTTCCTTTTTTTTTGGTGGATGGTGTTCCATTATAGAGATATAACACAGTTTGAGTTATTGGTATTGATGCCCATTTGAGTTATTTGGTTTGTTTGCAGGTTTTGAATATTAACAGATAAGGAAGCTCTGAACATCCATGTCATTTTTTTCTGTGGGCATACACTTTCATTTCTCTTAGGTAAATACCTAAAATTTGAATGGGTGAATCTTATAGTAGGAGTATGTTTAAGTTTTTCATTAAGTGCCAAACTGTTTTCCTTTTATGTTCTTTTCTTTTCATAGATAACATTTTTTATTCTTTTTTTTGTTTTTGTTAGGAAAATATGATAACACATTTACAGTAGACTTGGAAACAGCAGAACAAAGTTACATATAGTTCCACTATATATTACAATTATTTTTAAGTAGATAAATCAAGATTTTTATTGGTGTTTCAATATCAAACTCTCAAAAATTAATAGAATGGACAGAAAAGTAGAAGGATATAGTAGATCTGAAAAGCACTATGAACCAACTCAACATAATTAAGATTTATACAATTTTCACACAATAGCAGGATACAAATTCTATTCAACCTCCCTTAGACTAAAAACCAGGAGACTCTGGAACATATCCAGGGATATAAAACAAGATGCAAAAAATGTATGGCCTAAAGATAGTGAAATGATAGTCTGTTCTTTTGTCACTGTGGAATTATGTTAGAGAGCAATATCAAAAAAATTTGAAAATAACCCACATATTTTCAAGTGCAATGTGACATTTACCAAGACAGATCTTTGATTTAGCCATTGAAAGCCTCAATAAAATTCAGTTCAGTTCAGTTTAGTTCAGTCACTCAGTCATGTCCTATTCTTTGCAGCCCCATGGACTGCAGCATGCCAGGCCTCCCTGTCCATCACCAACTCCCAGAGTTTACCCAAACTCATGTCCATTGAGTCAGTGATGCCATCCAACCATCTCATCCTCTGTCATCCCCTTCTCCTCCCACCTTCAATCTTTCCGAGCATCACAGTCTTTTCCAATGAGTCAGTTCTTTGCATCAGGTGGTCAAAGTATTGGGGTTTCAGTTTCAACATCAGTCCTTCCAATGAACACTCAGGACTGATCTCCTTTAGGTTGGATCTCCTTGCAGTCCAAGGGACTCTCACAAGTCTTGTCCAACACCACAGTTCAAAAGCATCAATTCTTTGGCACTCAGCTTTCTTCACAGTCCAACTCTCACATCCGTACATGACTACTGGAATAGCCTCAACTAGACAGACTTTTGTGGGCAAAGTAATGTCTCTGTTTTTTAATGTGCTATCTAGGTTGGTCATAACTTTCTTTCCAAGGAGTAAGCGTCTTTTAATTTCATGGCTGCAATCACCATCTGCAGTGATTTTGGAGCCCCCCAAAATAAAGCCTGCCACTGTTTCCACTGCTTCCCTATCTATTTGCCATGAAGTGATGGGACCAGATGCCATGATCTTAGTTTTCTGAATGTTGAGCTTTAAGCCAGTTGTTTCACTCTCCTCTTTCACTTTCATCAAGAGGCTCTTTAGTTCAATAAAGTTAAAAGACTGAAAAAACAAAGAGGGCAGCCGCAGAGAAGAAAGCATTTAAATGAGAAATTAATATCAAGGATACTTTAAAACCCCCATGTATTTGGAAATTAAATATCCACTTTCGAATTAAATATCTAAGGAGCCATAACAAGGAAAATTAGAAAATATTTGTAACAAAAATGAAAAGAGAACTTAGAATTAGTCACATGCAGCTGAAGCTGCTCAGTGCAACTAAATGTAATGTGAAATCTTGAATAAGGTATGAAAACAATTAATGGGCACCAGCATAAAATTTAGTGAAATTTGAACAAAATCTGTACTTTAGTTAGTATTACTGTATCACGTTAATTTTTTTTTACAACATAGTTTTTCTTTATATTCTCAGAATCAGATTAGAAGTTTCCAGCCTCATTCAGATTTTTTAATCACTAAAATAATAAACTTTCTAGACTTTTAACAGTCATACTAGATGCCAGAATAAATGGAACTATATCAAAGTTTTGAGTGAATATAAATTAGAAATCTAACATTCTGTTTGTACTTAGTATAGCAAGTGTAAAATGTCATAAATTCTTTAGCTAAGCAAAAATTCATGTTTTCTAAAATATATATTATACATAGTATTTATATACATGTGTGGGTATACAAAAGCTTTTCTACCACACTTGATAAAGATTTGAGAAAGAACAACAAAGAACAGACGGAGAAGTTGGAAAACATAAACTAAATGAAATACGAGCACTGAATATGAAATAGTAAAAGTGAAACAAACTAGATAAAAATAAAAGATTATCATATAAACCAGTTGTTTTTAAACATGGATGCTCATTAGAATCATACCTGGAGCTTTGGAAAAAGAAACAATACCCAAGCATTTGCATTTTTCAAAAAATTCCAAGATAACTGTAATGTGCATCTGGATTTTAAAAAATCATTGTAAGTTTTTGTATTAAATGTTAGTTTTAGTGGTATAGAATTCTATTATTTTCTGTTTAACAATCATGATACAATGAAATTAAAACAAATAACAGTTACATAATCACAATAGTAAAAGATATTTATCAGCTATATGAGAATTCCTGCTACTCTACATACTTGCCAACACTTGGTATATCCAGGCATATTAATTTTAGAACTGTTTAGTGGTGCTTTATTTTTATTTTAATTTGAGTTTTACTGATGACTAATGATCATTCAGTTTTACTGAATGATGTTAAAGCTGAAACTCCGGTACTTTGGCCACCTCATGTGAAGAGTTGACTCACTGGAAAAGACTCTGATGCTGGGAAGGATTGGGGGCAGGAGGAGAAGGGGATGACAGAGGATGAGATGGCTCAATGGCATCACCAACTCGATGGACGTGAGTCTGAGTGAACTCCGGGAGTTGGTGATGGACAGGGAGGCCTGGCATGCTGTGATTCATGGGGTCGCAAAGAGTTGGACACGACTGAGCGACTGAACTGAACTGAATGATGTTGAGCATTTTTATGTGCTTTTTTGAACATCCATATCTCTTCTTTTTTTAATTATATTTTATTTTTAACTAGAAGATAATTGCAATATTGTGATAGCTTCTGCAATACATCAGCATGAATCATATCTCTTCTTTTTTAAAGTTTCCTTTCACATGTTATGTTTATACCATTTTTTGATTGGTCATTTGATTTCTTGTCATTGAGTTTTGAGATTTCTTTATATATTCTTTTTTTTTTTTTCTTTTTTTTTCTGGTCTGCTTTATTTATTTATTTTTTGTATTTATTTATTTTTTTACACGAACTCCCAAACATGAACCCCCCTCCCACCTCCCACCCCACATCATCCCTCCAGATCATCCCCATACACCAGCCCCAAGCGTCCTGCATCCTGCATTGAACATAGACTGGCAATTCATTTCTTACATGATAGTATACAAATTTCAATGCTATTCTCCCAAATCATCCCACCCTCTCCCTCTCCCTCTCCTTCTCCCTCAGAGTCCATAAGTCCGCTCTACACATCTGTATCTCTTTTGCTGTCTTGCATACAGGGTCCTCATTACCATCTTTCTAAATTCCATATATATGTGTTAGTATACTGTATTGGTGTTTTTCTTTCTGGCTTACTTCACTCTGTATAATTGGTTCCAGTTTCATCCATCTTATTAGAACTGATTCAAATGTATTCTTTTTAATGGCTGAGTAATACTCCATTGTGTATATATACCACAGCTTTCTTATCCATTCATCCGCTGATGGACATCTAGGTTGTTTCCATGTCCTGGCTATTATAAACAGTGCTGCAATGAACATTGGGGTACATGTGTCTCTTTCTATTCTGGTTTCCTCGGTGTGTATGCCCAGCAGTGGGATTGCTGGGTCATAAGGCAGTTCTATTTGCAATTTCTTAAGGAATCTCCACACTGTTCTCCATAGTGGCTGTACTAGTTTGCATTCCCACCAACAGCATAAGAGGGTTCCCTTTTCTCCACACCCTCTCCAGCATTTATTGCTTGCAGACTTTTGGATCACAGCCATTCTGACTGGTGTGAAGTGGTATCTCATTGTGGTCTTGATTTGCATTTCTCGGATAATGAGTGACGTTGAGCATCTTTTCATGTGTTTGTTAGCCATCCGTTTACATTCTGAATATAAGGACTTTATCAGATAACTGGAAAATATTTCTTTAATTTGAGACTTGTCTTTCTATCCTCTTAGTATCTTCCAAAGAAGTCTTTAATTTTGAAGAAGTTTAGTTTATCATTTTTCCCTTTATAAATCAAGCTTTTGGTGTTCTCCTTAAGAAATTTTTAGCCAAATTCAAGATCAAAAATATTATTTCCCTACTTTTTCTTCAAGAAGTATTATAGTTTTAGTTTTTACATTTAGGTTTATGATCAATTTTGAGTTAATTTTTGTACATGGTGTCATGTATGGTTTGAAGTTTGTTTTATTTTCTTTGCACATGAACTTTCAACTGTTCCAGCAATATTTGTTGAAAAGACTGCTTATTTCTGCATTGAATTACCTTTACATCTTTGTAGAAAATCAGTTTTTCCATATATGTATGGGTGTATCTTTGGTCTCTCTTGTACTGATGTCTCTCTTTTTGACTTATTTTCCTCCTTTATATTTAATTGTTTTCTGCTTGGATCTTTATTATTTCCTTTCTTCTGCTTACTTTGAGTTTAACTTTCTCTTCCCTTTTTTGTTTTCTTAGGTTGACTCAGAGGTCATTTACTTGAGAAATGTTATTTGGTTTCCAAGTATTTAGGGAGTTTCCAGAGATCTCTCTGTATTACATTTTAATTTAATACTGTTGTGGTCAAAGAACATACTTTGTATGACTTGAATACAACTTCAATTTATTAAGATGTTTTATGACACAGAATATGGCCTGTCTTGGTAAATATTCTATGTAAACTTGGAAATAATATGCATTTGCTGTTGTTGATCAAATGTTCTATGAATACTGATTATGGGAAATTGGTTGATAGTGTTATTCAAGCCTTATTATCCTTACAGATAGTCTGTGTATTTGCTTTATAAATTGAGGGAGAGTTATTGAATTATCCATCTTTCATTGTGGATTGGACTTGTCCTTGCAGTTGTGTTCATTTTGGCGTCATGTATTTTGGAACTCTGTTGTGATGTACATAAACATTCAGGATTCCCAGGTCTTCTTGATTAATTGATCCCTCTATCATTATGGAATATGCTCCTTTACTCTGGTTATATCCTTTGCTCCTTAGTTTTCTTTGTCTGATACTGATAATACAGTCCACTCCAGCTTTCTTTTACTTAGAGTTAGCATGGTATGTCTTTTTTCATCCTTTACTGTAGGCTTATTTGTGTCTTGATTTTAAAAATGTGTTTCTTGTAGTTGGCATACAATTGGGTCTTGGTTTTGTGCTCAGTCTGACAATCTTTGACTTTTAGTTGGGGCATTCAGACTGTTTACATTTACTGTGATTATTAGATCCCCTGGAGAAGGAAATGGCAAACCACTCCAGGATTTTTGCCTGGAAAACACCATGAACAGAGGAGCCTGGCAGGATATAGTTTGTGGGGTCACAAGAGTCGGATATGATTTAGCGACTAAACCACCCAATTTAAATAATCTCTGCTGTTTTTTCTACTCTTATTTCTGTTTTCTTCTGCACTTGTTTCTGTTTTCCTCATGTTCTCCCTTTACATAGATTAACTGGATACTTTTTATTATCCCATTTTATATCTTTTGTAAGTATATTAGCTATAACTTTTTTATTTCAGTGACAGGTTTAAGGTTTAGAGTATGTACCTTTAACTTATCACCATCTACCCTCAAATGACATTACATCACCTCACGTATAATAAAAAAATCTTACTTCCATTCCTCCTTTTCTGGCCTTCAAGCTTTAATTGTTATTATTTTCTAGCAAGAGGTGCAAGAGACACAGGTAGGGAAGATCCCCTGATGTAGGAAATGGCAACCCACTCCAGTATTGTTGCCAGGAAAATTCCAAGGACACAGGAGCCTGGTGGGCTGCAGTCCATGGGGTCACAAAGAGTCAGACATGACTGGGGCAACTGAGCATGCACAATAATAATATACATGTATTGTACATTTATGCATGTGTTATAAACACCATGCTGTTAATACATTGGGCTTGCCCTCAGTAAACAGTCAAGGGTCTGCAACCTGAAAACAGTTAATAGTATAAAAGCTATTATTTACTGCAAACTTTCCATCTTTGAGGCATGGTACCAAGAATATTGGTACCTTTCATATAGTAAAAAAAAACCTTGCATTAGTATACTTCCACAACTGAGCAAACTTACACTTTCACTTTACTTCACTAAGAACATTAATCTGCATGATAACCCTAAAATATAGGTAGCATAATTTACCCCATTTAATAAATGAAGAAACTAGTCTAAGATCACAGACCCAAAAAGTGGCGGAAAAAAGACTGAAACCTAGGAACTGTGACTCCAGAGAACACAGATGATGAAGAAATTATTAAAAATTAAACTTTCCTTTATAAGCATGGTATATTTTATAGTCTGTATATGAAATTGTTTACCATTTGTACTTAATTAGCATGTAATACAGTAAGTTGGACTTCCTAGGTGGCTCAGTGGTAAAGAATCTGCCTGCTAATGCAGGAGATATGGGTTTGATCCCTGGGTCAACAAAATCTCCTAGAGGAGGAGCTGGGAACCCACTCCAGTATTCTTATCTGGAATATCCCATGGACAGAGGAGCCTGGCAGGCTACAGTCCCCAGGGTCACAAAAGAGTCAGACACAACTTAGCAACTAAACAACAACATTATGTCTATCAATATATATGTCAGAGTAACTGTATTGTGAGTTTTAATTGAAACAGTGGGCTCCATTCCTAGTTTATTGCTTGCTTAGCTATTCATGCAGTGTGATGATCTGCTTTCAAACTAAAAAAATCAAGGGCAATTTGGTGCCAGTCATATTATCTCATATTATTTTTTACAAAGATCTAAAATATAGGTAGGCCTGCTGAGGGCAGTAATAACTACTCTATCTAATCTATGTGACAGAAGATGTGGATTAACTGTGATACAAGTTTAGATGCTTTGAATAATAATTACAGTCTGATTATTAGAATGTTGTTGAGGTCATGACAAGAAGAAACACTGGTAAAATATACATGACATTAAATTTACCATTCTAAAACCATTAAAGAAAAATTTACTGACATATACTTGACTTACAATATTATATAGTTTCAGTTGTACAACATAGTGATTCAATATTTTTATAGACTACACTACATATAAATTTATTATAAAATTTCAGCTATATTTGCTGTGCTAATTTTTCTGTATATAGATAATACTTGTTAAAAAGTTAAAAACATACATCATCTTGAATCTGTACTTTTATTTTAGAGATGAAAAATAAGAAATAACTAGTCACTTTTAGTTACTGATAGCCAGGCAGTTGTTAGGCGGCTCAGATTAAATAGTCTTTAGTTTCCTTTTCAGCTCTAAGACACTGTGTCGGTGGTGTTCTTAAGTATCTGCCTATTTACTTTTGGCCGCACTGGGCGTTCTTTCCAGTGCGAGCAGCTGCGGTGAGTAGGGGCTACTGTCCAGTCACAGTGCGTGGGCCCTCATTGTGGTGGCCTCCCCTCTTGCGGATCATGGGCTCTAGGGTGCGAGGATTCAGTAGTTGTGACTCTCGGGCCCTAGAGCACAGGCTCAGAAGTTGTGGAGCACAGGCTTAGTCGCTCTGCAGCGTGTGGGATCTTCCCAGACCAGGGATTGCACCCATGTCTCCTGCATTGGCAGATGGATTCTTTAACACTGAGCTACCAGGGAAGCCCTACTACGGTTTTATAAATTCAACAATTTGAAATCTAACTTCCTGCATTTTGATTTTAATTTCTATTTCTACTGGCCTTCCAAATCAGTTACAGTTTTCAAATTTTTATATCCATAGGTAAGATTCTTTTATACTTAAATAATAGTATAAGTTCTCCTGAATATTCCAAGTTTATTATTCCTACTAACATTCATTTTCTATGCTTATTGCTTTATAGGCAAGCAAAGGTCGGACTACAATTGTAGTAGCTCACCGGCTTTCCACTATTCGAAGTGCAGATATGATTGTGACCATAAAAGACGGGATGGTGATGGAAAAAGGGACACACGCTGAATTAATGGCAAAACAGGGTCTATATTATTCACTTGCAATGTCACAGGTAATGTTTACATGACATATGTTGTGTTTGAATATTTTAACTTCTCAGAGATCATGCCATGCTAGAAAACAGAAGTCCTGAATTATTATCTTATGTTTCATGAGGCAATCAAGGATATTCTTAGTTCCTTAGTTAAGAAATTCAGTGTGTCTAATATCCTCAGCATTGTTATAGATAATGATGAAAGTTAAAGAACTAATTGGTGTATACACACACACACACACACACACACACACACATATATAGTATTTTTACCTAATATTTGCCATGCAGATAACAAATAGGCTTCAAAGCTTGTATCTGGCAGATCCAGGATAATCTAACTCTGTATACTGTGATCTTTTTGTTAAAACATAAAGAACTATAACACACAATCCCTACTTAAATGCTTAAAACTTAGCTACAGAGGTAAAATGCAGAATCATGCATACAGATGCTACAAGTTGTAGAAATAAGAAGCAAGATTGTTGGAGACATGAATCCCATGAAAGTATTCATGAAGAAATCTTGCAGGCAAGCAGTGGGGTAAGGAGAAGAAATCTAGGTAATATGAAAGTAAGAAGGAACTTGGTTTGCAGGTCAACAGAAAGGAGACCAGAAAGTAATAATGAGTGTTGGGAGAATAATGGAAAATTTGGATAATGAAGATCAGACCATGTAAAGATTAAGACTTCCTGTGTAGGAAGCACCTAACCCAGTGCTTAACACACAATGGGCACTCAAAAAATATCTGCTAAATGAAAGGATGTATAATAGATGTCCATACTGTGTATACACCACATTATCACAGGTACACTGGAAAGCTCATGTTAGGTAATCAGGAAGATACATGACATTACTGGGGCAAGCTGGCAAATCCCAAATGTGGGATCCAAATTTCTGCATGTCATGTGATCTACCCTACTGAATTTGTTTTTTATTAGGGCACATTAACATAAGTGGTAGTGATTAGGCTCTAGCTATCTTTTCTTTTTTTGAGATTGTTTTTCTTGTTTTTTTCTTTATAAGGTAACTTTATTTTATTTTTTTAATTTTTATTTTTACTTTATTTTACTTTACAGTACTGTATTGGTTTTGGCATACATTAACATGAATCCGCCATGGGTGTACATGAACTCCCAAACAGGAACCCCCCTCCCACCTCCCACCCCACATCATCCCTCCGGATCATTCCCATGCACCCGCCCCAAGCATCCTGCATCCTGCATCGAACATAGACTGGCGATTCATTTCTTACATGATAGTATACATATTTCAATGCTATTCTCCCAAATCATCCCACCCTCTCC
>SJYX01005595.1:70646-82325 GCA_006410675.1 Oreotragus oreotragus | reverse complement strand
CAGGGAAGCCTGGTGTTCTGCAATCCAGTCAGTCAGTCAGTTCAGTCGCTCAGTCGTGTCCAACTCTTTGCGACCCCATGAATCGCAGCACACCAGGCCTCCCTGTCCATCACCAATTCTCGGAGTTCACTCAGACTCATGTCCATCGAGTCAGTGATGCCATCCAGCCATCTCATCCTCGGTCGTCCCCTTCTCCTCCTGCCCCCAATCCCTCCCAGCATCAGAGTCTTTTCCAATGAGTCAACTCTTTGCATGAGGTGGCCAAAATACTGGAGTTTCAGCTTTAGCATCAATCCTTCAAAAGAAATCCCAGGGCTGATCTCCTTCAGAATGGACTGTTTGGATCTCCTTGCAGTCCAAGGGACTCTCAAGAGTCTTCTCCAACACCACAGTTCAAAAGCATCAATTCTTTGGCACTCAGCTTTCTTCACAGTCCAACTCTCACATCCATACATGACCACTGGAAAAATCATAGCCTTGACTAGATGGACTTTTGTTGGCAAAGTAATGTCTCTGCTTTTGAATATGCTATCTAGGTTGGTCATAACTTTTCTTCCAAGGAGTAAGCATCTTTTAATTTCATGGCTGTGATTTTGGAGGGCACCAATTGGTAAGGTTATGGGTACAATTTATCCTTATAAAGCAGGCAGGATCTTGCAGTGATTTTGGAGCCCCCAAAAATAAAGTCTGACACTGTTTACACTGTTTCCCTATATATTTCCCATGAAGTGATGGGACCGGATGCCATGATCTTTGTTTTCTGAATGTTGAGCTTTAAGCCAACTTTTTCACTCTCCTCTTTCACTTTCATCAAGAGGCTTTTTAGTTTCTCTTCACTTTCTGCCATAAGGGTGGCATCATCTGCATATCTGAGGTTATTGATATTCCAATTTCGCACTTCTTTATTCAAGCCGGTTCAAAATCACAGGACAAAACCAAGGGAAGACTGCCAGATAGATTTCACCCAAATGCCCCCACAATCATGATATAAATATCTTCTTGTGTTCACTGATACTTTAACAGGATGAGTTGAAGCCGTTCCAACCCCATCTGAAAAGTCTGATGAAGCCTGTGGTGGTGGTTTAGTTCCTATGTCCGACTCTTGCTACTCCATGGACTATAGCCTGCCAGGCTCCTCTGTCCATGGGATTCTCCAGGCAAGAATACTGGAATGGGTTGGCATTTCCTTCTCCAGGGAATGAAGCGTGTAACTCCTTGTAAAAGAAGTAAGTTCTCAATTTGGATTTCCAAAGTCCCTGCAGAGTGATAACAGACCCTCTTTTATAGGCAAAACCACAGAGGGACTCATAATGGCCTTAGGGATAGATTAGAAGCTTCACACCTCTTGGAAGGCAGAGAAAACGAACCATCCTTTAAAGAAAACCTTAGCAAATCTCTGCCAAGAGACTCATGCACTCTGGACTCCTCAGGATCCATGTAGCCCCCAAGAGTGGTCTGAGACTAAGTCCACTTGAAATGACCCTCAGGAGACCTTTTCTTCCTAGTGACATTCTACCTGAAGAGGAGGTAAACCAGGCCCTGTGAAGTACTGTTAATCTAGGACAAGTTCAGATGGCAACTCAGAGTGATACCCACAAGGCCTGTCTCTTATACACATCTAGATGTGTATAAGAGACAGAAGTAGTACGTCAAGGCTGTATATTGTCAACCTGCTTTTTTAAGTTATATGCGGAGTACATCATGAGAAATGCCAGGTTGGAAGAAGCACAAGCTGGAATCAAGATTGCTGGGAGAAATATTGATAACCTCAGATATGCAGATGACACCACCCTTATGGCAGAAAGTGAAGAGGAACTGAAGAGCCTCTTGATGAAAGTGAAAGCAGAGAGTGAAAAGTTGGCTTAAAGCTCAATATTCAGAAAACTAAGATCATGTAATCCGGTCCCATCACTACATGGCAAATAGAAAAAATGGAAACAGTGACAGACTTTATTTTGGGGGTCTCCAAAATCACTGCAGATGGTGATTGCAGCCATGAAAGTAAAAGACGCTTACTCCTTGGAAGGAAAGTTATAACCAAATTAGACAGCATATTAATAAGCAGAGACATTACTTTGCCAACAAAGGTTCATCTAGTTAAAGCTATGTTTTTTTTCAGTAGTCATATATGGATGTGAGAGCTGGACTATAAAGAAAGCTGAGCACTGAAGAACTGATACTCTGAACTGTGGTGTTGGAACAGACTCTTGAGAGTCCCCTGCACTGCAAGGAGATCAAACCAGTCAATCCTATAGGAAATCAGTCCCGAATATTCATTGGAAGGACTGATGCTGAAGCTGAAACTCCAATGGTTTGGCCACCTGATGTGAAGAGCTGACTCATTTGAAAAGAGCCTGATGCTGGGAAAGATTGAAGGCAGGAGGAAAAGGGGATGACAGATAATGAGATGGTTGGATGGCATCACTGACTCGATGGACATGAGTTTGAGCAAGCTCTAGGAGTTGGTGATGGACAGGGAAGTCTGGTGTGCTGCAGTGTATGGTGTCACAAAGAGTCAGACAGGACTGAGCAACTGAACTGAACTTAATTTTCAATGAGGCAGTCTTAAGGTCTTGAGAAACTTTGAAAACACAACTCAGCAGGAAATATCCATCCATTTATTTCCACATTCAACAAGCGTTTCTTTAGGACCCAGGAATTGCAGGAAATGTTAGAGATAGTCTGTGTGTGTGTGCTTAGTCACTCGGTCATGTCCGACTCTGCGACGCCATGGGCTGGGGCCTGTCAGGCTCCTCTGTCCATGGGGATTCTCCAGGCAAGAATACTGGAGTGGGTTGCCATGCCCTCCTCCAGGGGGTCGTCCCAATCCAGGGATCGAACCCAGGTCCCCTGCATTGTGGGTGGATCCTTTACTGTCTGAGCCACCAGGGTAGCCCTCTTTGTGTGGAAGCAAGCAAGGCGACGAAGTTTGTGCTCTTAAGAATTCATATCACTGAATATACACTTAGACTAGGGTCAGTCAGACAGAAAGCATGTAACCAAAGGAATAATTTGAGATACAAATGACAACCATAGCCAATGATGTCATAGATCTCTTAGAGAATGAGCCCTGAGAATATGGCCACTTTACATAGGTCACTTATGGAAAAGATATTTGAGCTGAGCCCTGAACAATGATAGTTTCTGAAAGATTTAGTAAAAGACTATGGCAGGTAAAGTAAAAGCAAATTTTAAAATCTGACCATGGAAATGATCTGGGTGTCTTTGGGGACACTAGGTATCCCTTTAGCTCTTCTGGTATTTACTGATGCGTGATGAACAGTTAAGACAGAGTGGCAAGATTTTTCAGCCATCTCATGAGTAGAAGTTTGAATTGAAGGCTTGAACCCACTGCCCAAGTTCTCCTGGGACTGAGGGATTTCTAAGGATACAGGATATTTGGTGAAAAAACTGGGAAAGTCCCACACAAACTTGAAGAAATTAGCTAACTTTTCAAGGCCCAGCAAGGTAAAGAGTCCTCTTAATTACCCAATACTCTTAGACTCTTCAAAAGCTATGCCTTTGAATAAAATAAACCAGAAAAAGGCCAGTCCTCATAAAGACCTAGCTTTGCCGCTGCTACAGTTTCTCTCATATTTTACTATTTTTCAACTTTACTGAGGTACAATTTATAAACAAAATTGTAAGATATTTGAAGTGTACATTGTGGTGATCTGATATCCATTTATGTTTTTAAAGTAGTCCCCCTTCTAATTAATTTGTTAACATCCATCACTATACATACATATATACTTTTTTGGTTAAAGTATTTGTTGTATACTTTTCATAAATTTATTTATATAACAGAATTATCAAATACAGTCAGTATGCTTTGCATCACATCCTCAGACCTTCTCCATCTTATAACTCAATGTCTGTAGTCCATGGGGTCACAGAATTAAGACGTGACTGAGCGACTGGACAACAACAAAACCCTTTTACCCACCCCCTCTCTATTTCCTTTAATCCAGCCCCTGAAAGTGATACCATGCAGGATTTATCTTTCTCTGTCTGGCTTATTTCACTTAGCATAATGTTTTCATGTCCATCCACGTTGTCGCAAATGCTGGATTTCCTTGGTCCCTTGGTGAATAGACACCCAAAGGAGTTGGGTTGAAACAGCAAACTCTCTCTTTCTATCTTTTTTTAGTCTTTTTGTCCCTTCTCCCTTCTTCACTCCCTCAGTCCTCATACCTACACTCTTGTCCCTTTTCATCCTGGAGACTCTCTGTTGGGTCACCCTTTTCACAACTTTCCCCCACCCAATCTTTTCTGTCTTGTTCCCAGCTCCAGCTTGCAGATGGCTGAGAGACAATGGACTGGACAAAGTTCTCTAGAGGCTATCTCACAGTGAGACCATCTCTTTGTTTCTTGCTTGCGTCTTTAAGATTCTGTCATTGGTTACATGTTGAGTCTCAATCAGTGAATTCAAAAGAATCTTTGTTTATGCATAGTTTATTTATTTATAGGTATTTATGTCAGAGATCAAATTGCCAACATCTGCTGGATCATGGAAAAAGCAAGAGAGTTCCAGAAAAACATCTATTTCTACTTTATTGACTATGTCAAAGCCTTTGACTGTGTGGATCACAATAAACTATGGAAAATTCTGAGAGATGGGAATACCAGACCACCTGACCTGCCTCTTGAGAAATCTGTATACAGGTCAGGAAGCAACAGTTAGAACTGCTCATGGAACAACAGACTGGTTCCAATAGGAAAAGGAGTACGTCAAGGCTGTATATTGTCTCCCTGCTTATTTAACTTATATGCAGCGTACATCATGAGAAATGCTGGACTGGGAGAAACACAAGCTGGAATCAAGATTGCCGGGAGAAATATCAATAACTTCAGATATGCAGATGACACAACCCTTATGGCAGAAAGTGAAGAGGAACTAAAAAGCCTCTTGATGAAAGTGAAAGAGGAGAGTGAAAANGGGAGAAACACAAGCTGGAATCAAGATTGCCGGGAGAAATATCAATAACTTCAGATATGCAGATGACACAACCCTTATGGCAGAAAGTGAAGAGGAACTAAAAAGCCTCTTGATGAAAGTGAAAGAGGAGAGTGAAAAGTTGGCTTAAAGCTCAACATTCAGAAAACGAAGATTATGGCATCCGGTCCCATCACTTCAATGGAAATAGATGGGGAAACAGTGTCAGATTTTATTTGTTTGGGCTCCAAAACCACTGCAGATGGTGACTGCAGCCATGAAATTAAAAGATGCTTACTCCTTGGAAGAAAAGTTATGACCAACCTAGATAGCATATTCAAAAGCAGAGACATTACTTTGCCAACAAAGGTCCGTCTAGTCAAGGCTATGGTTTTTCCAGTAGTCATGTATGAATGTGAGAGTTGGACTGTGAAGAAAGCTGATGCTTTTGAACTGTAGTGTTGGAGAAGACTCTTGAGAGTCCCTTGGACTGCAAGGAGATCCAACCAGTCCATTCTGAAGGAGATCACCCCTGGGTGTTCTTTGGAAGAAATGTTGCTAAAGCTGAAACTCCAGTACTTTGGCCACCTCATGCGAAGAGTTGACTCATTGGAAAAGACTCTGATGCTGGGAGGGATTGGGGGCAGGAGAAGAAGTGGACGACAGAGGATGAGATGGCTGGATGGCATCATGGACTTGATGGACGTGAATCTGAGTGAACTCCAGAAGTTGGCGATGGACAGGGAGGCCTGGCATGCTGCTATTCGTGGGGTCGCAAAGAGTCAGACACGACTAAGCAACTGAACTGAACTGAACTGATGTCAGTCCAAATACCCTTGCAAGTCTCTGCCACATTGTGAGCATGGTGCAGCATGTTAATCTTGAAATGAAAGCACAACCTAGAAGAGGAGCTTGTATTTCTCTCCCCACCTTTACAATGTAAGTGTCTTGCTTGGGCTCTCAGGAACTATTTTATCCATCTGTAGTCTCTCAGACTTTTAAAATTCAATCAGGAAAACTATGTTATCTCTGGTTCTGGTTTTATATAAAAATTAACTTATAAATGGGCTGTATTTAATTGGCTTAAAGGACATTAAGCATGTATATACATTTCCAGAAATATAAAATAAACTCACCAGGGTATATTTCAGATTAATGTGATCTGGGTAATACGCAGTAATAAATTAATATCTGGCATTAGAGCTAGCTTAAGCTTACGGATTTAATTAACAGACTTGTCTTTAGAGTCATTAGCATTAAATATAATATTTTTGATTGTACTGAGTTACTTGAAATCAATAAGTGCATATTGTTTCTGCCATAAAGTTTGTCAACAATGAAAATCACCTGATATGATGAAACTTTTAAGGAAATGTAACAGAGATAAGGACTTTGGTAAACTCTATATGAATAATTTGATTTTGGAAATGCCCATCTAAAATAGTCCCTCCAGATTTTGGTAATTTGAAATTAAAGTTAAAGATGGGAACTCATTGAATATCCAAGGCATTTAAAGTAAGATAAAATACTGGAACATTAATTGCTAAACAGGTCTAAATTTATTTGCTTTGTCTCCTTACAAGAGAGAAACTAAAGATATTTTGATTTATTAAACATATGTCCTATACCTACATTGAGGAAAGAAATTGTTCTTGAGAAAATACATGTTTCTGGAGGTTATGGGATGTTCCAGTCAGAAAATGGTAGTATGACAAACATTTACTTGTTTCTTAGTTTTTGCCAGAGATTAGGGCTTTAAGGTTAACAATTATAAGGGAAGTATTTCAGTATACAAGGAAAATTGAAAGTATGTTTTTGGTAGAAGGTATGAGGAGTGGGAAGGTATGAGGGGAAAAGTGGGGGGTGTCCTAGAGCTGGTTGTTTCTGGATAAAAAAGAAAGTGAAGGACAGGATAATATGGATGCAGACAGTTGTAGTAGGTTTATGAAAAAGGAACANTGTTTTTGGTAGAAGGTATGAGGAGTGGGAAGGTATGAGGGGAAAAGTGGGGGGTGTCCTAGAGCTGGTTGTTTCTGGATAAAAAAGAAAGTGAAGGACAGGATAATATGGATGCAGACAGTTGTAGTAGGTTTATGAAAAAGGAACACTGGGAAAAGAGTTTTGTATATGGTCAGAACTTTCTAAGACTAGATTAAAGTTATTTAGGTAAATGGATTTTAAGTGCAGATTGGTGCAAGACTAGACTTGGTTTCTCTCTCTCCTAAGAAAACTTTGTTTTCCTGGAATGCTGATTTTGATAATGGATTGTACAAATTTCTTTGCCTTTGAATGGAGGGACCCTTGCACCCTGGAGGCTACCCAATATACCTGAACAGTGATTCTACAGGGCTTTGAAGACAGCCCCCATCTTGTTGGAAAAGCATCATCAAGGGAGCTATGCCTTGAGAAGGGACTCATCTACAATATCTTTATGATTTATTGATAGTCAGTGAGACAACGCAAGATTCAGATCAACATATCGTTAAGGTCCTAAATTTTTTGACAAGAATAGTACATAAAAATCTCCCCAAATCAAGGCTCAGATCTCAGGGCAAAAGGTTCAGTATTTAAGATTTGTTTTGACCCCCATAAGCACAAGCCCTGGCCATAGATCAAAAAACAGCAAGTAGTGCATTACTATCTTCAGGCACAAAGAGGCAACCCCAAGGCTTTCTCAAAATGGCTGGACTCTGTCATATCTGGATTCCAAATTATGATCTTATGGCTTTTTAAAGGGTTTTAAAGGGAGGAGGTTTTAAAGGGAGGAGAAAGGGAACTCCTTTAATGGAATAAGGACCACCAGTGGACATTTGAAACTCCAGAGCCTGAGCTGAGTAGGGCACCAGCACTGGGGCTTCCAAATCTGGAAAACTCTTTACCCTATATGCTCATAAGAAGGCAGGGACAGCACTTGGAAACCTGACAAAAAGCTGGGACCAATCAGAGGCCAGTGACTTAATTTTCAGAATAACTGGACTCAGTGGCCTTGGGATGGCCAGGCTGCATGTGCACAGTAGCAGCCACAGACCTGTCGGTTAATAAGGCCTCCAAGTTCACCCTGGGATGACAGTTATGTTAACCTCTCATTGGGTACATTCTGGGCTGGAGGTCAAAGGACGTCATTGGTTGACAGGAGAAAAGTTAAAAAGGTATTAGCCCTGCCTAATGGACATCTCTGACAATACCTTAAAGGTGTGCGAAACACCAAACTTAGAAACTCTATTTCCTGCAGTCAAAAGTAGAGACTAATTTCATCAGTGTATACAGACCATAGACCAAACTTACTATAGCAGGTCTGATCTTCTAGATGAACATCCTGACAGACAGGAGTCGAATAGTTTACTAATGGGAGCAGTTTTATAGAAATGGGAACCTAAAAGGCAGGGTATACAAAGGTTAGTTGAGATGAAATCATAGCAGCCTAGGCCCCACCACCCCAGACACTAGCCCAGAAGGCTGAACTAATTGCACAAAGGAGAGCTTTGCAATTAGGGAAGGATAAGAAACTGCACATTTTTACTGACTTTAAATGTAGGTTCCACATGCTATAAGCTCATGCTGCCATTTGGAAAGAAAGTGAAATGTTAACCACTAGAAGTTTTCCCCCAAATGAAAAGATTTGATTCTGGTTCTTTTAGAAGGAGTGGAGCTCCCAACCAAGGTAGCAGTAGTCCACAGTAGGGGTCATCAGAGGGATGGATCCTCTGTGGGCCAAGGAACCAGCAAAGCTGATCAAATTGCAAAACAGGCAGCTTGACTGCAGGACCCTGAACAACTTACGGCTCAGGTGATTGGCCCCCTGAACTCCCTAGCCTCCCCAAGTATTCACCACAGCAATAAGAACATGCTGAGAAATGGGGCTATGAAAATGGAAGCACAGGCTAGCCTAAAAAGGAGGGTAAGTTTCTAATGAAATCATAGCAGACTTCATACCCTTTTGAAGTAGGTCACCATTATCTTTATTACCTCCACCATAGTTTGGCTTCAGGTCAAATAACAGAGTCATCTGAATTTAACTCGGATGGCCATTATATCTACTACTGTGGGCAGGAATCCCTTAGAAGAAATGGAGTAGCCATCATAGTCAACAAGAGTCCAAAATGCAGTCTTGGATGCAATCTCAAAAACAACAGAATGATCTCTGTTCGTTTCCAAGGCAAACCATTCAATATCACGGTAATCCAAGCCTATGCCCTGACCAGTAATGCTGAAGAAGCTGGAGTTGAACAGTTCTATGAAGCCTTACAAGACCTTCTAGAACTAACACCCAAAAAAGATGTCCTTTTCATTATGGGGGACTGGAATGCAAAAGGAGGAAGTCAAGAAACACTGGGAGTAACAGGCAAATTTGGCCTTGGAGTACAGAATGAAGCAGGCAAAGGCCAATGGAGTTCTGCCAAGAGAACACAATGGTCATAGCAAACACCCTCTTCCAACAACACGAGAGAAGACTCTACACATGGACATCACCAGATAGTCAATATTTAAATCAGATTGATTATATTCTTTGCAGCCAAAGATGGAGAAGCTCTATACAGTTGGCAAAAACAAGACCGGGGGCTGACTGTGACTCAGATCATGAACCCCTTAATGCCAGATTCAGACTGAAATTGAAGAAAGTGGACAAAACTACTACATCATTCAGGTACGACCTAAATCAAATCCCTTATGACTATATGGTGGAAGAGAGAAATAGATTTAAGGGACTAGATCTGATAGAGTGCCTGATGAACTATGGATGGAAGTTCATGACATTGTACAGGAGACAGGAATCAAGACCATCCTGAAGAAAAAGAAATGCAATAAAAGCAAAATGGTTTCCTGAGGAGGCCTTACAAATAGCTGTGAAAAGAAGGGAAGCAAAAAGCAAATGAGAAGAGGAAAGATATACCCATTTAAATGCAGAGTTTCAAAGAATAGCAAGGAGAGATAAGAAACCTTCCTCAGCAATCAATGCAAAGAAAACAGAGGAAAACAGCAGAATGGGAAAGACTAAAGATCTCTTCAAGAAAATCAGAGATACTAAGGGAATATTTCATGCAAAGATGGGCTCAATAAAGGATAGAAATGGTAGGGACCTAACAGAAGCAGAAGACATTNAAGGGGATTAGGTGAGCACAGAATTCCAGAGACTAGCAAGGAGAGATAAGGACTTCTTAAATGAATAATGCAAAGAAACAGAGGAAAGCAATGTCATGCGAAAGACTAGAAATCTCTTCAAGAAAATCTGAGATATCAAGGGGACATTTCATGCCCGGATGGGGACATTAAAGGACAGAACGAGTAAGAACCTAAAAGAAGCAGAAGAGAGTAAGAAGAGGTAGCAAGAATACACAGAAGAACTGTACAAAAAAGATCTTCACGACCCAGATAATCACGATGGTGTGATCACTCACCTAGAGCCAGACATCCTGGAATATGAAGTCAACTGGGCCTTAGGAAGCATCACTACAAACAAAGCTAGGGGAGGTGATGGAATTCCAGTTGAGCTATTTCAAATCCTAAAAGATGATGCTGTGAAAGTGTTGCACTCAAAATGCCAGCAAATTTGGAAAACTCAGCAGTAGTCACAGGACTGGAAAAGGTCAGTTTTCATTCCAATCCCAAAGAAAGGCAATCCCAAGAATGCTCAGACTACCACAAAATGGCACTCATCTCACATGCTAGTAAAGTGATACTTAAAATTCTTCAAGCCAGGCTTCAGCAATACGTGAGCCATGAACTTCCAGATGTTTAGCTGGTTTTAGAAAAGGCAGAGGAACCAGAGATCAAATTGCCAACATCCGCTGGATCATGGAAAAAGCAAGAGAGTTCCAGAAAAGCATCTATTTCTGCTTTATCGACTATGCCAAAGCCTTTGATTGTGTGGATCCACACAAAACCAACTGTGGAAAATTCCAACAAACTGTGGAAAATTCTTGAAGAGAAGGGAATGCCAGACCACCTGACCTGCCTCCTCAGAAACCTGCGTGCAGGTCAAGAAGCAACAGTTAGAACTAGACATGAAACAACAGACTGGTTCCAAATTGGAAAAGGAATACTTCAAGGCTGCATATTGTCACCCTGCTTATTTAACTTATATGCAGAGTACATCATAAGAAATGCTGGACTGGATGAAGCACAAGCTGGAATCAAGATTGCGAGGAGAAATATCAATAACTTCAGATATGCAGATGACACCACCCTTATGGCAGAAAGTGAAGAGGAACTAAAGAGCGTCTGATGAAAGTGTAAGAGGAGAGTGAAAAAGCTGGCTTAAAACTCAACATTCAGAAAACTAAGATCATGGCATCCGGTTCCATCACTTCATGGCAAATAGATGGGGAAACAGTGGAAACAGTGGTTGACTTTATGTTTCTGAGCTCCAAAATCACTGCAGATGATGACTGCAACCATGAAATTAAAAGACGCTTGCTCTTTGGAAGAAAAGTTATGATCAACCTAGACAGCATATTAAAAATCAGAGATGTTACTTTGCCAAATCTTTGGTTTTTCCAGTAGTCATGTATGGATGTGAGAGTTGGACTATAAACAAAGCTGAGTGCCGAAGAATTGATGCTTTAAATTGCGGTGTTGGAGAAGACTTTTGAGGGTCCCTTGGACTGCAAGGAAATCTAACCAGTTCATACTAAAGGAACTCAGTCCTGAATATTCATTTGAAAGACCGGTGATGAAGCTGAAACTCCAATGGTTCGGCCACCTGATGAGGAGAACTGACTCATTGGAAAAGACCCTGATGCTGG
>SJYX01005595.1:16878-31768 GCA_006410675.1 Oreotragus oreotragus | reverse complement strand
GTTCCTTCTGTTCCTGCTTTCTGGAAAGTTTTTTTTTCTTTATTATCATAAATGGATGTTGAATTTTATCAAAGGCTTTCTCTGCATCTATTGAGATAATCATATGGTTTTTATCTTTCAATTTGTTAATGTGGTATATTACATTGGTTGATTTGTGGATATTGAAAAATCCTTGTATCCCTGGGATAAAGCCCACATGGTCATGATGCATGATCTTTTGAATATGTTGTTGGATTCTGTTTGCTAGAATTTTGTTAAGGATCTTTGCATCTATGTTCATCAGTGACATTGGCCTGTAGTTTTTCTCTTTTTTTGTGGTGTCTTTGTCTGGTTTTGGTTTTAGGGTGATGGTGGCCTCATAGAACGAGTTTGGAAGTTTACCTTCCTGTGCAATTTTCTGGAAGAGTTTCAGTAGGATAGGTGTTAGCTCTTCTCTAAATTTTTGGTAGAATTCAGCTGTGAAGCTGTCTGGTTCTGGGCTTTTGTTTGCTGGAAGATTTCTGATTACAGTTTCGATTTCTGTGCTTGTGATGTGTCTGTAAAGATTTTCTATTTCTTCCTGGTTCAGTTTCGGAAAGTTATACTTTGCTATGAATTTGTCCATTTTATTGGCATATAGTTGTTGATAGTAGTCTCTAATGATCCTTTGTATTTCTGTGTTGTCTGTTGTGATTGCTCCATTTTCATTTCTAATTTCGTTGATTTGATTTTTCTCCTTTTGTTTCTTGATGAGTCTGGCTAATGGTTTGTCAATTTTATTTATCTTCTCAAAGAAACAGCTTTTAGCTTTGTTTATTGTGGTTTCTTTCGTTTCTTTTGCAGTACTTTCTGTCCTAATTTTTAAGATTTATTTTCTTCTACTAACCCTGGGGTTCTTCATTTCTTCCTTTTCTAGTTGCTTTAGGTGTAGAGTTAGGTTATTTGACTTTTTTCTTGTTTCTTGAGGGAAGTCTGTATTGCTCTGAGCCTTCCCCTTAGCACTGCTTTCACAGTGTCCCATAGATTTTGGGTCGTTTTGTTTTCATTTTCCTTCATTTCTATGCATATTTTGATTTCTTTTTTGATTTCTTCTGTGATTTGTTGGTTATTCAGAAGCGTGTTGTTCAGCCTCCATATGTTGGAATTTTTAGTAGTTTTTCTCCTGTAATTGAGATCTAATCTTAATGCATTATGGTCAGAAAAGATGCTTGGAATGATTTCGNATTTCTATGCATATTTTGATTTCTTTTTTGATTTCTTCTGTGATTTGTTGGTTATTCAGAAGCGTGTTGTTCAGCCTCCATATGTTGGAATTTTTAGTAGTTTTTCTCCTGTAATTGACATCTAATCTTACTGCATTGTGGTCAGAAAAGATGTTTGGAATTATTTCAATTTTTTTGAATTTACCAAGGCTAGATTTATGACCCAGGATGTGATCTATCCTGGAGAAGATTCCATGTGCACTTGTGAAAAAGGTGGAATTCATTGTTTTGGGGTGAAATGTCCTATAGAGATCATTTACGTCTAACTGGTCCATTGTATCATTTAAAGTTTGTGTTTCCTTGTTAATTTTCTGTTTAATTGATGTATACATAGGTTAGAGTGGGGTATTAAAGTCTCCCACTGTTATTGTGTTATTGTTATTTTCTGCTTTCATACTTGTTAGCATTTGCCTCACATATTGTGGTGCTCCTATGTTGATGCATATATATTTATAATTGTTATATCTTCTTCTTGGATTGATCCATTGATCATTATGTAGTTTCCTTCTTTGTCTCTTTTCAAAGCCTTTATTTTAAAATTGAATTTACCAAGGCTAGATTTATGACCCAGGATGTGATCTATCCTGGAGAAGGTTCCATGTGCACTTATGAAAAAGGTGGAATTCATTGTTTGGGGATGAAATGTCCTATAGATATCATTTAAGTCTAACTGGTCCATTGTATCCTTTAAAGTGTGTGTTTCCTTGTTAATTTTCTGTTTAGTTGATGTATCCATAGGTGAGAGTGGGGTATGAAAGTCTCCCACTGTTATTGTGTTATTGTTAATGTCTGCTTCCATACTTGTTAGCATTTGCCTCACATACTGTGGTGCTCCTATGTTGGTGCATATATATTGATAATTGTTTATATCTTCTTCTTGGATTGATCCATTGGTCATTATGTAGTTTCCTTCTTTGTCTCTGTTCCAGCCTTTATTTTAAAGTCTGTTTTATCTGATTTGAGTGTTACTACTCCTGCTTTCTTTTGGTCTCTATTTGCATGGAATAACTTTTTCTAGCCCTTCACTTTCAGTCTGTATGTGTCCCCTGTTTGAGGGTGGGTCTCTTGTAGACAACATATATAGGGCTCTAGTTTTTAAATCCGGGGAAGGCAAGGGCACCCCACCCCAGTACTCTTGCCTGGAAAATCCAATGGATGGAGTAGCCTGGTGNTCCAAATAGGAAAAGGAGTACATCAAGGCTGTATACTGTCACCCTACTCATTTAACTTATATGCAGAGTACATCATGAGAAACGCTACGCTGGATGAATCACAGGGTGGAATTGAGATTGCTGGGAGAAATATCAATAACCTCAGATATGCAGATGACACCACCCATAGGGCAGAAAGTGAAGAACTAAAGAGCCTCTTGATGAAAGTTAAAGAGGAGAATAAAAACGGCTTAAAACTCAGCATTCAGAAAACTAAGATCATGGCATCTGGTCCCATCACTTCATGGCAAATAGACTGGGAAACAATGAAAATGGTGAGACTATTTTTCTGGGTTCCAAAATCATTGCAGTTGGTGACTGCAGCCATGAAATTAAAACTCCTTGAAAGCAAAGCCATGACCAACCTAGACATCATGTTAAAAATCAGAGACATTACTTTGCTAACAAAGGTCCATCTAGTCAAAGCTATGGGTTTTCCAGTAGCCATGTATGGATGTGAGTTCAGTTCAGTTCAGTCGCTCAGTCGTGTCCGACTCCTTGCGACCCCATGAATTGCAGCCCGCCAGGCCTCCCTGTTCATAACCATCTCCCGGAGTTCACTCAGACTCATGTCCATCGAGTCAGTGATGCCATCCAGCCATCTCATCCTCGGTCGTCCACTTCTCCTCCTGCCCCCAATCCCTCCCAGCATCAGAGTCTTTTCCAGTGAGTCAACTCTTCACATGAGGTGGCCAAAGTACTGGAATTTCAGCTTTAGCATCATTCCCTCCAAAGAAATCTCAGGGTTGATCTCCTTCAGAATGGACTGGTTGGATCTCCTTGCAGTCCAAGGGACTCTCAAGAATCTTCTCCAACATAATACTTCAAAAGCATCAACTCTTCGGCGCTCAGCCTTCTTCACAGTCCAACTCTCACAACCATACATGACCACAGGAAAAACCATAGCCTTGATTAGACGGACCTTAGTCGGCAAAGTAATGTCTCTGCTTTTGAATAAACTATCTACGTTGGTCATAATTTGGACTATAAAGGAAACAGTGCCAAAGAATTGATGCTTTTGCACTGTGGTGTTAAAGAAGACTTTTGAGAGGCCCTTAGACTGCAAGGAGATACAACCAGTCCATCCTAAAGAAAATCAGTCCTGAAGGACTGATGCTGAAGCTGAAATTCCAACACTTTGGCCATGTGATGTGAAGACCTGACTCATTGGGAAAGACTGTGATGCTGGGAAAGATTGAAGGCAGGAGGAGAAAGGGACAAGAGAGGATGAGATCGTTGGATGGCATCACCAACTCAGTGGACATGAGTTTGAATAAGCCCCGGGAATTGGTGATGGACAGGGAAGCCTGGTGTGCTGCAGCATGTGGTCGTAGAGTCAGACATGACCCAGCCACTGAACTGAACTATTACACTGTATGTATGTACTGTTTTCTCTATTCACTCATCTCTCAATGGACATATAAGTTGTTTCCACATTTTGTTTTTTTTTTAAATAGTGCCACTGTAAACATTAATCATGCATGTATCTTTTCAAATTAAAGTTTTGTCTGGATATATGCCCAGGAGTGGCATTGCTGGATCATATGGCAACCCTATTTTTGGTTTTCTGAGGAACCTTCATACTATTTTCCATAGTGGTTGCAACAATTTACATTTCCACCAACAGTGTAGGAGGGTTGCCTTTTCTTCACATCCTCTCCAGCATTTACTATTTATAGATTCCTTAATGACAGCCATTCTGACTGATGTGAGGTGATTCCTCACCATAGTTTTGATTTGTATTTCTCTATTAGTGATGATGACCAGTCATGTATATTTTGGCTATTTGTATTTCTTTTTTGGAGAAATGTCTACTTAGGTCTTTTGCCCATTTTTCAACTAGGTTGTTTTTTGGTTTTGAATTGTATGAGCTGTTTGGAAATTTTGGAAATTAAGTCCTTGTTGGTTGCATCATTTGCAAGTATTTTCTCCCAGTCCATAGGTTGTCTTTTCATTTTGTTTGTGATTTCCTTTGCTGTGAAATGCTTATAAGTTTGATTAGGTCCCATTTATTTATTTTTGCTTTTATTTCTATTGCCTTGGGAGACTGACCTAAGAAAACATTAGTGTGATTTATGTTCAAGAATGTTTTGCCTGTTTTCTTCAGAGAGTTTTATGGTGTCATGTCTTATGTTTAAGCCTTTAAGCCATTTTATTTATGTGTATGGTGGGCTTCCCAGGTGATTCAGTGGTAAAGAACCTGACAACTCAGGAGACACAAGAAACGTGAGTTCAATCCCTGGGTCAGGAAGACACTCTGGAGAAGCAAATGGCAACCCACTCTATTATTCTTGCCTGTGAAATCTCATGGACAGAGGAGCCTGGTAGGTCACAATCTATGGGGCTGCAAAAAGTAGGACATGACTTAGAGACTGTGCAGGCATGGTGTGAGGGGGTATTCTAACTTCATTGATTTACATGCAGCTGTCCAACTTTTCCACATTGCTTGCTGAAGAGACCATCTTTTCCCAATTGGCATTTTTGCCTCCTTTGTTGAATATTAATTTTCCATAGGTGTGCAGGTTTATTTCTGGGTTCTCTATTCTGTCCCATTGATCTGTTTTTGTGCCAGTACCACACTGTTTTGATTACTGCAGCTTTGTAGCACTGTCTGATGTCTGGGAGGGTTATGCCTCCTGTTTTGTTCTTTAGCCTCAGGATTGCTTTGGCAGTTTGGAGTCTTTTATGGTTCTGTATAAATTTTATGATTATTTGCTCTAATTCTGTGAAAAATGTCATGGGTAATTTGATAGAGATTGCATTAAATCTGCAGATTTAATTGGTTAGTATGGCCATTTTAACAATATTAATTCTTCCAATCCAAGGGCATCGGATGGCTTTCCATTTCTTTGAATCATCTTCAGTTTCCTTTATTATGTAATTCTCAGTATGTAAGTTTTTCAACTCCTTGGTGAGATTTATTCCTAAGTATTTTATTTTTGATGTGTTTTTTAAAAACGGAGTTTGTTTACATTCTCTATTTCATTGTTGGTCTAAAGAAATGCAATTGATTTCTCTATGTTAATATTGTATCCTGCTACCTTGCTGAGTTTATCAGTTCTAGAAGTTTCTGAGTGGAGTCAGGGTTTTCTATAGAGTATCATGCCATCTGCACATAATGACAGTGTTAAATCTCTTCCCTACCAACTTGAATACCTTTTCTTTCTTTTTCCTTTTGGATTGTTATGGCCAGGATTTCTAATACTATTCTAAAGAGAAGTGGTGAGAGTGGGCATCCTTCCCTTGTTCCATGTTTTGGCAAGATGGCTTTCAGCTTTTTGTGATTGAGTATTATAATGGCTGTGGGTTTGCCATGAATAGCTTTTATTATGTTGAGATATGTTGTTCCCTCTGTACTGACTTTTGTAAAGTTTTTTTTTTTTTTTAATCATGAATGGATGATGGATGTTAAATTTTACCACAGCTTTTTCTGCATCTATTGAGATAATCAAGTGGTTTGTATCTTTATTTTTGTTGATATGGCATATCACATTGATTGATTTTCATATATTGAACCATCCTTTTGACCCTGGGAAGAACTCAACTTGGTCATGGTGTATGAACTTTCTTATTTGTTGCTGGATTTGGGTTTCTGTTTGTTTGTTGAGAATGTTTGCATCTATATTCACCAAACATACTTGCTTGTAATTTTTGTGGTAGTGTGTTTGTCTGGTTTTGCTATCAGGGTGATTGGTTTCTTCATAGAATGTCTGTTCCCTCCTCTTCAATCTTTTGGAAGAGTTTGAGAACTGGTATAAGTTTTTTTTTTTTTAATATATATTTGGTTGAATATACCTGTGAAGTCATCTCAACCTAGACTTTTGTTTGTAGAAAGTTTTTTGTTTCATTACCAAATCTATTTCACTTCTACTGATTGGTCTGTTCAAGTCCTCCATGCAGTATTGGTGGGCTCTGTGTTTCTAGAAATTGTCCACTACTTCTAAGTAGTTGAATCTGTTGATGTATAACTGCTCATAGTATTCTCTTATGGTTTTTTTATTTCTTCAGTATTGGTTGTGATTTCTCCTCTTTCATTTTTTAGTTTATTCGGGTTTTCTCTCTCTTCTTCCTGGTGAGCCTGGCCAGAGGTNGGGCTCTGTGTTTCTAGAAATTGTCCACTACTTCTAAGTAGTTGAATCTGTTGATGTATAACTGCTCATAGTATTCTCTTATGGTTTTTTTATTTCTACAGTATTGGTTGTGATTTCTCCTCTTTCATTTTTTAGTTTATTCGGGTTTTCTCTCTCTTCTTCCTGGTGAGCCTGGCCAGAGGTTTGTCAATTTTGTTTACCATTTCAAAGAAACAGCTCTTAGTATTATTGACTTTTTCCATTTTTTTTTAATCTCACTTTAATTATTTTCCCTCTGATCTGTATTACAATTTCCTTCCTTCTGCTGACTTTTGTTTTTCTTTTTCTAATTCTTTTACATAGTATGTTAGGTTGTGTATTTGAAAATTTTCTTGCTTCTTGAAAAGGGCCTGAATTGCTATGAATTTCCAAGACTGCTTTTCATGCAGCCCATAGATTTTGTATGGTTCTATCATTTGTCTCAAGATATTTTTTAATTTCTTCTTTGACTTCATCATTGACTAATTGGTTTTTAAGTAGCATGTCGTTTAGTCTGCATGTAATTTTCTTGTTTGCTTGTTTCTTTTTCTGTGGTTGGTTTCTAGTTGCATGTCACTGTGATCAGAAAAGATGCTTGAATATTTCTATACTCTCAAATTTGTTGAGGCTTTTTTTGTGCCCTGGTATGGCTAATCCTAGAGAATGTTTCATGTGCACTTGAGAACTATGTGTACTCTTTTTCTGGATGTAATGGCCTGAAAATATCAATTGAGTCCTATCCTTTAGGATCTCTGTTGCACTATTTTTGTTCTCAAATATCTGTCCACTGATGTAAGTGGGGTGTTAAAGTCTCCTACTATTATTGTATTCCCATCAGTTTCTCCCTTTATGTTTGTTAGTATTTGTTTTGTGTATTTGGGTGCCCCTATATTGGATGCATATAGCCTGATGAGTGTCATATCCTCTCCTTTTATTGATCCTTGTATCATTATACAGTGTTCTTTTTCTTTATAGCCTTTGCTTTAAAGTCTGTTTTTTTTTCTGATATAATTATTGTGATCCCCACTTCCTTGTTTTTTCTGTTTGTATGAAATCTTTTGCCATCCCCTCACTTTCAATCTATGTGTGTTCTTTGCCCTGAAGTGGGTTTCTTTTAGGCAGTATTTGTAGACTTTGATTTTTAATAAATTCAATATGCCATGTCTTTTAATTGAAGAATTTAGTCCATTAACATTTAAGGTAATTATTGACTGCTTTGCATTTCTTGCCATTTTAACCCTTGTTTTCTTATTGGTTTTATATTTCCTGTCTCTTTTTCATTTTGTGATTTGATGATTTTCTTTTGTATTATGCTTTCACTCTGTATGTTTTGCTTTTTGTGAATGTATTGTATGGTTTTGATTGGTGGTTACTCTGTTTTTCTAGTATGTTAACCCTTTCCTATATCTACTTGCTTTTAAATGCTAGTCATATAGGCTAAAACACATTCTAGGAAAAAAAAATCTACATTTGCTTACTCTCATTCCCCACATTTTATGATTTTGTTGTCTTCTTTCACATCTTCATGTTCATCCTCTTGCTACTCATTGTGGTTATCACTTTTACAGAACTGTTTTGATTTTTCAAAATCTGTGTACTGGCTTATTTGAATGATTTACTTTCCAATTCTGATGTTCTCTTTCCTATAGCTCTTACTTCCCTTCTATGTAGAGATGAATTTTCAATAGTTCCTTTAGGATAGGTTTAATATTGCTGTATTCTTTTAGTTTTTGCTTATCTTAGAAATTCTTTCTCTCTCTTATTCTAAATGATAATCTTGCTGGGTAGAGTATTCCAGGTTGTAGATTTTTCTCCTTCAGGACTTTGAGAATATCTTACCACTCTTTTCTGGCATGTAATGTTTCTATAGAGCAATCAGTTGATAGCCTTATGGGGGGTTCCTTTGTCTTTTTTTTTTTTTTTTCCTGCCTCTAGAATATTCTCTTTAACTTTTGCCATGTGGCACTAGTGGTAAAGAATCCTGCTACCAATGCAAGAGACATGAGACACAAGTTTGATCCCTGCGTCAGGAAGATCCCCTGGAGTAAGAAATGGCAATCCACTCTAGTATTCTTGGCTGGAGAATCCCCATGGATTCCCCATGGAATCCCCACCCTGCCAGAGGTGGCTGGCAGGCTACAGTCCGTAAGGTTGCTAAGCATCAGATATGACTGAAGCGACTCAGCATGCACGCATGTCTTGACGTAGGTCTGCTTGTGTTTATATTGTTTGGAATGCTCTGTGGTTCTTATATTTGGATATGTTTCCTTCTTTAATTTGAGACATTTTTAGTCATAATTTCTTCAACCTCTTCAAATACTAAGTCCCCTACATATGAACCTTCAGGTTGGGAACTATCAGTGATGTGTGTGTTTGCACGTCCAAATACATGCTAGTTCACGTGTCTGGAGAACACTGTCACATGGATGCACCTTCTACAAGTGGTTGTGCTTTTGTGTACTTTATTTGAGGAGGCAATGTTAGTTTTTGAAACATAGGACACAAATGTAGAACAGCACCTGAAGCTTGCAGCAGCTTCCAGTACTACCATTTCATCCACTCTGAGGAAAAAAGAGCTACTACCTGGACATCACTGCATCATTCTTTTATGAGGGTAGACAGAATTTAACCCAGCAAGGAACCAGAATGTGTGCTATCCATGTTAGGCATGAGTGAAACCACAGCTGATAATGCTTCAGCTCTACTATCTACTATCTCCAACTTCCTCACCCTCCTCCAGTCAGTAGGCTCTTCTTGACTCTCCACTTGATGCCAGACCATGTATGACAGCTGTTGTAGTATAGTACTGCACTTTTCAAGGTACTGTACTATAAGACTAAAAATGTTTCTTGTTTTTTATGTATTTATGTGAAAAATCTTATATCATTCTATATTTGTTATATAATGATATATATTATTAAACAATTGTGTTAGTTTGGTACCTAGGCTAACTTCATTGGATTTGTGAACAAATTGGACATGTGAACATGCCTTTGAAACCGAACTTGTTTTTACGTAGGGGACTTACTATACATTTTCAATCCCCTTTTCTCCTTCTTCTGGGGTTATTATGCACATATTGGCATGTTTCATATTATCCCGTTTAAGTCTCATATTGTTTTTTTTTCCTTTTGGCTGTCTGCTGTGCAGATTGAGTGACTTCTATTGTTCTATATTCCAGATTACTTATTCTTCTGAATTATTAATCCTGCTTTTCAACACCTGTAGCTCAGCTTTTGTCCTGGCAAATGAATTTCCCAATTTTTTTTAGTATTTGGTTATAGTCTTTAGTTCCTTTTTATAGTAATCTACATTTTAAGCAATAGCCCTTTTTAAAATTCCTTCAGTATTTTAATTATTGCCCTTGAACTTGGTCTCTATTAGACTGAAGAGAAACTGACATTTACCAGTCCTGTAGCCACTGATGAGTTTTCCAAACTTGCTGGCATATTGAGTGCAGCACTTTCACAGCATCATCTTTCAGGATTTGAAATAGCTCAACTGGAATTCCATCACCTCCACTAGCTTTGTTCACAGTGATGCTAAGGCCCACTTGACTTCATATTCCAGGATGTCGGGCTCTAGGTGAGTGATCACACCATTGTGATTATCTGGGTCGTGAAGATTTTTTTTGTACAGTTCTTCTGTGTATTCTTGCCATCTCTTAATATCTTTTGCTTCTGTTAGGTCCATACCATTTCTGTCCTTTATCAAGCCCATCTTTGCATGAAAAGTTCCCTTGGTATCTCTAATTTTCTTGAAGAGATCTCTAGTCTTTCCCATTCTATTGTTTTCCTCTATATCTTTGCATTGATCACTAAGGAAGGCTTTCTTATCTCTCCTTGCTATTCTTTGGAACTCTGCATTCAAATGAGTATATCTTTCCTTTTCTCCCTTGCTTTCTGCTTCCCTTCTTTTCACAGGTATTTGTAAGGCCTTCTCAGACAGCCATTTTGCTTTTTTGCATTTCTTTTTCTTGGGGATGGCCTTGATTCCTGTCTCCCATACAATGTCACGAACCTCCATCCATAGTTCATCAGGCAATCTGTCTATCAAATCTAGGCCCTTAAATCTATTTCTCACTTCCACTGTATAGTCATAAAGGATTTGATTTAGGTCATACCTGAATGATCTAGTGGTTTTCTCCACTTTCTTCAATTTTATATGCCAACAAATTTGGAAAACTTACCAGTGGCCACAGGACTAGAAAAGATGAGTTTTCATTCCAATCCCAAAGGCAATGCCAAAGACTGCTCAAACTACCACACAATTGCACTCATATCACACGATAGTAATACTTAAAATTCTCCAAGCCAGCTTTCAGCAATATGTGAACCATGAACTTCCTGATGTTCAAGATGGTTTTAGAAAAGACAGATGAACCAGAGATCAAATTGCCAACATCTGCTGGATCATCGAAAGAGAGTTCCAGAAAA
Source organism: Oreotragus oreotragus (assembly GCA_006410675.1). NCBI lineage: Eukaryota > Metazoa > Chordata > Mammalia > Artiodactyla > Bovidae > Oreotragus > Oreotragus oreotragus. The sequence goes on along the minus strand of SJYX01005595.1, from coordinate 20,771 downwards.
ACATCTATTTCTGCTTTATTGACTATGCCAAAGCCTTTGTGTGGATCACAATTAACTGTGGAAAATTCTGAAAGAGATGGGAATACCAGACCACCTGATCTGCCTCCTGAGAAATTTGTATACAGGTCACGAAGCAACAGTTAGAACTGGACATGGAACAACAGACTGGTTCCAAATAGGAAAAGGAGTACGTCAAGGCTGTATATTGTCACCCTGCTTATTTAATTTATATGCAGGGTACATCATGAGAAATGCTGGGCTGGAGGGAGCACAAGCTGGAATCAAGATTGCCAGGAGAAATATCAATAACCTCAGATATGCAGACAACACCACCCTATGGCAGAAAGTGAAGAAGAACTAAAGAGCCTCTTGATGAAAGTGAAAGAGGAGAGTGAAAAAGTTGGCTTAAAGCTCAACATTCAGAAAACGAAGATCATGGCATCCATCACTTCATGGCAAATAAATGGGGAAACAGTGGAAACAGTGGCTGACTTTATTTTTCTGGGCTCCAAAATCACTGCAGATGGTGACTGCAGCCATGAAATTAAAACACGCTTACTCTTTGGAAGGAAAGTTATGACCAACCTAGACAGCATATTAAAAAGCAGACATTACTTGGCCAACAAAGGTCTGTCTAGTCAAGGCTATGGCAAGGCTATGGTTTTTCCAGTGGTCATGTATGGATGTGAGAGTTGGACTATAAAGAAAGCTGAGCTCCAAAGAATTGATGCTTTTGAACTGTGGTCTTGGAGAAGACTCTTGAGCGTCCCTTGAACTGCAAGGAGATCCAAGTAGTCCATCCTAAAGGAGATAAGTCCTGGGTGTTCATTGGAAGGACTGATGTTGAAGCTCAAACTCCAATACTTTGGCTACCTGATGTGAAGAGCTGACTCACTGGAAAAGCCCCTGATGCTGGGAAAGATTGAAGGGAGAAGGGGACGACAGATGAGATAGGTGGATGGCATCACTGATTTGGTGTACATAGATGGACAGGGAGGCTTGGAGTGCTGCAGTTCATGGGGTTGCAAAAAGTCAGGCATGACTGAGCAACTGAACTGAACTGATCTGTTTCATTGTTCTTTCCCAGGAATTCTCTTGATCTTTCCACAGGGAGTGGTTCCTCTGCTTCTTCACTTTACTTATATTTCTGTTACTCTATGAGTTTAGGAGAAACAATTACCTACTGTAGTGTTAGAGGGCTATTTTTATGTAGGAGCATCCCTGTGTAACTTGTGAGGGTTGAATACTTATAGCATGAGGGTTGTTTTTAGTACAGATGTCTTCCACCCCCATCCTCAGTGCATGCTGGCCACTATCCCCATGACAGGAGGTGTGACTGTTGGCGTGACAGTGAGAGCCTCCAGTGGATCTTTACTGAGGCCTCATCTGTGCTCTCTTCCATAGCCCTATCAAGGACAGAATCTTCTCCCCCAGTGTGGGAGGAGATGCTCCCAATCTATTTTTGAGCTGTGGTGTGAAACAGGTGGGACTGGAATGTTCCCACTGGGAGAGTAGTCACTGAGTAATCGTCCTCTGGAGTTGTTCAGCACTAAGTGTGCTCTGTTGTGTCACCTGTTGTGTGGGCTCACAAAGTACACTGTTGTTGGCTCTGCCCTTGGTCCTGTCTCTACTGTGGGAATGTTGGCAATCAGCCCTGGTGTTCCTCGGGCAATATTTTCACAGGGCCATCAGTACAGACCCACCAGAGTCAGGTTCCAGGACTGCAGTACTCATGCACACGACCCACTGTGGGAGCTACCGACACTGGAAAACCAAAGCCTCACATGCACGTGCCCATAAAGCCCACACTGCTAAGGTCAGACCCGTCCCAGCAGCAGTAGCACCCATTGCTTGGACCTCCTGAAGGTGCTGAATTTACAAAGCTGGTGGAGCTATAAATCCATGACCTGCACGGCCTTGGGGGGATTTCAATCCTGTTTCCTAACAGGAAGCAGGGGCTTGTGCAGCCCCTGGGGCTTCTCTGTGATTTCAGCCCCATCTCCATGTGGGGGCACTCTGCTGGCACCTGTTCCTAGAGTGCACTGAGGTGGTGGCTTGTGCAGGACCCCACCGAGACCACAGCTGGGTGTGCACTCCCAGGGCCCATGGTGGTGGGTGCTGGTGTGTGGAAAAGAGGCCATTATGGCAGCCCGCCCCACCCTTCCCCTCACACCGCTGGACAATGGAGGACGGGGCTTTGTTTCTATGGTGGCCCAGGCTTCTCCCACCTACACCCCTGGTTGCAGCCATACACTGCAGCCACTTCAGGTGGAACCCACACAGCCAACTGCAGTCCTTTCCCTGGGATTGTCCTCTAAACCCTGATTCTAGTACCCAGCCCTGGCCCATAGCAGCAGATGCACCCCTCAGGTTGGGGTGGGTGTGCAGGGCAGTGGCAGGGACTGTCTATGCAGGTCTCTGTTGTCTGCTTACGACAAACTTGCTGCTGCCTTCTCCTCTGAGCCTCTAGAGCTCCCTTTTCTGTCCTGGCTGACCTCCTCACTGGCAAAGGTGCTTCCCCAGATGCAGGAACATTTCCTTTCTCAGTACCCTCCCAGGGGCACAGATCCTATCCTGCTTCCTCCTGTTTTTATTTCCTTTTGGCCTACCTGGTTGCATGCTCTTTCTTGTCCTTTCAAGTGTTTGCGATCTTCTGCTGGTGTTTAGGTGTTCTATGAGAGTTGTTCCACTTGCAGATGTATTTTTAAGAATTACTTATTTGGTTGTGCTGGGTCTTCACTGCTGTGCAGGCTTTCCTCTAGCTGCAGCAGGTGGGTACTACTCTAGTTATATTGCACGGGCTTCCACTGACATGACTTCTCGTTGCAGAGCAGAGACTCTAGGTGTGTGGACTTTAGTAGGTGTAGCATGTGGGCTCAGTAGTTCTGTTCTCTGGCGCTAGCGCTCAGGCTCAATAGTTGTGGTGCATAGGCTTAACACCAGCATGTGGGATCTTCCCAGACCAGGGATCAAACCTGCATCTTGTGCACTGGACGTACATGTTTACTCACTCAGTCACATCTGCCTCTGCGATCTCATGGACTGCAGCCCTGCCAGGCTCCTCTGTCCATGGGGATTCTCCAGGCGAGGATACTGATGTGGGTTGCCATGCCCTCCTCCAGGGGATCTTCCCAACCCAGGGATGGAACCCAGGTCTCCCGCATTGCAGGCAGATTCTTTACCAACTGAGCCACCAGGGAAGCTCTCATCTCCTGCACTGGCAGGCAGATTCCTTAACAAAGAGCCAGCAGAGAAGCCCTGTAGATGTATTTCTGATGTATTTGCGGCAGGAAGTAAGTTCCATATCCTTCTACTCCACTATCCTGATTGGAGTCCCCACAGATTTTTAATGCATTATTTGCTGACTTAATTTTCTCTCTATGCTTTCAGCACAAAAATTCAACACCACTATACATAAAATACGTAAACAACAAATACCTACTACCGTACAGTGGTGGGAACTATTAACATACTGTTTCTTGAATTAATCTATAAAATTAAAAGCTTCTGCACAGCAAAAGAAACTATAAGCAAAGTGAAAAGATAACCTTCAGAATAGGAGAAAATAATAGCAAATGAAGCAACTGACAAACAGCTAATCTCAAAAATATACAAGCAACTCAATTCCAGAAAAATAAACGACCCAATCAAAAAATGGGCCAAAGAACTAAACAGACACTTCTCCAGAGAAGACATACAGATGGCTAACAAAACACATGAAAAGATGTTCAACATCACTCATTATCAGAGAAATGCAAATCAAAACCACAATGAGGTACCGTTTCACGCTAGTCAGAATGGCTGCGATCCAAAAGTCTACAAGCAATAAATGCTGGAGAGGGTGTGGAGAAAAGGGAATCCTCTTACACTGTTGGTGGGAATGCAAACTAGTA
>SJYX01005595.1:0-15543 GCA_006410675.1 Oreotragus oreotragus | reverse complement strand
CACCCATGGTGGATTCATGTTGATGTATGGCAAAATCAATACAATATTGTAAAATAATTAGCCTCCAATTAAAATAAATTTTAAAAAAATAAAAAATAAAACTCTTAAAGAGACTATAATGTGAAGCCAAAGTTCAGAACTGCTTCATTTCATTAAGTTTAGTTTGGTTTGGTTTAGTTTGCTTTCTATATTTTCTTTAATGAATATTAGTGATTTATATTAACATTTATCTTTTCCTTTGACCTTCAAACCTGATGGTCATAGGCAAAATACTGTGGCATAATTATTTTCGTTTCCTTTGTAGCTGTGATTATTAAAACTTCTTGTTTATAACTTGAAAAAAATCTATAATGGAAAAGAATCTGAAATAAAAATATATATACACACATAAATATAAAACTGAATCACTGAGCTGTAACACTTGAAACTAATGCAGTATTGTAAATTAACTATTAATAATAAAAAAAATCCAAAAAACCAAAACCCCTCAAAATCTTCATAGTTCCATTACATGGAATGAATATCTAGAAACTACAGGGCTAAACTGAAAACTCCATCCTGCATTTATTAGCAATGTTGTTTCACTACCTTGTCATCAATGTTTAAAAACAGATCTGCAGCAGAAGACTCAGGGGAAACACAGAAGCTCTCTGTACAGATATATTCTTAAACTTTTGATAAGGTTCTACAGTGAAAATTCTTGGAGAAAATAAAATGCCACGAGGCAATGGACAAAAGGAGCCTATGGGATAGAAAGCAAATCCAGTAACAGGAAACTGCATCACTTTTGGCAGGAAGGTCAACAGTGGGAAGGTAATTTCCTGCAGGTGTCAAGATTCCATAGACTCACAGCACTAATTTCTTGGAATGCCAATTACAGTGAAAAGCCTCAGACCAGGACAACAGCTACCTGTCAAAAGGAGCTCAATATTGAAAAGGAGGCAGATGCTCTAGGTAAATAAGTGATACCAGAATGTGAGTTAGGTACCCTTGTGAGAAATACTAACTCTGGGCCAACATCGTCTTCAGAAGCCCACTCCTAGGCCAACATCGTCTTCAGAAGCCCACTCCTAGGCAGTGTCGTGCATTCCAGAGAGCCTAACAGTCAAACCTGTGCACTTGTTCAAAACACACGGCTCACACGCAGTGATCCTGCCTGTACATAAAAGCGAGATGAGACACATCAGCCCCCCATTCACCCCCATCAGGGGGACGCCACGTCTCCCCTGCAGCAGGGCTCTGCCTGTCCATTTCCACAGCCCCTCCTCCAGCCTTCTTTCGCCCTCCCTCTGCCAAATGGATCTAACTAATTACCACAGTGGTTTGAGACTCTCAAATTTCTTCCCTTCAAGCTGTAAAGATATCCTCAGACCGAGCCTCACATTCAGAACGGCTGTCAGCTCTCACTTTAATGGGCACTTAAATTTAATGTGAAGCTGATGCCTGTGGAAGACCTTGATTAAATCTGCAAACAGTAGACTCTAACTAAATCAGAATTTTAGAGTTGTTTCATTTCGCCTTTCAAGCTTAAATCCCAGAAGTTTTCTTTTTTTTTCTGTGCAAAGAATTGCAAGAGTTTGTTTGCAAAGACCCTGAGTATCAGTCAGGCAGCAAAGTGTAACAAGCAGGACACTGCCGTGCTTTTACAGAGAGAAACCCCTCAGCTTACAAGGCCATATGATTTAAAGATCCTTCCTTTTCATTGCTCTGTTCTGCTCCCTCCCTTTCAAAATCTGTAACTGTTTACTTTCACGACTATAATATTATAAGCGACTATATATGAAAAATTTACTTAAACCTTCCTAGTACTCTTTTATGCACACTGCAATCAAGAATTTTAGACTATCTGGATGGAGTGAGAAATAAAATGAAAGAAATGGACAGTATCTCCACAAACAACGTTGGTGCTCCCACCAGTTGCAAATTTCCAACCTGGCTCGGCTTCTCCTGTCTCTTCTTTTGTCTCTGATCACTGTACAGCCGATCCTCCTTGAAGAGGTAATAAAAGACAGATGTTAAAAGACCTGGAAGGCTCATGTTCTTCTTCATTGGCTGCTGTTTCGAAAGGAGGTTGCTGGCTTTTGATTTTTATTTTGAGCTCTTCCTACATCATTTGATTCAAACAGGTCTTTCAAAGAAAACAAATCAAAAGTGTCAAGACCTGTGAAGCATGAAAAATAAATTGCTTTTTCCAACTCCATAAAGCACCAGAAAAGCATTAAAGTCTATCTTCTTATATAAACCTCTAACCTCATCCTCTAATCTACACGATTCACAAAATATTTACATATTCTTCTGTATAATACATGACAAGAGACCAAGCCTTATTACAAAGAAATGAAACTGGGAAAACAGCTAATATTTAAGCAAGTGTTATTTTGGAGTTTGACTAGACATACATAAAACAGTCAAACTTCTGAGGCTGCTGGGTAAGACAGTCCCCTCAGACACAGGTGCTTGCTGTTGAAGGCTCCGTGCTGGGCGCTCAGGCTTCAGGAGAGGAGAACACACAGCAGGAAAGAAAGCCTTGCAAATCGTGCCAGGTACGAAATGCCCTGTCCTGAGGCTCTCGTTGAGCTACAGCACAAGGCTGTGGCTCGATTTCCCTTCTTGTAATATAATAGAGACCTGCCTTTCTGTGCTTGGCTTTCCATCACTAACTTGACTTTGGGGTTAAAACAGTACTCGTCCTTAACATTTAAAAAAAAAAAAAAAAGTTTTGCAGTTTAGGGATGAAGTGGTTGGCAGTCATCAGATTTCTGCTAAGAACTATACATGATACAAGGAACAGCAGATGGTTTTGGAAGGGAGAGATTTATAAAGGTAATTTGTAGTGGAATAACACTATTTTCTGAACTAGGTAAAAATAAGTCACAAAGACAAGCAAAGACTCAGATGTATCCCTTTAGTTATCAGTTCAGTTCAGTTCAGTCGCTCAGTCATGTCCCATCTCTTGGTGACCCCATGGACTGCCTTCCCTGTCCATCACAAAATCCCGGAGCTTACTCAAACTCATGTCCATCGAGTCAGTGATACCATCCAACCGTCTCATCCTCTGTTGTCCCCTTCTCCTCCCACCTTCAATCTTTCCCAGCATCAGGGTCTTTTCCAATAAGTCAGTTCTTCACATCAGGTGGCCAAGGTAATGGAGTTTCAGCTTCAACATCAGTCCTTCCAATGAGTATTCAGGACTGATTTCCTTTATACGTCACTAAATATTCCAAGAAATCTTTGCTCAGCAGCCTAAGATAAAAACTTGATCAGCTGACATTTTTAGGTTCTGATGCTCTGATCCTATTTAAGACAGACAGTGCAGTGTCTCATATGATTAAAGAGGATAAAGGACAAAAAGAGTGCATATATGTATGTGTGTAACTGACTCACTTTGCTGTACATGTGAAACTAACACAACACTGCAAATCAACTATACTACAATAATAATAACTTTTAAAAAAGGGATAAAGGCAAAGGCCCTTTTCCCCAGGAAAAGAAACTCGTGTAGAATGGCATCCAAGGGAGTCGGTGAGTGAAGGCCACATTTCTCTATGAGTGTAAATGCTCTAGCGAGTGAGCAGCGCCCACAGGGAGGAAATACCTCAGATCAGGGCACCACCTGCAGGCACACGGTGCATCACCAAAGACAGGCAGGGAGCAGGGCACTAGTTTGGGGCACATCTATGACCTTTCACAACCAACTCTCCTACTGGCACCGAAAGAGGCATTACTAAAAATATGAGTATAGTTACCACCGAAATCAATGAATCTACCAAACCTACCTGGCAGTTCACAGCAACCACAGAAGCAGTGAGTTGTGGAAGCTGGAGGGTGGGATGAAGAAACACCTCAGTCTTTACTTAGAACCTTCTCACCTTAGTGATGGCTGTCCCCCCAAGAGAGGAGAAGTGGCAGAAAAGGAATACTATGGTTTTATATAATAAAACTCTTCTATTCCTTATAATAGTATGAACGACTGTATACATTCTCTTAATTCCTGAGTCACAACTCACTTCAGTAGAGTTTGCTCCCATTCAAAGGGGCAAAAATTCTCTTGCTAATGCAGAATAACTTCAAATGGCCAACTCAAGAGAAAAAGGAAGGAGAAAAGGTTTAAAATTTGGCAATATGCTGAATATTCCAGAATACCACATTAAAACCTGAGGCAAAGGCATAATATGAGTCTCATAATTATATACAGACATACAATTATATACATTTTGATATTTATTAACAAAGATGGTCCAGAAAAGGTCTGGGCCAACATTACAGTGATAAGTGTTAAACTAAAAGCTGTTCTCAGTTGTATTGTTTATAGGCGACAGTAACCAGTCCAGAAGGCTGCTTTCTCTCCTAAAAAAGGACTTGAGTCACATCATTCAAGTGTTATATTTCAAAAGAAATACTTCCTCTTCTCTTTTGACAAAGTAAAATACACTGGAGGTCTTTGTTTTTACCTGCAAGCCTGTCTTCCTGAGAAGCATGCACATGTGGATGGACGAAGGAGGTAGGGCAGAGGGAGAAAGTGACGAAAAAGAAAAAGGCAAAGTCGTAAAGTTGGAAATAAAAGCCAGTGAAGAAGACGGGCTACCAACTGCCCAGGAACCATTCACTGAAGCAACTCCTCCAGCTCCTCCAGATCCATGTCCAGAGCAGAGCTGAGCGAGTCCAAAGTGGAGGACGGATCCTTGCTTCTCTGGACACTCGGTCTGGGTTGGGGCGTTTCAGGTTGGACGGAATCCTTCTTCATGTCTTTACCTCCACTGAGGATCCGCTGGCTCTCAAAAAAGAACTGGTTTGGATGACTCAAAGAAAAGCCACAATCATCCACCTGCACAAGAAGCAGATGTGTGTCACAATAATACATACATAACAAAAGTACAAATAAAGGGGGTGTGAAGAATCATCCGGACCTCATTCAGAACCTACTCAACACCTGAAACACAGATTCTCCTTCAAAATCTCAACCACCACTCACACGATCTCACTCACAGGGAGCTCCAGCCACCCCCGACAGTAACACGCCGTGAGCGGTACTTCCAGCCCAGACCCCTGCTTCCCCACCCACCCCCTACCTGACACCTCAGACGCCCAAAGGCACGTTAGAGCAAAATGCCTGGCATCTTGTCAGCCAATATTTGTTTAAAAAACAAGAAAAGAAAAGAGGAGGATCTTCCTGATGAGCTGAGCCTAGAAGGATGAGAGAGTAACAGCTGGGACGATGAGGGTGAGGGCCTACAAGCAGTGGGGCCCCAGGAGCAGAGCAGGGCCTCTTGCCTGGAAAAGCAAGGGGTGCAGGCGGGCTAGTGTGCAAGGCACAGAAAGGGGCGATAGGACACGAGGCTGGGAGAGCCCACGGCCAGAGCACAGAGACATCCGACAGCCGTGTCAGCAACCCAGACCCAGCTGTGTAGGGTCAAAATTTTTAGGGGTCACTAACATTTCTTAAGAGGGGAAGTGCTGTGATTAAAGATATGTGCAATCTTATGGTGGATTAAAAAGGATTAGCAGGGGGTTAAAGTTACCATTACAGTTCAAGATGAACCTACTTAACAAGTAGACCAATAAACAGAAAGAAGATCTTTCCTGGTAAAACTTACTTGAGAATCCTAGGGTTCTCTGATTCTCTGTAGTTATTATTGATACATGTTGGACCAATAATTTTGTAATAATTCAGTGTATAGCAGATTGATAGTGTACACACTGACTTAAGAGTTCTTACCCAGATCATTAAGAATAATTTTTTATCTGTTCCTTTCCTGCTTAGTTTCAAAATATTTACTGAATGTTTTATCTATAATTTCTATTAACAATGGAGTCATTTTGTGAACTTTTTCATTATATTGCTTTTCACTCAATTCATTAAAAACTGGGAGATTCAATATAAAGTTTGCATTTTACAAAGTGTTTCATGAAAAGTAAGTTTATTTCCCAGCACATTTTCAACCAGAAGGCCTTGCTTTTATAAACAGAGAATTCTAGAGATTGGAAAGATGTAAGGAATCCTTTAAACTAAATCTCCTCCAAATACAGATGAAGAAAGTGAGACCCAAATGGTTTAGACACAGTCATGGCACTAGTAACCAGTTGTGCCTGAATTAGAATTCAGGCCTTTAGGTCACTTGCTGCTGCTGCTGCTGCTGCTAAGTCACTTCAAGTTGTGTCCGATTCTGTGCGACCCTATAGATAGCAGCCCACCGGGCTCCCTCATCCCCGGGATTCTCCAGGCAAGAATGATGGAGTGGGTTGCCATTTCCTTCTCCAATGCATGAAAGTGAAAAGTGAAAGTGAAGTCGCTCACTCGTGTCCGACTCTTCGCAACCCTATGGACTGCAGACTACCAGGCTCCTCCATCCACGGGATTTTCCAGGCAAGAACACTGGAGTGGGGTGCCATACTCTGAAATCTGTTTTAAGGGGTTTTATACAAAGTCAAGCTTATAATCACAGCATTATAAATATTATTTTAGAGATAAACTTGTTTATAAGAATTATAAAAAGCATAGTTGGGTCACTTTATGCAAAAAGAAGCTAGCACCTTTTGTGATCATTAATTACATATTTTCTACACCTTGTTTCAAGTTGTTAAAATTGTAAAAATATCCATCTCAGATATCTGTGGAGTAAATTGAATGATTAGATTTCAACATGGACAAAATGAAATGTGGTCATCTTTATATATTATGCACCAGGCTACTCTGGTGGCTCAGGTGGTAAAGTATCTACCTGCCATGTGAGAGACCCAGGTTCAAACCCTGGGTTGGGAAGATCCCCTGTAGAAGGAAATGGCCACCCACTCCAGTACCCTTGCCTGGAAAATGCCAAGGACAGAGGAGCCTGGTAGGCTACAGTCTATGGGGTCGCAGAGAGTCGGACACAACTGAGGGACTTCACTTTCACTTTTCACTTTATATTAAGCATCCGTTTCTTCTCCCCTGAAATGGGGGTAATAATAGTGATGTCATAGGGCTGCTACGAGGAAAACCAAGGAAATATGAGGATAAAAAGAAAGAGTTGTTGGGTCTATGAAATCTACATTAAATGCTTTGGAAAGATTCAAGAAAGGCAAGTTAGTTAAAAATAAAACAACCTGAATTCTCAAAAAGATAGGGAGAAAGATCATACTGCTTTGTATTATCATTAAGTTCTTTTTCCATTTTAAAGAAACATAAACTGGAAATCAGTGGTGGTTTATTATGTGCATGGTTTTTGAAAAAAAAAAATGAAATAAAATTCCCATCCCTAAACTACACTCAGGGGCTTCCCTGGTGGCTCAGAGGTTAAAGCGTCTGCCTCCAATGCGGGAGACCCAGGTTCGATCCCTGGGTCAGGAAGATCCCCTGGAGAAGGAAATGGCAACCCACTCCAGTACTCTTGCCTGGAAAATTCCATGGACGGAGGAGCCTGGTGGGCTATAATCCATGGAGTTGCAAAGAGTCGGACACGACTGAGCAACTTCCTAACCTAAACTACACTCAAACAAAAGACTTTGCCTTTCTATCAGAAAATTAGCAAATAAATGACATTCAAATGTTTTAAGTTGAAATTGTAATGTTTTGTTTGTGTTAGTTGCTTAGCTGTGTCCAACACTTTGAGACTCCATGGACTGTAGCCCTCCAGGCTCCTCTGTCCGTGGAATTCTTCAGGCAAGAATACTAGTGGGTAGCCGTTCCCTTCTCCAGGGGATATTCCTGACCCAAGGATCAAACCCAGGTCACCTGCATGCAGGCAGACTCTTTACCATTTGAGCCACCAAGGAAGCCCAAAATGTAATGTTAGGTTACATTTGAAATGTAATCCGTTTTAATTAACAGTTTTATTAACCAACTAAATAATGCCAAGGGTACCAAAATGAGGGCTGTAACCAAGGTTCTGTGTGGTGGCATGTTTCCCAACTTTCTCTCTTAGGTCTGCAATCGCCCTTTCTTAACTCATTTTATTAAATAAGCCAATTTTACCAAACATCTATTAAGATGCCTGATCGAATGATGAACTTATGAAGAGTTTCCTTCTGTTTACTAGACTGTATTTCTTCTAAGATGGGGTATTTCTTTTGAAATTTTTATTTCTTTCACTTTTATTTTTGGCTGAAGGAAGTTATCTTTCATCCTGTTCAGGTTCATAAAACTAGGAAGTTTTAGGGAGGAGGGGGAGAAGCATAAACCAAATAGAATGAAAATAGATTTTACTTTAAATCCAATTAGTAAAAAAAAATAGAGTAAGAGATTTATCCACATCAAAATCTCCCACTTCACTTAATGTGTAAAAGTTAGTCATGTCTGACTCTCTGCAGCCCCATAAACTATAGCCCTCCAGGCTCCTCTGTCCGTGGAATTCTCCAGGCAAGAATACTGAAGCAGGTTGCCATTTCCTACTGTAGGGAATCTTCCCAACCCAGGAATAGAACCTGTGCCTCCTATGAAGTCCCATTATTACCCCATTATTACTCATTAAAAAACAAAAGGGGGTGAGATTCAGTTTGCTTCATTCTATATTTGGAAATACTAAGTGAGAATTTTCACGATTTTGTTTGCTGTGAATGTTTCTCTCCTTGCCTTTTTTCTTGTTTGGTTGCTATTGGTGATATTTTTCTTTGTGGTTAATAATTTTTTTTTATTATTATGTTTTCTACTTTCTGTTAAGTATTAAGAGAGGGAAATCCTGTGGCCATCTTCACTCTGTCCTACGATCTCGGAAGTCCCAAAGCAAAGATCTAACAAAAGATGAGCAGAAGAAAGAGGTGAGATGGAGACCTTTATAGGCTACATTATAAATTTTGAGTTTCATCTTAAGAGGGATGGGGAAGGCTTTTTAAGTGTTTTTAAAAAGCACGTTACTGAAATGGTCAGATTTCTCTGTTTTACAAGTGACCTGGCAGCAGTGTGAAGGAGAAGGAACTGGGCAGATAAGTGTGCAGCTGCTGGGGAAGCAGTCAGGAAGCTGCTGCAGTGAGTGATCCACACAAGAGACAGTGGTGGCTCCTGGCCCAGGATTCTGACTGATCCCCAAAGTGATCTTGAGCAAGGATTAAAAAACTTAAGGGTACTTAGTGTATCCTATTTAAGACTGTAGGAAAATGTGTGATAGATTTTAATAAGATTTGTGTAGAGATCTCTTACAGTGAAAAGGAATTACGCTAAGCTGTTTGGAAAATAAGTATCCAGAATGACTCAGTACCTAAAGAGACTTATTTCTAAAGAAACAATTTTCAGTTAAAATCCAGAGTTTAATCTACACAAAGGCCTAGTGTCTTCACTTACAAACAGAGTATGACAAAATTTTTTTAAAAATCACTACAATATAAAATATTGCTCTTTAAAAACACTAAAGAAAACAGATTTCAAGCAGGCCCGTCTTTGATATCTACTAAGTGAATCTCTCTCTAACATCTGCTTTGAATCAGCATGTTTTGCACACGATGGCCTTCACAGTAACAAAGGTTTCATATATCTGCTGTAGCAAATGTGGATTCTGAAGGAATGGAAGCAATACTGTTTTACCTATGGGATGTTTGGGTTTTAATCAAGAGGTTTTCAATGACAGCTTATAATGAGGCAGCTGGTCTTACCAAAAAAAGCCATGTGGAACCATCACAGCACTGCTGTAAATGTTATCAGCTAACTGGTTCATTTTCAAAACTTTCATTAAAGTGAGTTTGATCACAGAGGGCTCCAAAAAAAATCACAGGTTTTTGGGGGAAAGCAGGCAGAATGACAACAACATGACAATAAAAACAGATTTCGTTTTTAAATTAAATTAGAAAAAACAGTAAGTGAAGAGAGAGATTCACAACAAAAAATCTATAGGGAGACATTTAGTGAATACAAACAGTCTTTTTATTCCATTGATTTATATGTGGTTTAAAGTAGATTTTCTATATGTGGGAGGATTTGGACATGTGTCTTTTTAGTCTCTTCATTAATCTAAGGCAAGTTTTAAACATTGGCAATAGTAGTAATACTCTTATAGGAATAATCAATAGGAGAGATGCTACAAAAGCAGATCTGAGAAATACACACTTCTTACTTTTTAGCAATGTCACAGACTCAGTGTTAAATATAGTTTTCATATCTTCTTAAAAAAAAGAGATTATATAAGTTGACCTTAATTTGTCAAAGTTATAAGGCCTCTTAATTAAAAAGGTCCACAAATAATTAAGAATTAAAGTAAATTAAAATTTTCAAGTTGAGCAAGCAAATTAAAGAATACAGTCTATAGGGGAAAGAGTTGTGCAAGGCTGATGCTGAAAATACCAAACATATGGCTCATCTGTTGAGATACCTATTTTAATAAAACTGATGACAATTTGTTGTTCACTACTATATTGATATTTAGTCCTTTCAACTTTGTGAAAATAAAATTTTTATGTTTTTAAATAAAAACACTATTTTCAACAGTTAGGTGTAATAGTAAGAGGACTGGACCCACGGCCCAGAGCAGACCAGGATTCTGTCTCCAGAATTCTGTTTCCATCAGGCAAGTCATGTTGAATTACTAGGCCCGCTTATTTTTTAAAGTAAACTGTGAAGGCTGGATTGTGACTCTAGACAGGAAAATACTAATGGCCTCCACAGTTGTTATTACAAACAGTTTCAGGTGCTCCAAAACAGCAGTCAGGATTGGTTCAAGAGCTCCTGTTCAAATCCTGTTCAAATACAAGCTTCACCCCTTAGGGCCTTAAGCCCTCAGACTCTCTAAGCTCTGACATGATGAGGATGCAGATCGGGCTTACTCTAGTCTGCAGTGTGAACCAAAGGACCAATGTGTCCAGAGCACTAAGTGCTAGGCCTAGCACACGTGAAGGGTTTTGTAGGTGTTGACTGATATTATTCAATACTATTATTATTTTCATTATTATCAGTGATGTTATAAGATACATTTGTCCTATAAAATTTAATGTAAGAAATTCTGCAATTATATAACCACAAAAGAAAAATGATTTCATGAAAACCAGAAAACATAAAACTGATGATAAAGTACCATGGTAGCTGATGATGAATTCCATACATGTAGCATCTTTTTTGGCAGGATCATGGATCCTTCTGAAACCTGATAAACACTAGGCTCCCATAATGTGCAATATGTACTTAGAGAAAAAATGTTTCAAGGGTGCATGGCTCAGGTCCATTCTTGGCTTTCTGTCCCATGTTAGAAAGCCATGATCAGGACCAGTGACTGCAAACGGGGGTCTGTGAGCTAAGTTGACCTGCAGACACGTTGTCAGCCTGCACACAGCCACAAAACTTGTCAATGTTCACACCTCTAGCAGTGTGACTAATTCAGTGGTGTTCATCCCAGGCAATTTCACTTTTCTGGGTTATCTGCCTGACCCCTGAAGACCTCTGAATTTGTGACCTAAGCATTACACCTCTCAGAACCTACTAGCAGGCCCTTTGTACAGGAGTCTAGCAAGAAAACAACCAAACACATTTCCCTGACTCCCTTGCAGCTTGGGGGTCCACTGCATAACCTAGGGTCTGCCATGCAGATAAACATGAGACTAAGAAACAGACTAGAGTAGCATGAGGGAGCAGCCCCAAGTAAAAGCATTCAATTTTCTACAAGGAAGATGGCAAAAGCCCTTGGTTCTTTTGGACAACAGCAGCCAGCATTCCAGATCTACTCTGAGGATTGGGTACATAAGGCCTGAGGGTCCAGTCCAGCCCACCATGGGCTCCTATAAAGTTCTCCCAGGACAGACACAAGTCTGTTCCTTCACACAGTGTCTAGGCTGCTTCTGCATGACAACAGCAGAGAGGAGCAGCTGTGACAAAGGGCACATGGACCTGTCACGACCAGGCCCTTTACAGAAAATCTGCCAACCCTTGGTCTCATCTACAGAAGTGGAGTGGTGGGTGGTAGCCATAGTAAAGTAAGATTTTCTCAGAATGTAGTTTTTCTTAGTTGCACTATTGCTGGTTCTGCAGCATCTAAGCTTAGTTCCCTGCTCCTACTATAAACTTTATAAGCAACCTCATGTTGTGTAATAAATCCCTTTCCCCTGAAAACAGCTGGAGTGGTTTCTACTGCTGCAGCAAAAACTCCTGAATGAAACACTGAGTAACAGAAGACAAAGAACAAGGTTATAAAGTTTAAAAATTTACTTACACTATGTGTCATCTCAAAGAACTTCTGACAGGCTACCTGGTAATGTGTCCCTTTTACTAAATCCAAAATCTAAAAATGAAGGGAAAAAAGAGAAAGAAAAATTATAAATTAATTTTCTTCTAAACCACTGTAGCTCCTGCTTGCTGGCCTTTTCATAATCTTCATTCCAGACAGGAAATGCATTAAATCATGTGGCACGTTGTACCCCTGCAGCCTGGGCACCGTGATAATTTTGACATTATACAGTAGCTGTTTAGGTCGGCATTAAACCACTGATGATAAGAGATAAGAAGTGATCTTTTTGACTTACCGACTGTGAATCTCAATAACTTTACCTTGACAACAAGATGAAAAGAAATCCCAGGATTATGATTTTGACGGTTATTATCAGAATATCATATTGTAACACATCTTCCAAAATTGTAAGTATAAACCTAGTAACTTAAATGGTTGGTGCATGAAGCAATCAAGTATACTATTTAGATTTTTATTTTCCACATTACCACTTTGTACAAAAATAGTAAAATACGCTGTGTGGCCATCAGGAAAATCTAATGTAAACCCTTTGGATGAGTATCTGTGGAGAGGGAATGCTTTTGCCTTCAATCAGATCTGTCCTTTTTGAAATGAAGTTATTTCTAGTAAAGCTCAGCAAAATGTGAGAGTAAATAGTTTATTCTGAACACCTATTAGGAACATCATCCCATATTGTGTAAATACAATTTGCTTCCCAATTCCACTTCATGTAACTTCTTCAGAGCAACGTAAACTCCCATCTTTATCAGCAGAGTGCAATGCCAGCTGAAATTTGTAAATTTTCATCACTTCTCCTGACAAATAAAATATATATGTGGCCTGTTCATAAAGCACAGTACAATGCTGGAAGTAAGAAATAGCCTTGAATGAAGGAAAAAAATAATTCTGGAGAAATGTTAATTTCTATCCTTTTTCAAAAGCATGAACTTCTTATCAGAAAAAGAAATGTAAGTGAAGTCTCAAATTCTTGCTGTCCTCCTTACTGAATATAGCTTACATCTTTTGACAGATACAAAAAAAATTACAGTACAGAATAAGCAGCACATGATACTGACAGGAGTATACTTAAAAGAACATTTTCTCTGACTGTCTTACAGATTACATTTCTAAATTTCAGGTCACCTTTTACTAAATTCTACATGAAAGAAGTGTGTAAATGCCAACCAATCACAGCACCCAAGATCCTGCCTGTCTACCCATGTGACCTGTCCACTTTTCTTGAATTATTAGAGCAAAATGAAAAACACATCAATTTAAAATGAATGACTGTAAATCTTTAAAATGAAGAAAGTCACAAAGTTTTTAAAGTAATCCAAACATTCTGAGCTCATATTTGCCAATGTTTTTACACATAGATAAGTCAACGGTGCTGAGATGAACTTGCAGTTGAGAACTGGCAAACATCAGTGATACCAAGGTGGGAATGTCTGAGAATTACAATCTTGGAGAAGCAAGGACTTTAAATATAAACTTAAGTTTAAATGATGCCATAAATTACCTGGGAGAAAATAAATTCACAGAAACAGATAAAAAACCTCAACTGTATGGTATGGAATAAATTCCTTTTATGTAAAAACAAAACAATGAATCTAACATCCTATTCTATGTATACACACTTCTTGTTTATATCTATACATATACATATATATATATATGGTCTATTTAAATATCTTGCAAAATAAATATGTAACATTATATATAACAATCTAATCTATATGTTTGGGAAACATACTATAAAACAATACTTTTATAATATGTAAGAAACATAATAGTAAAATTAGATAGTTGGGTAAGGTACACATATAAAAAGTTATTATGAGAAATTGACATAGAAACCATAGAATGCAAGGCAAGATGATGTATCTTGAAATTTTAGGTTCCATTAAAAATTGAATTTAGATTAAAAAAAAAAAATCATACAACAATCCTCTTTCTATCCCAATTCCTACTCCACTCCAGAGACTAGGCTCTTCCTTAATGAAAACCATTTACTTTTCCTCTTTTATTTCATCTCCTATGAAGAATTTTTATTGAAAGTTTTCTTGTAAATTCATAAATAAATCATTTGCCCATTTATCCTTAAACAACTTCGCTGACTGTGCAGCAGCACATTTGAGTGGATGAGGTTTCTGCACATCTGTAAAGGTGCAATGGGGGAAGAGGTGATAGTGTTTTTCACTGGATGAACTGTGTCCCAAGAAGAAGAGTGAGGGAAGAAGACAGGTAACAAGTGACCAGCCGGGGAGATGGTCAGTGAGCCAGCAGGCAAAGCTGAGAGAAAGGTGCCCTGAGGTGACTGGGGGTTACTGGTAGGGATTATGAAGAAATAGACCTTCCCAGAGTAGGGCAGTCTGTCTGTGCTCAGTCATGTCTGGCTGTTTGTGGGTCCCGTGGATTGTAGTCTGCCAAGCTCCTCTGTCCATGGAATTTCCCAGGCAAGAAATACTGGAGCAGGTTGCCATTTCCTGCTCCAGGGGATCTTCCCAGCCCAGGGATTGAACCTGCATTAGCAGGTGGGCTCCTTACCACTAGCACCCTGGGAAGCCCTAGGGGTGCCTGTCTACTCAAGGCCATTTAACTGTGGAAAGAATTAAAAATTGAAAAATCTTATAGCTGAATGATCTTATTTTCATTGAGACAGTTTTTCCTTAAAACATTTATGTGTTTTACATTAAGAAAGAAAATGTGAAACATTACTACTCTATTTTTTGGCAATTTATTTTATTTAAAAAAATTTAGTTGGAGGATAATCAGTTTATAATAATGTGCTGGTTTCTGCCATACACGTGAATCATTCATAAATCATGAATCAGCTCTATGTTATCAGTTCCATGTATACATATATCCGCTACCTCTTGAACCTCCAATCCCACCCTTCTAGGTCATGACGGAACACCCTCTGAGCTTCCTTCATGATACAGCAAATTTCCACTTAACTATTTTACATACAATAGTGTATATATGTCAATGCTACTCTCTCAATTCATCCCACCCTCTCCTTCAAGTAAGTCAGAAAAAGAAAAACAAACACTGTATATTAACACATACATGTGGAATCCAGAAAACTGGTACTGATGAACCTTGCTGCAGGGCAGGAATAGAGATGCAGATGTAGAGAATGAACTTGACACAGCACAGTAAAGGTCATTACTATTCAAAAAAAAAAAACAACAACAACAAATAAAAACGTATACTTTTGTTTCCCATTATGATCTACATTAAAGAGATACATGAAAAGAAATGCAAGGGTCCTGGCACTGATGGGGAAAGATTGAAGGCAGGAGAAAGGGACGACAGAGGATGAGATGGTTGGATGGCATCACCGACTTGATGGATATGAGTTTAAGCAAGCTCCAGGAGGACTCTAGTGAACTGAACTGGGCACTGAGTGAAGTCTGGTTCTCCC
>SJYX01005594.1:71434-120519 GCA_006410675.1 Oreotragus oreotragus | reverse complement strand
CCTGCCTCTTCCAGCGGCTGCTGGTGCTGGCGATCCTTGCCTGTCGACCCACTACTCCCATCTCTGCCTCGCTTGTTAAGAGGCCAGATTGCCTTCATATAAGGATACCCTAAATCAAGGGTGATCCCCTCTCAAGATCTTCAGCAATTACATCTGCAGAGATCTTATTTCCACATAAGGGCATTTTCAGAGTTCCAAGTGGACGTGGATTTGGAGGGACATAATCCAGCCCAGTGCATCCTGTGTCCCCATAGCCCCTGGCTTGCCCAGAGCACGGGGCGCTGCCTTGAGAGTCCCGAGTCCTCATCCTCTCCCAAGGGCCCCACGAGGTGGGAACCACAAGCTCCTGGTTTGCTGCTGCCACAGGGCTGAGTCCCCGGGACCTCTTGGGACATAGATGCAGGTGGGCTCTTGGGGACGCCTTCTCCCAAAGAGGACAGGGGACCATCGGGCCCCTCACCCCCCTTCCCCGTGAAGAACTTGGGAACCTACATGGGCAAACACGATGTGGCAGTCGCCGGCGTCGGGAGGCACCCCTGCGGCCTCTCCTGGCACGGTCAGGTTAGGTGGGGGCTTCCAGAGTGGCCTGAGGGCAGCGGCCCTCTGGCCTTCACTTCATTCTGCTCCCCTCGCCAGGCCGAGTTTGCCCAGGGCTGCGCTGGGGGCATCGGGCTGCTGCAGCTTTCAGTGGGTCTCAACGACGTGGCCCAGTGTCCCGGGTCCGTCCCTGTTTCAGCCACGTTAGGGATCAGGTCACGTGCTGGCAGGAAGGTTCTAGCTGCAGAGAGCGTGAGCCTGTCTGCCTGCTCTGTGCCCCACCCCCAGGATTATGTTAGAGAAAGCACATTTTAGGGTAAAGGGCACACCTACGTGGATCCCCCCTCCAGGGCTGCGTCTGTAGGTTCCTTGGGGTTAAGCGGCTGTTCTGCCAGCCAGGGAGGTGGTGAGGCCCTGGGGATAGTGGCTGGGTCCCTGGGGAGCCCAGTAAGGGGCAACACTGGGGCTGTAGCCTCGGGGAGAAGGGGCCGCCTTGGGGGAGTGTTTCCATGGTTGCAGAAGCTTCGGTGGCAGAATCTGCTCACCCTGCCCTTTCGAGGGATGAGTAGATGGGGCACCCTGCTGTGTGAAGTGCCACTCAGGGGAGTGACCAGACCTTTGCTGTCTGTGCAGGGCAAGCTGGAGCAGCGCTGAGTCGTCCTGACCCACAGCCCTCCGGCCCTGCACCTCCCCGTCCCCCACCCTCCATGGGCATCTCCTGGGGCCACCCCCTTCTGCTCAATAAACAGATTCTGCAGTTTTGAGGCCCCTGGATTCTTTGGAGAGGTCGTCAAGGAGGGCCCTGGGGGCCCCGCCGTGATCCGGGCTCCTGGAGCCACTGAGGCCGGGAGGCTCGGGGCTGAGGGTGGGCACTCTGGTTCAGAGGGAAGAGGCGCCGGCCAAGGGTGACCCCTGTGAGGGCTGCGCCCCCAAGCAGCATCTGGGTCCCCCGACCCGGCCCCTGTGGGCTCGCGGCCCCTGTGGGGATGCTGAGGCGCCCTGGGCAGCCCGGCGCTGCGGCCGGGCCTCCGTCAGGGGCAGAACCTACAGAGGCAGAGCAGCTGCAGGGGAGCTTTGGGGTGCAGCTTGTCAGCGTTTCCTTCCTGCTGTTGCTGTGACCTTGACCTTGGGCTCGTTGGTCAGCCTCCATGAGGCTTGGGAACGGGTCACGGTCATGGCCAGAGCACCCTGAGCCCCTCCCTGCGGCCCTCCCTGCGGCCCCTGGATGGACCCTCGGGCCCGAGCGGAGAGCCTGCTGGCTGCCTTGTCTGCTCACAAGGAAACTGAAGCACAGAGAGGTCAGCAACTTGCACAGCCAGTGGCCCGGCTGGGGTCCTGCAGCCGGGCTCCAGGGCCTGAGCTCCCTGCTGAGCCTTGATGAGGTGGGGGGGCCGGAGCGCCCCACACCCAGGGCCCGCTGCGGCTCCTGCCCCGCCACCGCGCCCCGCGGAGCTCACAGCATCAGATGTGTATAAGAGACAGATTCATGGGGTCGCAAAGAGTTGGACAAGATTGAGCGACTGAACTGAACTGAACTGCCAAAGCCCTGCCCCTGCCAAAGCCCCGCTCCGCCCCCATTCCGAGTCCTGGGAGGTCCCGGCAGGAAGTAGCCCTGTCTTCCAAGGGTGTGTTGGCCGGGCCAGGGATGGGGGGGTGGGGTGGCGGGGGGTGGAGCCGCCCCCAGCAGGTCCCTTGGCACGGGGAGGGGCTGCAGGAGGCAGGGGACAGCCCCAGCCAGCCCAGCCTCTCGAGACCCTCTGTCTTTTTACAGATGTGTGCTCCCGGGGGGACAGGCACGCACCCTGAGGGCTCCGGAGACCCAGTCTGGCCCTTCCCAGGTAGGGTCCAGGGCAGCAGCTCCCGCCCGCCCTCCAGGGCCTGTGCGCCTGGACCTCTGCTCTGCCCTCTCACCTGCTGAGGTCGGCACGTGCAGACCCCCAGCATCCCTCGTCCTCCCTGGATGCTCACTCCTGTGCCTGCTCCTCCGCTTACACATCACCTCTGCCAGGGAAGCCTCTCCTGATTACCTAGGGCTGCCGTAACAAGCTGGGTAGCTTACGACAGGAATTCACTCTCTCAGCCCAGAGGCCAGAGGCGCAGAGTCAAGGACGGGGCAGGGCTGTTCTTCCCGGAGGCTCTGGGAGAACCCCTGCCTCTTCCAGCGGCTGCTGGTGCTGGCGATCCTTGCCTGTCGACCCACTACTCCCATCTCTGCCTCGCTTGTTAAGAGGCCAGATTGCCTTCATATAAGGATACCCTAAATCAAGGGTGATCCCCTCTCAAGATCTTCAGCAATTACATCTGCAGAGATCTTATTTCCACATAAGGGCATTTTCAGAGTTCCAAGTGGACGTGGATTTGGAGGGACATAATCCAGCCCAGTGCATCCTGTGTCCCCATAGCCCCTGGCTTGCCCAGAGCACGGGGCGCTGCCTTGAGAGTCCCGAGTCCTCATCCTCTCCCAAGGGCCCCACGAGGTGGGAACCACAAGCTCCTGGTTTGCTGCTGCCACAGGGCTGAGTCCCCGGGACCTCTTGGGACATAGATGCAGGTGGGCTCTTGGGGACGCCTTCTCCCAAAGAGGACAGGGGACCATCGGGCCCCTCACCCCCCTTCCCCGTGAAGAACTTGGGAACCTACATGGGCAAACACGATGTGGCAGTCGCCGGCGTCGGGAGGCACCCCTGCGGCCTCTCCTGGCACGGTCAGGTTAGGTGGGGGCTTCCAGAGTGGCCTGAGGGCAGCGGCCCTCTGGCCTTCACTTCATTCTGCTCCCCTCGCCAGGCCGAGTTTGCCCAGGGCTGCGCTGGGGGCATCGGGCTGCTGCAGCTTTCAGTGGGTCTCAACGACGTGGCCCAGTGTCCCGGGTCCGTCCCTGTTTCAGCCACGTTAGGGATCAGGTCACGTGCTGGCAGGAAGGTTCTAGCTGCAGAGAGCGTGAGCCTGTCTGCCTGCTCTGTGCCCCACCCCCAGGATTATGTTAGAGAAAGCACATTTTAGGGTAAAGGGCACACCTACGTGGATCCCCCCTCCAGGGCTGCGTCTGTAGGTTCCTTGGGGTTAAGCGGCTGTTCTGCCAGCCAGGGAGGTGGTGAGGCCCTGGGGATAGTGGCTGGGTCCCTGGGGAGCCCAGTAAGGGGCAACACTGGGGCTGTAGCCTCGGGGAGAAGGGGCCGCCTTGGGGGAGTGTTTCCATGGTTGCAGAAGCTTCGGTGGCAGAATCTGCTCACCCTGCCCTTTCGAGGGATGAGTAGATGGGGCACCCTGCTGTGTGAAGTGCCACTCAGGGGAGTGACCAGACCTTTGCTGTCTGTGCAGGGCAAGCTGGAGCAGCGCTGAGTCGTCCTGACCCACAGCCCTCCGGCCCTGCACCTCCCCGTCCCCCACCCTCCATGGGCATCTCCTGGGGCCACCCCCTTCTGCTCAATAAACAGATTCTGCAGTTTTGAGGCCCCTGGATTCTTTGGAGAGGTCGTCAAGGAGGGCCCTGGGGGCCCCGCCGTGATCCGGGCTCCTGGAGCCACTGAGGCCGGGAGGCTCGGGGCTGAGGGTGGGCACTCTGGTTCAGAGGGAAGAGGCGCCGGCCAAGGGTGACCCCTGTGAGGGCTGCGCCCCCAAGCAGCATCTGGGTCCCCCGACCCGGCCCCTGTGGGCTCGCGGCCCCTGTGGGGATGCTGAGGCGCCCTGGGCAGCCCGGCGCTGCGGCCGGGCCTCCGTCAGGGGCAGAACCTACAGAGGCAGAGCAGCTGCAGGGGAGCTTTGGGGTGCAGCTTGTCAGCGTTTCCTTCCTGCTGTTGCTGTGACCTTGACCTTGGGCTCGTTGGTCAGCCTCCATGAGGCTTGGGAACGGGTCACGGTCATGGCCAGAGCACCCTGAGCCCCTCCCTGCGGCCCTCCCTGCGGCCCCTGGATGGACCCTCGGGCCCGAGCGGAGAGCCTGCTGGCTGCCTTGTCTGCTCACAAGGAAACTGAAGCACAGAGAGGTCAGCAACTTGCACAGCCAGTGGCCCGGCTGGGGTCCTGCAGCCGGGCTCCAGGGCCTGAGCTCCCTGCTGAGCCTTGATGAGGTGGGGGGGCCGGAGCGCCCCACACCCAGGGCCCGCTGCGGCTCCTGCCCCGCCACCGCGCCCCGCGGAGCTCACAGCATCAGATGTGTATAAGAGACAGATTCATGGGGTCGCAAAGAGTTGGACAAGATTGAGCGACTGAACTGAACTGAACTGCCAAAGCCCTGCCCCTGCCAAAGCCCCGCTCCGCCCCCATTCCGAGTCCTGGGAGGTCCCGGCAGGAAGTAGCCCTGTCTTCCAAGGGTGTGTTGGCCGGGCCAGGGATGGGGGGGTGGGGTGGCGGGGGGTGGAGCCGCCCCCAGCAGGTCCCTTGGCACGGGGAGGGGCTGCAGGAGGCAGGGGACAGCCCCAGCCAGCCCAGCCTCTCGAGACCCTCTGTCTTTTTACAGATGTGTGCTCCCGGGGGGACAGGCACGCACCCTGAGGGCTCCGGAGACCCAGTCTGGCCCTTCCCAGGTAGGGTCCAGGGCAGCAGCTCCCGCCCGCCCTCCAGGGCCTGTGCGCCTGGACCTCTGCTCTGCCCTCTCACCTGCTGAGGTCGGCACGTGCAGACCCCCAGCATCCCTCGTCCTCCCTGGATGCTCACTCCTGTGCCTGCTCCTCCGCTTACACATCACCTCTGCCAGGGAAGCCTCTCCTGATTACCTAGGGCTGCCGTAACAAGCTGGGTAGCTTACGACAGGAATTCACTCTCTCAGCCCAGAGGCCAGAGGCGCAGAGTCAAGGACGGGGCAGGGCTGTTCTTCCCGGAGGCTCTGGGAGAACCCCTGCCTCTTCCAGCGGCTGCTGGTGCTGGCGATCCTTGCCTGTCGACCCACTACTCCCATCTCTGCCTCGCTTGTTAAGAGGCCAGATTGCCTTCATATAAGGATACCCTAAATCAAGGGTGATCCCCTCTCAAGATCTTCAGCAATTACATCTGCAGAGATCTTATTTCCACATAAGGGCATTTTCAGAGTTCCAAGTGGACGTGGATTTGGAGGGACATAATCCAGCCCAGTGCATCCTGTGTCCCCATAGCCCCTGGCTTGCCCAGAGCACGGGGCGCTGCCTTGAGAGTCCCGAGTCCTCATCCTCTCCCAAGGGCCCCACGAGGTGGGAACCACAAGCTCCTGGTTTGCTGCTGCCACAGGGCTGAGTCCCCGGGACCTCTTGGGACATAGATGCAGGTGGGCTCTTGGGGACGCCTTCTCCCAAAGAGGACAGGGGACCATCGGGCCCCTCACCCCCCTTCCCCGTGAAGAACTTGGGAACCTACATGGGCAAACACGATGTGGCAGTCGCCGGCGTCGGGAGGCACCCCTGCGGCCTCTCCTGGCACGGTCAGGTTAGGTGGGGGCTTCCAGAGTGGCCTGAGGGCAGCGGCCCTCTGGCCTTCACTTCATTCTGCTCCCCTCGCCAGGCCAAGTTTGCCCAGGGCTGCGCTGGGGGCATCGGGCTGCTGCAGCTTTCAGTGGGTCTCAACGACGTGGCCCAGTGTCCCGGGTCCGTCCCTGTTTCAGCCACGTTAGGGATCAGGTCACGTGCTGGCAGGAAGGTTCTAGCTGCAGAGAGCGTGAGCCTGTCTGCCTGCTCTGTGCCCCACCCCCAGGATTATGTTAGAGAAAGCACATTTTAGGGTAAAGGGCACACCTACGTGGATCCCCCCTCCAGGGCTGCGTCTGTAGGTTCCTTGGGGTTAAGCGGCTGTTCTGCCAGCCAGGGAGGTGGTGAGGCCCTGGGGATAGTGGCTGGGTCCCTGGGGAGCCCAGTAAGGGGCAACACTGGGGCTGTAGCCTCGGGGAGAAGGGGCCGCCTTGGGGGAGTGTTTCCATGGTTGCAGAAGCTTCGGTGGCAGAATCTGCTCACCCTGCCCTTTCGAGGGATGAGTAGATGGGGCACCCTGCTGTGTGAAGTGCCACTCAGGGGAGTGACCAGACCTTTGCTGTCTGTGCAGGGCAAGCTGGAGCAGCGCTGAGTCGTCCTGACCCACAGCCCTCCGGCCCTGCACCTCCCCGTCCCCCACCCTCCATGGGCATCTCCTGGGGCCACCCCCTTCTGCTCAATAAACAGATTCTGCAGTTTTGAGGCCCCTGGATTCTTTGGAGAGGTCGTCAAGGAGGGCCCTGGGGGCCCCGCCGTGATCCGGGCTCCTGGAGCCACTGAGGCCGGGAGGCTCGGGGCTGAGGGTGGGCACTCTGGTTCAGAGGGAAGAGGCGCCGGCCAAGGGTGACCCCTGTGAGGGCTGCGCCCCCAAGCAGCATCTGGGTCCCCCGACCCGGCCCCTGTGGGCTCGCGGCCCCTGTGGGGATGCTGAGGCGCCCTGGGCAGCCCGGCGCTGCGGCCGGGCCTCCGTCAGGGGCAGAACCTACAGAGGCAGAGCAGCTGCAGGGGAGCTTTGGGGTGCAGCTTGTCAGCGTTTCCTTCCTGCTGTTGCTGTGACCTTGACCTTGGGCTCGTTGGTCAGCCTCCATGAGGCTTGGGAACGGGTCACGGTCATGGCCAGAGCACCCTGAGCCCCTCCCTGCGGCCCTCCCTGCGGCCCCTGGATGGACCCTCGGGCCCGAGCGGAGAGCCTGCTGGCTGCCTTGTCTGCTCACAAGGAAACTGAAGCACAGAGAGGTCAGCAACTTGCACAGCCAGTGGCCCGGCTGGGGTCCTGCAGCCGGGCTCCAGGGCCTGAGCTCCCTGCTGAGCCTTGATGAGGTGGGGGGGCCGGAGCGCCCCACACCCAGGGCCCGCTGCGGCTCCTGCCCCGCCACCGCGCCCCGCGGAGCTCACAGCATCAGATGTGTATAAGAGACAGATTCATGGGGTCGCAAAGAGTTGGACAAGATTGAGCGACTGAACTGAACTGAACTGCCAAAGCCCTGCCCCTGCCAAAGCCCCGCTCCGCCCCCATTCCGAGTCCTGGGAGGTCCCGGCAGGAAGTAGCCCTGTCTTCCAAGGGTGTGTTGGCCGGGCCAGGGATGGGGGGGTGGGGTGGCGGGGGGTGGAGCCGCCCCCAGCAGGTCCCTTGGCACGGGGAGGGGCTGCAGGAGGCAGGGGACAGCCCCAGCCAGCCCAGCCTCTCGAGACCCTCTGTCTTTTTACAGATGTGTGCTCCCGGGGGGACAGGCACGCACCCTGAGGGCTCCGGAGACCCAGTCTGGCCCTTCCCAGGTAGGGTCCAGGGCAGCAGCTCCCGCCCGCCCTCCAGGGCCTGTGCGCCTGGACCTCTGCTCTGCCCTCTCACCTGCTGAGGTCGGCACGTGCAGACCCCCAGCATCCCTCGTCCTCCCTGGATGCTCACTCCTGTGCCTGCTCCTCCGCTTACACATCACCTCTGCCAGGGAAGCCTCTCCTGATTACCTAGGGCTGCCGTAACAAGCTGGGTAGCTTACGACAGGAATTCACTCTCTCAGCCCAGAGGCCAGAGGCGCAGAGTCAAGGACGGGGCAGGGCTGTTCTTCCCGGAGGCTCTGGGAGAACCCCTGCCTCTTCCAGCGGCTGCTGGTGCTGGCGATCCTTGCCTGTCGACCCACTACTCCCATCTCTGCCTCGCTTGTTAAGAGGCCAGATTGCCTTCATATAAGGATACCCTAAATCAAGGGTGATCCCCTCTCAAGATCTTCAGCAATTACATCTGCAGAGATCTTATTTCCACATAAGGGCATTTTCAGAGTTCCAAGTGGACGTGGATTTGGAGGGACATAATCCAGCCCAGTGCATCCTGTGTCCCCATAGCCCCTGGCTTGCCCAGAGCACGGGGCGCTGCCTTGAGAGTCCCGAGTCCTCATCCTCTCCCAAGGGCCCCACGAGGTGGGAACCACAAGCTCCTGGTTTGCTGCTGCCACAGGGCTGAGTCCCCGGGACCTCTTGGGACATAGATGCAGGTGGGCTCTTGGGGACGCCTTCTCCCAAAGAGGACAGGGGACCATCGGGCCCCTCACCCCCCTTCCCCGTGAAGAACTTGGGAACCTACATGGGCAAACACGATGTGGCAGTCGCCGGCGTCGGGAGGCACCCCTGCGGCCTCTCCTGGCACGGTCAGGTTAGGTGGGGGCTTCCAGAGTGGCCTGAGGGCAGCGGCCCTCTGGCCTTCACTTCATTCTGCTCCCCTCGCCAGGCCGAGTTTGCCCAGGGCTGCGCTGGGGGCATCGGGCTGCTGCAGCTTTCAGTGGGTCTCAACGACGTGGCCCAGTGTCCCGGGTCCGTCCCTGTTTCAGCCACGTTAGGGATCAGGTCACGTGCTGGCAGGAAGGTTCTAGCTGCAGAGAGCGTGAGCCTGTCTGCCTGCTCTGTGCCCCACCCCCAGGATTATGTTAGAGAAAGCACATTTTAGGGTAAAGGGCACACCTACGTGGATCCCCCCTCCAGGGCTGCGTCTGTAGGTTCCTTGGGGTTAAGCGGCTGTTCTGCCAGCCAGGGAGGTGGTGAGGCCCTGGGGATAGTGGCTGGGTCCCTGGGGAGCCCAGTAAGGGGCAACACTGGGGCTGTAGCCTCGGGGAGAAGGGGCCGCCTTGGGGGAGTGTTTCCATGGTTGCAGAAGCTTCGGTGGCAGAATCTGCTCACCCTGCCCTTTCGAGGGATGAGTAGATGGGGCACCCTGCTGTGTGAAGTGCCACTCAGGGGAGTGACCAGACCTTTGCTGTCTGTGCAGGGCAAGCTGGAGCAGCGCTGAGTCGTCCTGACCCACAGCCCTCCGGCCCTGCACCTCCCCGTCCCCCACCCTCCATGGGCATCTCCTGGGGCCACCCCCTTCTGCTCAATAAACAGATTCTGCAGTTTTGAGGCCCCTGGATTCTTTGGAGAGGTCGTCAAGGAGGGCCCTGGGGGCCCCGCCGTGATCCGGGCTCCTGGAGCCACTGAGGCCGGGAGGCTCGGGGCTGAGGGTGGGCACTCTGGTTCAGAGGGAAGAGGCGCCGGCCAAGGGTGACCCCTGTGAGGGCTGCGCCCCCAAGCAGCATCTGGGTCCCCCGACCCGGCCCCTGTGGGCTCGCGGCCCCTGTGGGGATGCTGAGGCGCCCTGGGCAGCCCGGCGCTGCGGCCGGGCCTCCGTCAGGGGCAGAACCTACAGAGGCAGAGCAGCTGCAGGGGAGCTTTGGGGTGCAGCTTGTCAGCGTTTCCTTCCTGCTGTTGCTGTGACCTTGACCTTGGGCTCGTTGGTCAGCCTCCATGAGGCTTGGGAACGGGTCACGGTCATGGCCAGAGCACCCTGAGCCCCTCCCTGCGGCCCTCCCTGCGGCCCCTGGATGGACCCTCGGGCCCGAGCGGAGAGCCTGCTGGCTGCCTTGTCTGCTCACAAGGAAACTGAAGCACAGAGAGGTCAGCAACTTGCACAGCCAGTGGCCCGGCTGGGGTCCTGCAGCCGGGCTCCAGGGCCTGAGCTCCCTGCTGAGCCTTGATGAGGTGGGGGGGCCGGAGCGCCCCACACCCAGGGCCCGCTGCGGCTCCTGCCCCGCCACCGCGCCCCGCGGAGCTCACAGCATCAGATGTGTATAAGAGACAGATTCATGGGGTCGCAAAGAGTTGGACAAGATTGAGCGACTGAACTGAACTGAACTGCCAAAGCCCTGCCCCTGCCAAAGCCCCGCTCCGCCCCCATTCCGAGTCCTGGGAGGTCCCGGCAGGAAGTAGCCCTGTCTTCCAAGGGTGTGTTGGCCGGGCCAGGGATGGGGGGGTGGGGTGGCGGGGGGTGGAGCCGCCCCCAGCAGGTCCCTTGGCACGGGGAGGGGCTGCAGGAGGCAGGGGACAGCCCCAGCCAGCCCAGCCTCTCGAGACCCTCTGTCTTTTTACAGATGTGTGCTCCCGGGGGGACAGGCACGCACCCTGAGGGCTCCGGAGACCCAGTCTGGCCCTTCCCAGGTAGGGTCCAGGGCAGCAGCTCCCGCCCGCCCTCCAGGGCCTGTGCGCCTGGACCTCTGCTCTGCCCTCTCACCTGCTGAGGTCGGCACGTGCAGACCCCCAGCATCCCTCGTCCTCCCTGGATGCTCACTCCTGTGCCTGCTCCTCCGCTTACACATCACCTCTGCCAGGGAAGCCTCTCCTGATTACCTAGGGCTGCCGTAACAAGCTGGGTAGCTTACGACAGGAATTCACTCTCTCAGCCCAGAGGCCAGAGGCGCAGAGTCAAGGACGGGGCAGGGCTGTTCTTCCCGGAGGCTCTGGGAGAACCCCTGCCTCTTCCAGCGGCTGCTGGTGCTGGCGATCCTTGCCTGTCGACCCACTACTCCCATCTCTGCCTCGCTTGTTAAGAGGCCAGATTGCCTTCATATAAGGATACCCTAAATCAAGGGTGATCCCCTCTCAAGATCTTCAGCAATTACATCTGCAGAGATCTTATTTCCACATAAGGGCATTTTCAGAGTTCCAAGTGGACGTGGATTTGGAGGGACATAATCCAGCCCAGTGCATCCTGTGTCCCCATAGCCCCTGGCTTGCCCAGAGCACGGGGCGCTGCCTTGAGAGTCCCGAGTCCTCATCCTCTCCCAAGGGCCCCACGAGGTGGGAACCACAAGCTCCTGGTTTGCTGCTGCCACAGGGCTGAGTCCCCGGGACCTCTTGGGACATAGATGCAGGTGGGCTCTTGGGGACGCCTTCTCCCAAAGAGGACAGGGGACCATCGGGCCCCTCACCCCCCTTCCCCGTGAAGAACTTGGGAACCTACATGGGCAAACACGATGTGGCAGTCGCCGGCGTCGGGAGGCACCCCTGCGGCCTCTCCTGGCACGGTCAGGTTAGGTGGGGGCTTCCAGAGTGGCCTGAGGGCAGCGGCCCTCTGGCCTTCACTTCATTCTGCTCCCCTCGCCAGGCCGAGTTTGCCCAGGGCTGCGCTGGGGGCATCGGGCTGCTGCAGCTTTCAGTGGGTCTCAACGACGTGGCCCAGTGTCCCGGGTCCGTCCCTGTTTCAGCCACGTTAGGGATCAGGTCACGTGCTGGCAGGAAGGTTCTAGCTGCAGAGAGCGTGAGCCTGTCTGCCTGCTCTGTGCCCCACCCCCAGGATTATGTTAGAGAAAGCACATTTTAGGGTAAAGGGCACACCTACGTGGATCCCTCCTCCAGGGCTGCGTCTGTAGGTTCCTTGGGGTTAAGCGGCTGTTCTGCCAGCCAGGGAGGTGGTGAGGCCCTGGGGATAGTGGCTGGGTCCCTGGGGAGCCCAGTAAGGGGCAACACTGGGGCTGTAGCCTCGGGGAGAAGGGGCCGCCTTGGGGGAGTGTTTCCATGGTTGCAGAAGCTTCGGTGGCAGAATCTGCTCACCCTGCCCTTTCGAGGGATGAGTAGATGGGGCACCCTGCTGTGTGAAGTGCCACTCAGGGGAGTGACCAGACCTTTGCTGTCTGTGCAGGGCAAGCTGGAGCAGCGCTGAGTCGTCCTGACCCACAGCCCTCCGGCCCTGCACCTCCCCGTCCCCCACCCTCCATGGGCATCTCCTGGGGCCACCCCCTTCTGCTCAATAAACAGATTCTGCAGTTTTGAGGCCCCTGGATTCTTTGGAGAGGTCGTCAAGGAGGGCCCTGGGGGCCCCGCCGTGATCCGGGCTCCTGGAGCCACTGAGGCCGGGAGGCTCGGGGCTGAGGGTGGGCACTCTGGTTCAGAGGGAAGAGGCGCCGGCCAAGGGTGACCCCTGTGAGGGCTGCGCCCCCAAGCAGCATCTGGGTCCCCCGACCCGGCCCCTGTGGGCTCGCGGCCCCTGTGGGGATGCTGAGGCGCCCTGGGCAGCCCGGCGCTGCGGCCGGGCCTCCGTCAGGGGCAGAACCTACAGAGGCAGAGCAGCTGCAGGGGAGCTTTGGGGTGCAGCTTGTCAGCGTTTCCTTCCTGCTGTTGCTGTGACCTTGACCTTGGGCTCGTTGGTCAGCCTCCATGAGGCTTGGGAACGGGTCACGGTCATGGCCAGAGCACCCTGAGCCCCTCCCTGCGGCCCTCCCTGCGGCCCCTGGATGGACCCTCGGGCCCGAGCGGAGAGCCTGCTGGCTGCCTTGTCTGCTCACAAGGAAACTGAAGCACAGAGAGGTCAGCAACTTGCACAGCCAGTGGCCCGGCTGGGGTCCTGCAGCCGGGCTCCAGGGCCTGAGCTCCCTGCTGAGCCTTGATGAGGTGGGGGGGCCGGAGCGCCCCACACCCAGGGCCCGCTGCGGCTCCTGCCCCGCCACCGCGCCCCGCGGAGCTCACAGCATCCGGCTCTGCCTGACGCGCACACTTCAAAGGGCTGGGGCTGCGGCCGGGCAGGAAGGTGCTGGACGTCCTGCTTCACCGCTCGTGGGTGGCCTGCAGCCCTGGCAGGGAGGGGCAGGAAGCTGTTAGCTCTGACCGCGCCCGTCCTCGTCTCGGGCTGGTCACCCCAAGACAGGGGCGGCCCTGGGCTTCCTGTCCTCTCTCCTCTGCCCACTCAAGCCCCTGGGGGCCTGGCTTGTGAGCCCAGCTCCAGGCTCAGCCCGGACCCGGGTCAGCCTCCCTGTGCACTCCTTCCCTTTCGACGGGCCCCCTGGGTCTCGGGGCTGCCCGGTCCTTGTGTGACCCACAGTTTTGCTGCAGGGTCAAGGTGGCAGTCCCCCTGCCTCGGGTGAGCAGGCCCCCCGTTTAGCTGGCCAGGCCTGTGTGAGCCTCTGTGGCCTTGGAGGTGGAGAGGCCGCCTTGCATCGGCCAGAGGCCAGGGCTGCGACCTGGGCTGCGGCTGCCTTGGTGCCCTGGGACCCTGCTGGGCTCTGCCCGCCATCCTGACAGGTGGAGAGGCTGAGGAAGGTGGCTTCCTCGGGCAATGCGGCTGGAGGCCCTGGTGCCCAGGTGGCCTGGCTCTGCCTTTACCTGACCTGCCTGCCATCTGGTCCCGGGCTTGGGGGCCTGGGCGCGGTGGGAAGGGGTGGACACCGGCAGCCCACAGCTCATGGAGCGTAAGCAGGACAGGGGTCCCCGAGGCAGGGTGGGTGTCAGGGCAGGCGTCAGGGCGGGAAAGGTCCCATCTGGTGGAGACGCTGCGCGCACAGGAAGCGGGTGGGTTGCCGGCCGCTGCCTGGTGTCCGTGAAGGGGCAGGGGCCCAGCAATCCCAGTGCCACCTCCCGCGGAGCATCTCTCTCTCCCGTGGCCCCCTCTGCAGGCAACGACCTCTCCCACCCACGCCTCACAGGCCCTCCAACACTCCTACCCAGAAGCGGCCCTCACCTGCCTCTGTGGTCCAGGCCTGTGGGGCGTTCACCCACTTGTCCCGAGACACATCAGAAAGAGCTTGAAGGTGGGAGAGGGGTTCAGGGTTGGGAACTCATGTACACCTGTGGTGGATTCATATCAATGTATGGCAAAACCAATACAGTACTGTAAAGTAAAAAAATAAAAATAAAATTGAAACGAAAAAAAAAGAAAGAGCTTGAAGACTGCTGTGAGCCTTGGGAGGGGAGTCTGGCTGTGTGTGCGGGCCTGGGCTTGGCGAATCCGTCCTAGCAGCCCCTCCTCGGGGGGAGACGTGGTCCTGGCAGCCCTGCTTGGGGGTGGCGGGGGGGTTCTGTCCTGCTCTCAGGCCCCCAGGCAGGCCCTAGACCGGGAGGGGGGTGGCACGGGCTGCTCCGGTCCAGGTCACCCCGCCCCAGGGCTGTGGGCGTCCTGGGAAGCACGCCCCTGAGTGGCTGGAGGCCAAGTTCACCGCGGTCCTCTTGGGGGGTTGCACCCCCACCCACCCTCCATCCTGCTATAACCCTGCCCAGGGCTCAGGGAGCGGAGCAGATGCTCGATGGGGGCCGGGCTGCTGAGCGCCCTCCTGGGCCTCGCGCTGGCCCAGGCACAGATGACCCCGCAGGGCCTGGACCTGCAAAAGGTGCTGGTCTTCCTAAGGGCGGCGGTCCTGGGCCGGGAGGGCCCTGAGGGGCCAGCTCCTCCAGCTCTCCTCTCCCACGGCTGAGCTGGGGCAGGTGCACGGGGTCCCCAGGACCCCCTGGCTGTGAGCTCAGACCGGCCTGGGGTCCCTGCTCCGGGCTGGTGGGGATGCAGCAAGTACCCAGGGCCGGCTGGGGCGGCGCCCTCCCCCGGGGCCTCCTCTGGGTGACCGGGTCCTCAGCCTGGCTGGCCGCTCCCCTGAGGGGATCTCCGGGGTGTGGGCCTCAGGGTGGCCGTCTCCTGCTCCCGGGTTGGCGGGCTTCCTGCTCTGACCTCTGACCCCGCAGGCAGTGGGAGCAGAGAAGGAGGCCTTCCCGGGGCAGGGACCTTGGCAGGGGCATTTGGTCTCCATCTGGAGGCTTCTTTGTCTGAGCTCCTTCTTTGCCCGGCCTGGGCCAGCAGGCTCAGAAACAGCTGCTGTCGGACACAGGTTTGCTTCTCTTGCAAAAAAATGATCAGTTTTTAAAAGCTTCAGAGGGTGGAGAAGGAAATGGCAGCCCACTCCAGTATTCTTGCCTGGAAAAGTCCGTGGACAGAGGAGCCTGGCGGGCTGCAGTCCATGGGGTCACGTGACTAAGCATGTGTCCATGAGGGTGGAGGGTGATGGGTTGGTAGCAATGAACTGGTAGAACTGAAAAAAATAAAAAATAAAAGCTTCAGGGGGAAGGTCCGGGCCCCAGGGCTGGTTTCCGAGGCGGCCGCTCGGTCCTCCAGCATGGCCGTGCAGAGCCAGGCCTCCCCCACGGGGCAGGGCTGCTGGCCACCCTCCTCGGGGGGCCTTCGCGTCCAGCCGGCCTGCTCCCTGCCCTGTCTCTCGGGCTGTGAGCACGGCCGCCTCTGCTCAGGGGCAGGCATCACAAGGCCAGGCCTCCTTGAGGCAGGGCGCCAGCCGTGTGGCAACTGCAGACAGGCCCGTGTGGGGACCCAGGGCCCCCATGGGGGCCCCGCGGAAGGCCCGCCACCTGCTGCTTCCCTGACCTCTCATGGTCTGCCGACGCCCTGCCTGGGAGGTCTAGGGAGAGGGGTCTGCCTCCCCGGGTCCAGTTCGGCTGCCCGGATGGGCTTGGCTCCGGTCCTTTCTCTAGATGGTGGGATTCTGGTGGGAAGCTGGTGTGGCCTCCAGAGAAAGCTTGGCACTGAAGACCCCAAGGAGGCTGGAGGCCTTGTTCCTGACCTTGAGCGGGGAGACGCTGACCGTGACGGTCGCCTACAACAAGTAAGGGCCCGGCCCCTGGGAGCGTGGGGGTCAGGCGTGTGTGTCGGGGGCTGCAGCCGCGGGCGGGGGCGTGGACGCCACTGTCCCCTGGGTGCACCAGTCCTCCCGGGGTCCTCCCCTGAGACTGGACCCCAGGCCCCAAAGTTGCGTCCTCTCCCAGATGAAGCAGGGCGTCTTGATGAGGCCCCGTGGGTTTAGGAGGACGGGAGGAGGACTTGCCGGTGGGCGGCTCTCGGAAGGGCGCGGGCCCCCTGCCCCAGGCGCTCCTGGGGACAGCACGCCTGCTCCCTTGCCGCAGCGGGCATTTTCTCAGTGAGCGCTCTGTTGCCTTTCAGCTCAGGAAGTTGTCAGACTGAAGAAATAGTGAGCTCAGGAATGAATGTTTTCGGGAGATTTGTGTTTCCTGGTAGGAGCTGCCTCCTGGGCCCCACCCTCCAGCTCCTCTTGGCCCGGCTGTTCCTCACGCTGTCCCCGCGCTCCCCCTCACGCCCCAGGCTCTGTGTTCCCCCCGTGGACCGGTCACCCTACCAGGGCTGCCCCAGTCCCCCCAGGAGGGTACCCCGGCATCCCGAGAGGGTCCCGGCTAGGTGGGGGAGAATGGAGTCAGGCCCTGTCGACCCTGACCTCCCAGGCCGCCGCGCCCCGAGGGGTGCCCGTCCGCCCAGGCCTGCCCCTCCTGCTTGTCCACGCAGGCCGCGGGGAGATCCACGTGATGGACACGGACTATGAGCAGTACGCCATCCTGCGCGTCTCCCTCCAGTGGCAGAACAATGAGTTTTACGTGTTTAAGTATTTCAGTAAGCCGCCCGCGGGGGGGGGCGGGCGGGCTGGACCGCCGCGGCCCCCAGGGACCCCCTGGCTCAGGCCCCCGCGCCCCCACAGCTCGGAGCCTGGGCGGCGAGTGTGAGCCCGGGTTCCTGAAGTTCCGGGAGCTGACCACAGACATGGGCCTGTACCTGGTGGGCCGGCACGGTGAGCTCCGGGCCTTGGGGTGGGCGCTGGGCGAGGGGGCCGTGATGACGGGGGNTCAAGGCTATGGTCATGTGTGGATATGAGAGTTAGACTATAAAGAAAGCTGAGCACTGAAGAATTGATGCTTTTGAACTGTGATGTTGGAGAAGATTCTTGAGAGTCCCTTGGACTGCAAGGAGATCCAACCAGTCCATCCTAAAAGACATCAGTCCTGGGTGTTCATTCGAAGGACTGATGTTGAAGCTGAAGCTCCAATATTTTGGCCACCTCATGTGAAGAGCTGACTCATTGGAAAAGACTCTAATGCTGGGAAAGATTGAGGGCAAGAGGGGAAGGGGACGACAGAGGATGAGATGGTTGGATTGCATCACTGACTCAATGGACATGAGTTTGGGTGAACTCCAAAAGTTGGTGATGGACAGGGAGGCCTGGCGTGCTGTGGTTCATGGGGTCGCAAAGGGTAGGACATGACTGAGCAACTGAACTGAACTAAACCGAAATGACTAACCAAGGGCCTCATAACAGAGGAGACTAAACATTCATGGGAATAAAATGACTGATTCTGTGGGAAACCAGTAGCCTGTCTTCTCAGTTAGCCTGGCATTTACTCAACATGTTTGGGTTAGTCTCTCAGTAGTGTCCAACTCTTTGCAACCCATGGACTGTAGGCCACCAGACTCCTCTGTCCATGGAAATCTCTAGGCATATTACTGGAGTGGGTTGCCATGCCCTTCTCTTCCATGCTAAAAAAAAAAAATGGCCATGGTAACAGAGATTCATAGGCTCAAAATCATGTGCTTCTCTTCACCAAACTAACTGCCATGTCTTGTTTAAAATTACAAAGCAAAGAAAAACCCTGAACCACTACTCCCAAGGGAGGGCAAANTGCCATGCCCTTCTCTTCCATGCTAAAAAAAAAAAATGGCCATGGTAACAGAGATTCATAGGCTCAAAATCATGTGCTTCTCTTCACCAAACTAACTGCCATGTCTTGTTTAAAATTACAAAGCAAAGAAAAACCCTGAACCACTACTCCCAAGGGAGGGCAAACAGTTCATGAAATGCTTTTATATATTGCAATACATCTATCATCATGTGGGGAAAGAAAGTGGTTTTTCCTGTTACACTGAATACCAGATGTTTATGGAAGGATGTTTGTGGATGCCAGTTAGCTAAAGTATGAAGTATTTCAATTATTAAGCTACTGTCTCTCAGCTCCAAAATACACTAGTCTGTGCTAAGTTTTGTGATGCTGAGCTGGGATGATACAAGCCCTGTCTCTGCTTTTTCAGCTCTCTCTTTGGAATTTTCTGTCAATAAAATTACTGGAGGGAGACTGCAGGTTGGAGGCTGAAGGCATTTTCTCCTATTGTTTCCTCCCTCTTGGATTCTATGTGTTGTCTTCCTCTGAGATTTGCCTTCATGATACTTCTTCCCATTGGCAGTCGGTCAGTTTCTGTAGCAACAGAGCTTTTTAGCACCAGCTCCTTGGTATTCTGTATCCTGCATCGAACCTAAACTGGTGATTCACTTCTTATATGATATTATACATGTTTCAATGCCGTTCTCCCAAATCATCTCACCCTCTCCCTCTCCCACAGAGTTCAAAAGATTGTTCTATACATCTGTGTCTCTTTTGCTGTCTCGCGTACAGGGTTATCGCTACCATCTTTCTAAAATCCATATATATGTGTTAGTATACTGTATTGCTACTATTTTAGTAATGTATTTTATTTAAACATTTGCTACATTCATTGAGACAAATTTTCAGCTAAAAAGGAAATTTTCTTACATAAATACTGTTGAATCATTTTGCCAATAGTATAATTCATTATTTTTCTATCACAGAGTTTTCCTTGTAATTGTTCTAAGTACTTGCAAATATTAATAGTTTTCCAAAGAGAAGTTTTCTATTTGTAGAAGTTTGGAAAATGAGGCATGTTATATTCTGTATAGTGGAAACATTAAAAAATTTTATACTGAAAAAATTAATTTATGGTAACTTTAGTCCATAATACTTAAACAGTGAACACTTTTTTATTACGGACATTTAAAATATAATAAGAGCTTCCCCAATTGCTCAGCAGTAAAGAATCTACCTGCCAATGCAGGAGATGAGGGCTCCATCCCTAGGTTGGGAAGAATCCTGGAGAAGGAAATGGCTACCCACTCCAGTATTCTGGCCTAAAAAATTCCATGGACAGAGAAGTCTGGTGGGCTACAGTTCATGGGTTTGCAAAGAGTCAGACAAGACTGACTAATTCTTTCACTTCACTTTTAAAATTTAGAATAGTGCCTGAGGGACATTTATTTATGAAATATTGCTCTGAAGATATAATCATGTGATAATAATCTTGGTTCATAGATAGAGTAATTATGACAAGGACTAATTATTGACTCTGGCACATGGGAAAAAGACAGTGAGCAAATATTGGCTGTCATAGAACTGTTTTATCAGGCTTCCACTCCATTATTGAGTTGTAACCTAAACTACAGGAATTTATGAACTACAGATTTACAGAGTGTAAGAATAACCTTTGTCAGGACACTACATTTGCTATCATAATTAGTTTGTCATTGTGAATTTACAGAGCTTCGTATAATATTGAAATTTCTCTTTGTTACCTTAACAGTTATACTATCTTGAAATTAAACCTGTCAAGCAAAATATTCTCTAATATAAAGTAAAATTTAGTCTAGACATTTTTATTGCATGAGAACTGTGAACACCATAGAGTTTAGATTTATATATTTGACATAATTGCCCATTAAAGTCTAGGTGGAGGCATAGTGTTCATTTTAAGTAAAGAAGAATCACTGAACTCAATTCTAAAATGTATGTTAAGGTGTAATCCATTCCTGTGTATTTCCTAGACATTTGAGTGAATAAAATTTTCCCCATTAACGTTCCCTTTTATAAGGTTTAAAACCCCTTAATGTGACTCTGCTGGCATTTTTGTTTGTCCTGACAGTTATTTCAGTACCCTTAATGATTTACTCAGTTTGTTTGGAATGGATTTAGTATCTCTTCTTATGTACCAAATACTCTTCTAAAAGCTCATATGTTAACTTTTTAATCCTCAGAGTAATCCACTAAGGTAGATCTTACTCTCATTATGGTCCAATCTGAACAGTTGAATAAATTAAGTCATAGAGCAGTTAATTTATCCAAAGTAGAATAGATAGTTCCAAAGTCTGAGTTTGCACCCAGTTGTCTGACTTCAGGCCAGAATACTGGAGTGGGTAGCTTTTCCCTTCTCCAGGGGATTTTCCCAATCCAGGGATCAAATCCAGGTCTCCCTCATTGCAAGCAGATTCTTTACCAGCTGAGACACAAGGGAATAGTATAATTTATATGAATTTAAATTTTTTAAGAAATCATGACATATAGCTGATATAAGAAATTTTATCCATTATTCCTGACTTATGTTAAAATATAATAGAATACTTTGATGATTTCAAAATGTATTTTCATAATCTNCCCTCCCCAGCGGGCCCCCCCTCTTTCCGGCCCCGCCCCTCCCCAGCGGGCCCTCCCTCTTTCCGGCCCCGCCCCTCCGCTCCACCGCCCAGACCCCGCCCCGCGCCCCGCCCCTTCCCATCCGGCCCCGCCCTCCGCCGGCCCGGTGTAGGTCGGCCGGGTGTAGGTCAGCCCGCAGGCTCCCCGCGCCGCGCCAGCCATGGTGAACCTGGGCCTGTCCCGGGTGGACGACGCCGTGGCCAGCAAGCACCCGGTGAGAAGGCCGGCCTGGACGCGGGCCCGACCTCAGAAGCTGACCTGAGCGGGGCGGGGGCCTTGATGGGAGTACCCTCATCAGGGAAGCGAAGAGGGACAGAGGTGTGGGACCCTCTTGCGGTGGCGGCGGAGGCCTCCTGCCTGGGTGGGCACGGGGGCAGGCGGGGTGTGTCTGGGCCCCCAGGGCCTCACGATGCGTGGTCCCCTTCCCCGGGGCCGGAGTGCGCCCTAGGGAGGGACAGGAGGGGCAGGGAACTGAGCCTTCAACCCCTTCCCCCTCCCAGGGACTAAGCGAGTACGCCGCGTGCCAGTCGAAAGCTTTCGTGAAGGGCGTTTCCGCCTTTGTTACAGGTAGGCTGGGTCCGGGGTGTGAGGAGGTCGCACCCTGACTCCCCAGCAAGTGGCGCCAGGTCACCAGCCCGCAGTGCTGGGAGGCTGGCAGGTGCTGCGGGCACGCGGGCTCTGCCACGGTGGTCCCCTGGCAGGCCCCGAGGACAAGCTGGCTGATGGGGACCGTGGCTCTTGGCAGGCACCGGCGCGACCTTCGGCCTGCAGATGCTGGTTCAGAGGAAGCTTCCATACCCCTTTCAGTGGAAGGTGCTGCTGGCTGTGGGTGGGTACTCCAGCCTGGGACCCCTGAAATGCACCCCAGTTGCCGCTGGCTCTTCAGCAGAAGTGGGTTCCCACTGGGGGTGGGTGGCTGTGGTTCCGGGCATGCCCATCCCCCTGACCCCTGCCCCCTGCCCCCCAGTCGCAGGCTCAGTGGCCAGCTACTGGGTGACGCGTGTGGATTCGCAGAAGTGCAGCAACCTCTGGCTCTTCCTGGAGACAGGGCAGCTCCCCAAAGACATGGGCACAGGTGAGAGCCCCCAAGGCAGCAGGAGGCAGAACCGAGGCTGCAGCGCCCAGAGCTGGAGGCAGCACGCCCGGCCCGAGGTGTGGGCTGCACGGGCCTGTCCCCTGACATGCACACGACGGGCGGGGTGGGAAGGAGAGGGAAGACGCAGGAGGGGCTGGGTGGCCCTGGGGGAGTGAGTGCAGAGGGAGGAGGGCAGACACCCCAAGAAGAGCGGCTGGATGGAAAGGCCCTGCGTCGGACACCAGGCTGGCTGATCTCAGGTCTGGCCTCCACTGCCTGCAGCCCTCCTGTTCCAAGCCTCAGTTTTTGCCTCCAGAAAATGGGCGCAGGGACTGGAGACAGCTTTAGGGTGCGCTTCCAGCTGTCTTCTCTGCCTCCTACAGATCGGCGCAGCTAGGAGAGCTCCAGCTAGGCACAGGAGACCTGGGACCAGACAATTCTAGAACACGGCCCTCGACACCTCTGCACCCCAGGTTGGCCCTCTCCACACCCATGGTGCCCCCACACAGGCATGACCAGCTCTGTTGAACCTGTGCAGACTGCTCCTGCTCAGCCTGGCCGCCCGGAGCTCAAGCCAGGAGACTCCGTTCCTGGGGTGGATGTCCTGCAGGTGGACACAGTGCTGGAGAGGACCAGCATGCCTCATGTGCCTTTGGGGCAGCCCTGGAGCATGGGGGGGCTTCTGCGCTCTGCTGCTGACACTCCCTCTCTGGCCCCTGTGTCCCCCACCCTCCCCAGAGATGACAGTCCCCCTGGGGGCTGGGGAACTAATAAACACCTTGCCCTGTTTCCCACCTAAGTTCTGAAGCAGGGAACAAGTCGGAGCAGCAGAAGATGAGAGAAACGTCTCCTTGGAACCACACCGCTGAGGGGAGGAGGGACCAGGGCAGTTCTGAATCTGAACCCCAGAATTAGACATCTGGCGGGCCCCACGTGCTATCCGGGCGGGCTGGGGGTGGAGGGAGGCACAGAAGAGATGTGTACAGCCAAACAGGAGAGCACCCGCTCTCTGGAGAGGAGGGCCAGAAGTGGCCACGCCCACCCACCTACCATTCCAACCCGCCTATCAGATTAAGTCACTTCGCTCTGGGGGAGGAGGAAGTGAGGGGTGCAGGGGACCACAGCCAGCTGACTGGAGCTCTGTCCACATGGAGGAAGGCTCCTGAATGGGCAGGACTGTCCAGCTCGGCGCAGCCCACAGAGGGAGAGGGAGCAGAAGGCATGACCCGACACCCAGGCAGAGCCGCCATCCTTTCCAGCAGGCTCCTCCGGAACACTGAGGGTGCACCTCCCAGGGCCTCGCTGCTCCAGGCCCAGCCCAGCCCTGCTGGCCTGGCCCATCACTCAAAAGAACATCTGTTGCACACTTATGTGCACCAAGGAATCTGTGTGTAGGAAGGCAAAATGGTAACCGTGGCATAAGTCAGCTAGAGTTGGCGTTTTCTTTCACGTAGAGTCCACGTGTGTGGCCTGGGGCCAACAGGGAGTCAGGAACCCAGTTCCTTTTACTGTGCTCTATGCTGTAAGGGGCCCCCTTCCAAATCTACCTTATGGTGCCAGGCAGCTGTACCAGCTCCGGCCATCATGTCTTCATCCCTGTGAAGAGGAAGGAGAAAGGGAGAGGAGGAGAGTGATTTACTCACCACTCCTGCATTCACTCCACTGGCTAGAACTAAGTCAGGAGGGACGCCTAGTGCAAAGGCACCTGTGAGGGCGGCCTTGCTCCAGGCAGCCATGTGTCCCCATATCTCTGTCTGAAGAGAGGAGAGCCAGAATCGGGGAACAGGCTCTGCATCACACCTGGGGGAAGAGGGGCAGCGAAGGAGCGGACCGTGCCCGTGGCAGGTCCTTCCTGAGGGTAAGACCTGGGCTCTGAGGGAGGGCAGAGGATGAACCTGGAGTTTCAGATGGAACCAAAAACCGAGAGTGAGCGGAAAGGAAAAGGCTCTGTGTGAGCGGTCACAGGAAAAGGTGCGAGCTGTAACAGTACATGGGTGAAGGCCATTGCCATGGCTGAATTGTCTCCCCCAAGTTCACGGTGTGCAGCCCTAGCCCCCAGGACCTCAGGCTGTGACTGCCTCTGGAGACAGGGCCTTTGGGGGGCTGGTTCCTGATCAGTCGCTCTGTCATGTCC
This sequence comes from Oreotragus oreotragus, assembly GCA_006410675.1. Classification (NCBI taxonomy): domain Eukaryota; kingdom Metazoa; phylum Chordata; class Mammalia; order Artiodactyla; family Bovidae; genus Oreotragus; species Oreotragus oreotragus. The sequence continues at coordinate 97,175 of SJYX01005594.1, read as the reverse complement.
GACTCTTTGTGACGCCACGGGCTGTAGCACACCGGGCCTCCCTGTCCTTCACCATCTCCCAGAGTTTGCTCAAACTCATGTTCAGTGAGTCAGTGATGCCATCCACCCATCTCATCCTCTGTCACCCCCTTTTCCTCTTGCCCTCAACCTTTCCCAGCATCAGGGTCTTTTCTAATGAGTCGGCTCTTTGCATCAGGTGGCCAAGATACTGGAGCTGCAGCTTCAGCATCAGCCCTTCCAGCGAATATTCAGGGTTGATCTCCTTTAGGATGGACTGGTTTGATCTCCTTGCTGTCCAAGGGACTCTCAAGAGTTTTCTCCAGCACCACAGTTCGAAAGCTTTCTTTGGTGCTCAGCCTTCTTTAAAGGAGTAACTAAATTAAACAGGGATGGGCCCTCACCCCGTCAGACTGGTGTGCTTATCAGAGCAGATTAGGACCCAGAGAGTCCAGGGTAAGGACCCCATGAGGACACAGCAGGAAGGCGGCGTCTGCCAGCCCGGGGGAGAGGCCTCAGCAGAAGCCAGCCCTGCCACACCTTGATCCCAGACTGCCAGCCTCCAGGTTGCCTGACAAGAAATCCCTGTTTTAGCTGCCGGCTCTGTGGTGCTTTGTTTCAGCAGCTCTGGCAAACTCATACAGGTTGGGAAAAGTACCCCAGCTGGTGCGCACCCCCTGGAGCCCCAGGCTTGAGCCACGTGGCCGTAAGGCAGGCTTGGACTGGGGTGCAGAGGGCGGGCACTGGCCCCTCCTGTAGTCAGCTGAAGTGGTTGAACCTCACTCAGTTACGTCCAACTCTGCGACCCCACGGACTGTAGCCCACCAGGCTCCTCCGTCCGTGGGGATTCTCCAGGCAAGAATACTGGCGTGTTTCCATGCCCTCCTCCAGGGGATCATCCCCACCCAGGGATCGAACCCAGGTCTCCCGCATTGCAGGCTGATTCTTTACCGTCTGAGCCACCTGGGAGGCCAGATTTATTTCTGGAGTGAGAGCTAAAGCCAGATCCAGGACATCGCCAGAGAAATGGGGGTCGAGCAGGGAAGGTCACTGAGAGATGAGGAGTAGCGAGGGCTGAGGTTGGGGGTCTCACGAGCCGGGTCCCCAGGGTGTGGTTTGAACTTGGGGAGGGGCGAGGGAATGGAGACCCTGTAGGCAGTGAGAGGGTGGCAGTGTTTCGAGGCTCCATGGAGGACCATGGGGGTGTGGGGAGGACGGGGAGGGTGCAGTGTGAAACCACCACAAGTCACCCTGTGGAAGACAGCGACGCTGACCGGGGCAGCACTCCTGAGCAGAGAGCAGCAGGGAGACCCGTATCTGGGGGAACAACCCTGAGGCTGGCTGGGGGCAGAGGGTGGGGTCACCAGGGAGGGCCAGGAATTCCTGGGTTCCCTGGGCATTGAGAACCTCGGTCCCTGTCACAATGGTCCAGGATTCCAGGGACATCTAAACTGAGGTTCTGCCGAGCAGGCTCAGCACAGAGAGGGCGGGAGGCGCGGAGGGGTCCTGGAGGACCCCCAGGGCCGCCATGAAGATCCGCAACGAGGCGGAGATGGAGGAGCAGATCCAGGAGCTGAAGACCATCACTCGGCTCCAGGGTGCGCCTGCCGCCGGGTGACTCGGGGCTCCAGGTGCAGGACTGTCGGTCCTAACACAGAGGCGGCCCAGGACAAACTGGCTAGGGGCCAGGCCACTGCTCACCCGCAAGCAGAGCTGGGAGAATGGATGGGAAGGGTCTGCCATGGGGAGGGGTTGGAGAAGCTGGGGCTTCAAAGAGATTTGTGAGTATAGTGGGCCCAAAGCCAGAGGGGACAGGCGCGTCTGGGAGTGATGACAGGCCTGCCCGTCCTGGCTTCTACCTGCCCCACCCAGCCCACCACCCAGCAACACTGTCCCCTGAACGCTGTCCAGATGAGCACCGCTGGACAGCAAAGCGGGCCCCCACGCAGGCTGGGAGGAAGCCGCATGGGCTTGGAGGCAGCAAACCCACGACCCCACTCCGCGCCTCCTGGGCCAAGCCCCGGCCACCCGGAATCCAGGCCCGGCCTTCGGCACACATCCCACTGCCCTGCCCCTCCCCTGCCCACAGAGCAATGTCGGGCCCTGCAGATCCAGTCGGTGAAGGAGAAGACAGTCAAGAACAAGGCCACGCTGGCTCTCCTGCGCGGCAACATCCGCCGCAGGTCCCAGGAGTGGGCTTTGGCCAAGAAGGTGAACCCGGGGCCACTCCTGCTGCCTGATGGCTGGGGGCGGGGAGCGCGCGTTGTAATAGCCTCTCCCCCCAACACAAGTGGACGGCCGGCCCCTGCTTTCCCCACGCTGACCCCACCACCCACCTCAGGGGGTGGGGCCAGGACCCAACTCAGGGCCCTTTCTGGGGCTACCCCCTACGGCAGCCACTGAGGGGACATGGGAACCCTCCTCTCTGGACCCCATCACATCCGAGCGGGGATGACCCGATGGTGCCTGCAGCGCTCTGCCCCTTGTGGCCCCAGGAGCTGGGGTCTTGCTGCGCAGAAGGGGCCCGGGGAGAGGGCCTGGAGGGGCCGGCGGCCGGGTGAACGCAGAGGGGACGAGCCCCCAGCTCAGCCGCCGCCGCTCTGCAGTACGACCAGTGGACCATCTCCAGGGCCTGTGGGAAGGACGTGCCCATGAGGCTGGCGAACAGCCGCTGCACCATGGAGGTAGGTGGCGGGACGGCCCCTCCGCCCCGCCCAGCCGGTGCACCCCCAACTACACTAGGAGGTGGAGCCGGTGGGCAGCGGAGCGAGTGCCCAGCCCCAGGGTCCCTGTGGGGCTCCGACGGGCTCCGTGGCCCCCCGCGCACCCACTCGCGGGTCGTGCCCTCCCCGACGCAGGTCGCGCGGGAGAAGCTGCGCAAGTATGTTTTCGACCGCGTGAACGTGCACAACGTGCTGATCCACTTGGTGCGGCGGCGCGGGCGGAAGCTGGAGAGTATGCAGCGGGAGCTGGCCGGCCTGAAGAACCAGCCGGATGCCACCAAGGAGGAGCTGCGCCTGCAGCAGGTGGGGCCGAGGGGCGGGGCCCTGGAGAGGCGGGGCTCGTGCCGGCGCGGGGCTGCGTGAGGCGGGGCTAGGTGAGACCCCTCCCCTTGGAAGAGAGGCCAGCCCCGCCCCCGTGAGCCTCTGGGCTCCCAGGTGGCCTGTCCCCAAGGCACTCTCAATGTGCCCTCCACCCCGCAACCCCAGGTCATCCGTCAGCTGGAGAACAACATAGAAAAGACGACGATCAAGATCACCACAAGCCAAAATATCCACGTCCTGTACATGGACCTGCTGGACCACCTGCAGAAGGTGAGCCCCTCACCCCGCATCCCAACACCTGCTGCCGCATCCTGGTTCCAGGGAGCCTAACTGGGCTTGAAGGGCGGGAATCTCAGGCCCCAGGCTGTGTGCAGGACTGGGATCTCCGTGGGGGCGGGGTCCTCCAGGGCAGGGTACCCCCACACACAGCCTTACACCTCTCCTCGAGCCTGAGTGACCCCTAGAAAGAGTGAGCCCTGCTTTGGGTGTCAGCGGAGCAGTGGCACCTTGTAGGTGGGAAGTAATTATTTTCTACTCCGAAAAGTCATGTCATATACTATGTCAGAATTTTTACTTTGCCCCATCATTTTTCACGGCCCAGCTTCTGGGGGCAAGAGACGAATCCAGCACCCTCAGGAAGTCCCCTCACATCATCCAGGGCTAGCCGCCTCTGCGCAGGCCAGTAGCCTGGGCTTGCTGCCCACTTCTTCCAAGCCAGGCCCCAGGCTCCCTGCCGAGGAGACGGGGGAAGCCCCAGGGGCCTTGAGCCCTCAGAGGCAACCCTGGAGGCCCCCCCAGGCCCCCATAGAGCAGAGCCCAGGCACCTGCCACAGGCCAGACGGCCGGAAGACGGGAGGAGGGTAGGGCCCCTCTGTCATCTGGACGCATTCTCTCCTCCCAGCAGTCCCATCTTGCCTTTTTAGGACATATGCATTAAAAACAATAACTGCCTTGGTCACCCGCATTTTTCTGTTGGTTGCACGGCACAGCATTTGCGTTCTTAGTTTCCTGAGTAGCGATCAGACCGGTGCCTACTCCAGTGGAAGCCTGGAGTGTCGACCACTGGACCGCGAGGGTAGTCCCCACATCCATTGAAATAAAAAGCCAACTTTCTGGGAGCCCAGTGGTTAAGGCTCCACGCTCCCAATGCAGGGGCACCTGTTCGATCCCTGGCCAGGGAGCTAAGATCCCACAGGCCACGTGGCACAACCCCCCCCCAAGAAAGTAGACATTAAAAGCACTATATAGTCTTTAAAAATAAAAATTTTTAAACAGTAGAGTCTATATAGTAGTTATCAACAACAAAATACTGAAAGCTAAGATGTCTTGGACACTTGTGAACCTGACCCTGTGTTAAATAATACATCATTCTACCATCTCAATCCATCCTGACAGCAACCCCTTGAAACAGCCATTATTACCTTGTTACTCACGGGGAAACTCAGGCTAAGTGGCTTTCCTACCGTCCTGCACTAGCTGATCAGGTTAGCCTTGGCCCTGAGTCCTGAGTCTGACCCCACACCATCTACTTCACTTCAGAGAGCAGTCAGCCTCCCAGGGCTCCAGGAGCACCTCTCAGGCAGCCAGACTCCCCACCACAGCTTCTTAGGAAGTGAAGTGTCTCTGGGTTCTGGCCCTGGGCAGGGAGAAAATCCACCAGCAGAAGGCCATTTTCCCTCTCAAAACCTTCCTTTAACCTGCTTTGGGCCTGGCTGGAGCCGAAGGCCAGGCTCTACTTGTCCTCTGGGCTCACACACTCTGGGATGAGGAGTGGAGAGCAGGCATGGTCCGCTCTGGGAGACAGAGGAGAATCAGGAAGGGGCCAGGGGAGCCGACCTGGGATGGGCCCGCGGCTCCTAGGCCGTCAGGCACTCTGCCCCCCTGCCCTTGCCCTTGTGCTGCAGAAGCTGGCAGGATACCCCACAGAGCTGGACAAGCTGCAGAATCTTGTGAGCAACTACTGCTTGGAGCTGTCGGACATGACAGTCATGTCCCAGGATGCCATGATGATCACGGATGAGGTCAAGGTCAGCTCCCAGGCTGGGGCCCTGCAGGGCTGTCTGCAGGCCTGTCTGGCCCGGGGCCTACCTGGACGCCCCTGCCCACACCTTGCCATCACTGGAGGAGTTCAGTGGCTGCCCTGCCAGCCTGCTCTCCTCATCTCCCATGAGTCTGGGCAGACAGGGTCCCACCAGACACAGAATCCAGGAAGCAGACGGAGGAGGCAGAGATTTTGGCCAGGGCAGGTGTCACCCTTTCACCCCACCTGTGCTGAGGCCCCTGAAAGGCCTGTGTGCCCCCCTCTTCATGAAGCAGGGCCACCCTAGGGTGCAGACCTGATCAGGGAGCAGTGCACATGTGGACTCTGGGGGTGGAGATTGGGCAGCACAGTCTCGGGGAATAACAGGTCCGAAAGGAGCCCCCATGTGGGGCAGCAGGCGGCCCCCGGGGAACCTGGAACCCTGGGAGGAGATGGAGGCGACAAAGGATCAGATTCGTGTTCCCAAACAGGCGCGCTCTGCCTGCAGAGATCAGAGGACCAGGGTCAAGACGCTAGCCACGTGGGCCAGACTCCACGTGGTGGAGATGAGCTCAAGGCCTTTAAGAAGTCGCCCTGATGAGGGGTAGGGCGAGTTAGCCATGCAGGCCAAGGGAGAGCGCAGCGTCCGGGACACGTGAGCAGGCAGGGACGGAAGGACAGCAGATTTAGCCACCAAAGCCGGACGTGCTGGAAGAGAGGCGGTTTGGGGAAAGATGATGAGCTTTTGTTTAGACACATGGAATCCACTTTAGTGAGTTCTAAGAGGAGCTGGCAAGGTCTACAAGATGGCAGAGTAGAAAGATCTGAGCCAAAGGTCTGTCTGGTCAAAGCTATGGTTTTTCCAGTAGTCATGTACGGATGTGAGAGTTGGACTATAAAGAAAGCTGAGCACAGAAGAATTGATGCTTATGAACTGTGGTGTTGGAGAAGACTCTTGAGAGTCCCTTGGACTGAGAGGAGATCACACCAATCAATCCTAAAGGAAATCAATTCTGAATATTCATTGGAAGGATTGATGCTGAGGCTGAAGCTCTGATACTCTGGCCACCTGATGCAAAGAACTGACTCACTGGAAAAGACCCTGATGCTAGGAAAGACTGAAGGTGGGAGGAGGAGGGGGTGACAGAGGATGAGATGGTTGGGTGGCATCACCAACTCAGTGGACATGAGTTTGAGCAAGCTCCGGGAGTTGATGGTGAACAGGAAGGCCTGGCGTGCTGCAGTCCATGGGGTCACAGAGAGACACGACTGAGGACTGAACTGACCTGAAGGGGAGCTGGCAGAGGCGGCAGAGAGATCCCAGGCAGAGAAGTGTAATACAAGAGAGGGCTCAGAGGCCAGGAGGAGACACAGGTGGCATATCTCCAATCAGGAAGACGCTGGCTTGGCAGCCCACAGGCCTTAGTGGGACAGACCCCCGCCCCTTCCCGTGTCCCCAGATGAACATGACACAGGGGGAGGCCACCTTCATCGAGGAGCGCCGGGCACGAGAGAACTGGCTGAACCAGCAGAAGAAGCTGATCGACAAGATCCACACCAAGGAGACCAGCGAGAAGTACCGCCGGGTGAGCCGAGCTGCCCGGGCACCGCCCTCCAGGGCCCCCAGCTCCTCAGCCCCGCCGAGGACGCCCCTCACCACGCCGCCTCCTCCCTGTCTCCAGGGCCGGCGGGACTTGGACTTCCCCTCCAACCTGATGGGTCCGGAAACTCTGAAAGGTAAGCGCTCAGCTCCCACCGCCCCAGCCAAGGTCCGGAGAGGTCGGTCACCATGAGGCTGGGCATCACCTGCAGTGGCCAGGGTGAGGGAGACTGATAAACCCCGACCCCTCCCTGGCGGGACCCGCACAGGCACACACCAATTGCCACAACACTCGCTTCAGGCTGCTGCTACAGGCTCTGGGCTCTGGGCCAGGTGTGGCTAACCCCACCCCCACACCCCGCCTCTCAGCTGTAAAATGCACTCAGCAATGCCCCCCCGGAACCCAAGCCCCTCTGAGAAGCTCCACTAAGCCCCGCTGCGCCAGCTGCTTCTGGTTCTCCTCTGGATGGAGCCGCTCGAGGGCTGGCTGAGGAGGGAGCCAGTTAAGACAGAGGCGACTCTGAAGGGTACCCAGCTCTTGGGTGGCCTCTCCTGAGGACGTTGGGGGGGGGCATCTGACGGCCTACACAGAGCTCCCACGCCCTCCCTGCACGCTGGCTCTCCTTCCCCTCTGCTGCACCCAGTGAGGAAGAGAGAGGCCTCCAAGGCTGATGTCGAATACCAAACGAATGTGACTGCTCTGGTGGAGAAGGCCAAGACTGCCATGCAGTGCTCCCACCTCTGGGTACTCCTCACTGACTCCTGGGTGTGGGCAGAGGGGCAGCGGGAGGGGCCCGTCCCCAGCCCAAGGCCCGGCTGAGCCCGGCCAGGCTCCGCAGACACCTTCGCAGAAATGGACACACAAAGCAGCCACCCGCAGATCAGAGTGGAGGGCCTCCTGGGACGCAGCCAGCAAACCTGAGCTGTGGTCCAGGGTCTCGCAGAGCCCACGGGAAGTTGAGGATTACACCCAGAGGGGTGGCCTCCACCTCCAACTCCTTCCCCTTAGCAGCTGCCTCTCCACCTAAGCCCACTTTTACTTTAATCCGCTCTGGGATTATTATTAGTAAACCTTGAGCTTCTGTCCATGGTCCTGACATAAGCTTGTCCACCCTTGGACAAGCGACTCAGAGCCACTCGGTCTCTCAGCGGTGGTCTCTCCGGCTCTTCATTGGGGTTGTCTGCCCGCTCTACCTGTCGTGAGGGTGGCATGCAAGAACACACATCGAGGGCCTCGTGGGCCCTCAACACACCACCGTGGTCGACGCTACTGACCACTGGGAGCCAGAAGAACCAGCTGCCTCCTGGCTCATAGCTGCTGCTCACCCCGCTGGCCCTGCCAGGATATTGCCGGCCGGTTCCTGGCTCAGAAGGGCACGGAGGAGGACCTGGAGCTGCAGAAGGAGGACTGTGAGGAGAGGCGGGCGCAGCTGGAGGCCTTGATGAAGAAGCTGGAGATAGAGGAGGCCACGCTCAAGTTCCGCCAGACGCCCAGCTCCGTCAGGTACACGGGCAGTCCAGCCTCTCTCCGCATTGACAGCCTGGTGGCTAGCGCCAGGCTTGGAGCTGAGCAGGCTCGCTGCCTCAGGGCCTGGCAGGGGCTCCCCCTGCGCCCACGTCTTAGCTCTTGAGCCCAAATTAGCACAGCACTTGCTCAGGACCCTGCCGCTGCGCCCTCGGTCTGCCACCTCCCACCCTCATCCTCAACAGCTTTAAGTCTGTTGAGAAGAAAATGAATGATATGCTGAAGGAGGAGGAAGAGCGGCTGCAGCTGGCTCACAGCAAGATGACCAAGAGTCAGAAGCTGCTGCTGACCATGCAGACCGGCATCGACAACCTCTACATCCGCCTGATTGGCATCCCCCTGCCCACAGGCCAGGTATCAGCGGAGCTGGAAGGAGCCCCCAGCACAGGGGGTCCCTGGGAGGGGTCAGGGCGAGACAACTGGTTCCTCCCCGCTACAGAAGGAAGCAGTGCCCTCGGCCACCCTGGACATGTACAGCAAGCTGGCGTACTGCGAGGGGAGGCTGCTATACCTGGCTGACCGAGTGCAGATGCTGGCTGGAACGGAGGAGGTAGCCCTGGGCCAGGGGTGCCTGCACGCCCCACCTGCCCCAAGGCTCACCGGCCCCGTGCCCTGCAGGTCAACACCAAGGTGAGGGCTGTGCTGGAGTCCTCCACCCTGAAGGAGAAGCAGAACACCAGGATCAGCTTTGAGGAGACGGAGGAGGACGTCATAGGTACAGGAGGCCCAGCAGCTGGAGCGGAGGCGGGGGCAGGTGGCCGGCCTGAGCTGTGCAGAGCCAGGGGCTAGGGGTGGCACTTGCTGCATCTGACCAGGGTGGCCTGGAGGGACAGTGGGGGCTAAAGCAATGGGGAGGCCGCGTCAGCTGCACCCACGGGATTTTAACCGATGGAGGTGATGGCAAGGCACCAGTGCCAGTAGGCAGGCACGGGGGCCTAGGCCAGGGCCCCTAAGGGGGTCTGTGTGGGAAGGGCAGGGCAGGACACACAGCTTAAGACCCTCCCATTCTAAAAATTCTGGCGCGTTTGGGGCCTCGGGGCTGTCCCCCTCTTGTCTGGCACCTGGCCCTGAGAGATTCAGGCTTGGCATATAGGGTAGATATTAGCAGTCGAGTGTGGGCTCCAGGACTGGGGTAACCCTGGGCTGTCTCTCTCCCCGGGTGTGCGAGACCCCAAACGCCAGACAGAGAGTAAGAAATACACGTCGTTGGTACAGCGGGCCCTGCCGTGAAAGGGCGCCGGAGGACAGCCCAGGATCTGGGGACACAGGCGGGGCAGAGGGGCTACAGGCGCGGCTGCCCTCCCCCTCCTTCCTTGCAGAGACCTTCCAGTTCGCCGACGTGGACCACAGCTACGTGCCCTCGCGGGCCGAGATCAAGAGGCAGGGTCAGCGGCTGATCGAGGAGAAGCTCAAGGTGACCAAGAAGAAGAAGTGACCGGAGGAGGAGGAGGCCGCCCTGCCCCACACCCCGCCCCCACGCTTGCACTGGTTACACAAATAAACACTTTTCCAGGACTTCGGGGCGCCGAGGGGACGCGGATGCAGGGCATCACGTGGGGAAGTGTGCAGGGAAGTGGGATGCTCGGTGTGGGTTACGGGCTCTGGGGTTCAGGGGCGAGGGTGAGTAGGGGGTCCAGGCCGGGGCGCGGACGGGGATCCGGATTGAGCTGAAATCCGGGGGACAAACAGAGTCTGAGGCCCTCTGCCTGCACCGCGCCGCCCTCCCGTAACCCTCGCGGTGCCCGCTACCCGCGCGCCCCGCGCCCGCAGCATTCTGCGCATCCGCACCTCGCGAGCCGCACTCCAGTGACCCTCGCGGCGCCCTGTAGCCGCGCACCTCGCGCGCCGCACTCCCGTGACCCTCGCGGCACCCCGTAGCCGCACGCCCCGCGCCTGCAGCGCTCTGCGCACGCGCGCCGCACTCCCGTGGCCCTCGCGGCGCCCCGTAGCTGCGCGCCCCGCTGAGCCGGCGCCAAGATGGCGGCGCTGACGAGCACAGAGCGGCCGCGCCGGGGGCCGTGGGGCCCGGAACGGGGCCTCCGCAGCTGAGCCCCCGAGCCGCCCTGCAGGCCGGCGCCCGCCCGCCGGAACCCGGGACATGGTGCGACTAGCGCCGCGCCGCCGCCGCCGCTGAGCTCGCGGGCCGTACCGGGCTCGGACGTGGGAGCAGGAAGATGTTCTCGGCGCTCAAGAAGCTGGTGGGGTCGGAGCAGGCGCCGGGCCGCGACAGGAACATCCCGGCCGGGCTGCAGTCCATGAACCAGGCGCTGCAGAGGCGCTTCGCCAAGGGGGTGCAGTACAACAGTGAGTGCGGCCCGGCGCGGGGGCGCCTGCGGGGCGTGTGGGGTGGGTGGGGGCCCGGCCGCGCCGCCCAGGACTCGCTGAACCCGGGGAGCGCCCGGCCCGGGAAGCGCTCGGGGACTCGCCGCACCCCGAGGGCCTGGCGGGCTGCGTGCCGGCGAGCTGAGCCCTTGCCTGTGCCTGCGCGGGCGGCGGGGGCCCCAGGGCGCTCGCTTGGGGTCGGGAGGGGACGCGCCCCGCCGAGGAGGGCCCAGAGCGCCGGGCGCCGGGCGCCTCGGCCCGCGGCGCTCCCGTCTGGCCTGTGGGTCACTCCCCAGGAAGGCTGGCCCGGGGGGGACCGGCGTGCGTCCCGTGTGCCCGGTGCGGTTGGTCCAGGCGGCCCCGGCGCGTCTGCGGCCCCCTGACTGGCCCAGGTGACCCCGTCTGAGAGGGCTTCTTACGTAACGCGGGCGAGTTGTGGTCTGTGGCCGGGTCTTAAAGGGGTGGCGGGCTCTCCAGCCGCCAGCCGTGTGGCCACCCGCAGGAGGACGGAGCGGGGGATTCTGCTGGCCTGCTAGTTTGACCTACGGGGTTTTTCTTTGTAGACTTGGTATTCAGTTTGAAGAGAGAATGTCAGCTGCGCCGCTCGTTCTTGCTCCCCCTTTTTTAAAAAAGCAGCATTTGTAAGAGATATATTTAGAAGGGCTCCAGAAGGAACAGACTCTTATTACTGCAGAGACTTCTCTTCTCCTGTGGGAAGGAGTTACTTCCCCGATGCCCTGAAAGCCCAGATCGTTTCCAGTCCTCAGCTATAAATTATGTAAAGTTGTTTAGCTCCTAGACGCTGACTGCCCTCTTGACCTCTTTAAAGTTTTTCCATCTTGCTGGCTTTTCGGTAGCGGTATTTGAAGTTGTTTGTATGTTTGTTTTAATGTGTTCTCTGCTTATAAATCTTTCCCTCTTAAGTATTTCCATATATTGCTGCAAGATATCGGACATTCCCCCATTTCCGACTTTCAGGGGAGCCTGCCAGTCTCTGTGATGACCCCTGTGTTTCCGTTAACAATGTGGCATGTTAAGAAACTGATTGGAAAGACTTTGAATTTAAAAGAGGAATCGTTTTGCACGTATTCCACCCAGTTTTGTGTATGATTCTCTCACATTCCCAGAAGAGAATAGTAAATCAAAATACTCATTTTCAGGGACTTCCCTGGTGGTTCAGTGGATTAAGCTTCCACCTTCCAGTGCAGGGGACACAGGTTCGACCCCTGGTCGGGCAACTCAGATCCCACACTCACAGGAGCAGCTAAGCCCACGGCCGCCACCAGTGCATCCGCACACCCCAGCCAGAGAGAGGCCTGTGCCGCAAAGACAGCCTGTGGGCCACAGTTAGGACCGACACAGCCAAAAGTTAATAAATATTAAAAAAACAAAACACATTTTCACACGTCTTATAATTCACATTTGGTTCCTGTTATTTAATTTTATTCAGTTCAGTCGCTCAGTTGTGTCCAACTCTTTGCAACCCCATGGACTCCCGTATGCCAAGCCTCCCTGTCCATCACCAACTCCTGTAGTTCACTCAGACTCATGTCCATTGAGTCAGTGATGCCATCCAGCCATCTCATCCTCTGTCATCCCCTTCTCCTCCTGCCTTCAATCTTTCCCAGCATCAGGGTCTTTTCAAGTAAGTCATCTCTTCGCATCAGGTGGCCAAAGTATTGGAGCTTCAGCTTCAACATCAGTCCTTTCAGGACTGATCTCCTTTAGGATGGACTGGTTGGATCTCCTTGCAGTCCGAGGGACTCTCAAGAGTCTTCTCCAACACCACAGCTCAAAAGCATCAATTCTTCAGCTCTCAGCTTTCTTTATAGTCCAACTCTCACATCCATACGTGACCACTGGAAAAACCATAGCCTTGACTAGACGGACCTTTATTGACAAAATAATGTCTCTGCTTAATTTTATTAGTTATGGTATTATTTGTTAGAACTTAATCTTACTCCTTTGGGAGCTGGCCTGGAAAGTGTTCGCCTTCTGAAAAGCCCTCCCTGGTGGACATGCCCCCTGGTTGGGGTTGGGGAGTGGGTCAGAAGCAGAAAGGGCACTGGAGTCCTTCCAGAGAAGAGCCCCCACGTCAGGTATTGGGGGGTGCAGGGCAGCAGATTCTGATGTGGAACAAAATGAGTAAAACGTAGAGCGGCTGAGAAGCCGAGCCCTGTGCCTGTGTGGCATTTCTGGCTGATGCTGCCCCTGTCGTGGGCTAACACGCATTTTTCAAACGTTTTTATTTCCTTTATTAGTCAGCAGAAAATAACATTTCTAGTGTTTATTTTCCAAAACATCTTACTTAAGGAAGCACACCAACTGTATGATAACTATGGACTCAGGATTTTTATGGGTAAAGAGCTCTTATAGAACTTTGCTCTCCTGCAGCAGATAAGTCATTTTCATGCAAATTGCTGTGATGGTGAGAAGTGACTCACATGCACAGTCCCAGCATACACATCACATTTAGAATCGAAACCCAGGTGAGACACGGGACCATATCTGTGGGTTAGAAGCCATTCGCGTGTAAAGTGGCAGGGTGCTCCCTGTCTGCCCTTTCTGCCCCTGGTGGGCCCGTGCGGTCAGCTGCGTTTGGTGGGGTGAGGATGCACTGGTCTTGTGGATCCTGTGCCCTCGCTCGGGGCTGCATTCAGAGTCCTGGCCAGTCAGATTTCAGTGCTAGAATTCAAGAAAGCTTTGACAGGTTGGTCACTGGATAAGAGAGTTTTTCCTTTCGGAAGTAAACAGCTGTGTCTGGCAGACTGTTTGGCCTGCCCCAGCAGGGCTGACGCACAGATCCCTGAGCGCTTGCTGCCTGTGGCGTGCGCCGCTTTTCCCTTCATAGGTTTTCTTTCCCTGGCGCAGGTGTTTGCCGAGCGGTCATCAGTGAAAACCCAGACCGCAGTCTCTGCGTTTCGGGGCTTACGTTTCAGGGGGGAGTGGAAGGCAGGCAGCGGGCCCAAGACGCGCTCAGGAATTAAGCACGTGGCCTGACTGGCTGAGCGCTGAGGTTGGCACTGTTGGGCGGAAGGTTAGCGCCGGCCCCACGGAGGAAGGCCGAGGTTGGGTCGCAGTGCAGTGAGGTCAGGAGAGAAGCGTGGGGCCAAGCCGAAGAAGAGAGGGTGAGGCGGCCTTAGGCCCTCAAGGCCCTCGCGCCATCCCCCATCCCAGGGGCTCCGTGAAGAGAGACCCTGGAGACTGTGTTGGGAGGCGCTGCTGGAAGGAGGGGCCAGCTGTCCAGCGACCCCTGCTGGTGGCACCACCAAAGGGTATCGTTGGGTTTCAGCCCTGCCTCCTGCAGAGGGAATGCATCATTCCCATCCAGGATAAACCGGAAGCTTTCTTTTGTATTTTGGAAAAAAGGTTCCCTGTTTCGCTTGCCGCGTGTGGCAGTCTGGGTGAATTACTATAGAATCAGGGAGTAAAAGAGATTCTGCGGCCCCCAGCCCATCCCGTGTCTGCAGTGTCCTTTCCTTAGAATAAAAGGCACAGGATAGAAACGCAGCTGTTCTGTTCAGGAAAACGTCCACCCGCTTCTCACCTAACGGCTTCTTGCTGCTTCTTGGGTGACTCTTAATTAAAGGTTTTTCAGTGAATCACTTAGTTTATTTGAGTGATGTCTACGTTTCTAAGATTGATTTGACTTTTTTACTTAGAAGTAGAGATCAGTTACTTTTTTTAACCAGATGAAACCAGGTCTTTTTGTTTATTTCTGGTAATACACTTTCTTCTAATTAGCTTTTTGAAGAATAGATTTCAAATTCTAAAAAGATTTCAGTTGGAGAGAAAATTAAGACTTTTCATTCTCAAAACAGAATAGAAAACAAATGTACATTGAAGTTGTTTAGTTCAGTTGCTCAGTCGTGTCCGACTCTTCGCGGCCCCATGGTCTACAGCACGCCGTCCCTACAGGCCTCCCTGTCCATCACCAACTCCTGAAGTTCCCAAGCTCGTGTCCGTTGAGTCCGTGATGCCATCCAACCATCTCATCCTCCGTTGTCCCCTTCTCCTCCTGCCTTCAGTCTTTCCCAGCATCAGGGTCTTTTCCAATGAGTCCGTTCTTCACATCAGGTGGCCAAAGTATTGGAGCTTCAGCGTCAGTCCTTCCAATGAATATTCAGGACTGATTTCCTTTAGGATGGACTGGTTGCATCTCCTTGCAGTCCAAGGGACTCTCAGCAGTCTTCTCCAACACTACAGTTCAAAAGCATCAATTCTTCAGCTCTCAGCCTTCTTTATAGTCTAACTCTCACATCCATACATGACTACTGGAAAAACCATAGCTTTGCCTAGCGGACCTTTGTCGGCAAAGTAATGTCTCTGCTTTTTAATGCGCTGTCTAGGTTGGTCATAGCTTTTCTTCCAAGGAGCAAGCATCTTTTAATTTCATGGCTGCAATCGCCATCTGCAGTGATTCTGGAGCCCCAAAAAATAAACTCTGTCACTGTTTCCACTGTTTGCCACAAAGTGATGGGACTGGAAACATATCAAAGAAGGAAACGGTTGTAAAATTATATCAAGAATCAGAACAGAATGTCTGTGTTTGAAAAAGNGGTCATAGCTTTTCTTCCAAGGAGCAAGCATCTTTTAATTTCATGGCTGCAATCGCCATCTGCAGTGATTCTGGAGCCCCAAAAAATAAACTCTGTCACTGTTTCCACTGTTTGCCACAAAGTGATGGGACTGGAAACATATCAAAGAAGGAAACGGTTGTAAAATTATATCAAGAATCAGAACAGAATGTCTGTGTTTGAAAAAGAACCAAAGAGACCCTCCAGAAATGAAGAAGCACGGTGAGTAAAACAGAAGCCGCCCGACAGGTGACGCAGCATAATACTCCACCTGAAGATGGAGCTTGCACTGACGGGGAGGTGCAGGCTCAGAATGGAGCCGGACCTGCACACGTGTGATTGGAGTCTCAGAAGGAAAGAGCAGGATGGAGAGGCGGCCACTGGAGAAATGCAGGCCAGGCTTTCCTGGAGCTCACAGAGCACACGGAATGCCAAGAAGCCTGAGGCTGGGGCTTTCATACCCCTAGAGCTGGACGCATCGTGGAAATCTCAGGACAGCGAAAGTGAAGAGGGAGAGAGCAAACAGAATGCCTTCAGAGGGACAGCTGAGAGCCTGACCACACGCTGGCAGTGATGGTGCTGAGGGGAGGCCCCGTCAGCCTAGGAGTGCGCCCGATCAGCCCTCCTGTCTGCAGGTGCCAGGCTGTGCCAAGGCTCCTACCAAGATGAATCCTGGGCTGTGTGCTCCAGGCGGCGAGCTCGGGAGATGCAGGAGGTCTGCAGGGCACAGAGATGGTGAACGGGCCCCATGGCTGCCGTGAGGGGCACAGGAGGAGAGGCCAGAACGCTCGCAGCCAGCGCACAGCCCCGAGCCGGCCAGTGGCGCATGACGTCTGAGTGGGACCCGAGGACACTGGCTTCAGGCTCACCGTGGAAAGGTGGGCAGCAGAAAGTTAAGGACAGAAGTAAACTGCGAGTCTTCCAAGTAAATACCGGGCCAAAACGGGAATTTAAAAGCCTTGCCCATCATGAAAAGGCAGGAAAAAGGGGAGGGAACCTCTGCAGGGACTGGAGACTGTCAGCCACCAGGGAAGGTGAGCACGCAGACTCAGCAGCAAAGGAAGACGGGCTTGCTTTCCTTCCGATGTGTGATGCGTAAGAGAGATGCCCAGCTCACGGTGGCACAGAGAGGCCGGAAGCGGGGATGTGGGACCCAGCAGTGGGTAGGCATCAGCCACAGGGAAGCTGAGCCGTGGGGTCCCTCGTGCTGGAGCTGTGGGCGCTGAGACTGGGTGCCGGGCCCACAACCGGCCCGGTGGGTGGAAGACGCAGTGGCACGGCAGGCGCCTGCACCCAGCCCCCCAAACCCAGGCGCGCCCCTAACCCCGGCGGTCCCCACAGACAGCTGGGAGTGCCTACCGTAAAGACCAGGTCTGTGGCCACAGTGAACAGAACTGGTTAGGAACAGCAACAAGCACAGCCCTGAGGGGAAACGTGACAGCGCCGCTAAGTAACTTACAGGTTGAAGAAGCATTCGTAACCCCCTGATAACGAATGTCCCACGTACCTGGGGTGGTCATCGACCTGAGAACGCAGCTTGAAAACCCAGGAAAAGCGCAGGATAAACCCCAAGTAAAAGGAAGTGAGCGACCAGGGAAAAACAGAAGCAAGTGATTTTTAAGAAGAATCGACAGAGGCGTCCGGCCGACCAGACAGGCTGTGTGCCCATGACTGGCCACGTCGATGGACCCCTGGCAAGATTAGTTAAAAAGACAAAACCAGCATCGTGAAGGATAAAGAGCACACGGCTGTTACGGAACGAAGCCTGTTTCAGAGACTTCACGTCCCTCTGCTGAAGACAGCCCCCTAGAGAGTGACTCGGTGTCTGTGTCCCCAGGCCCAGCCCTGCCGGGCGCTCCGAGCTAGCCGGGGAGACACGGCCCCAGCCTGGCCTGTGGCCTCCAGAGCACCTCCCTGCAGGCTGCCCAGCTTCCCCCGCCAGAGGCCCAGCCGCCCACCCAAGGCCATCAGCTCCTCCCCGACCCACTGGTTCTGCCGAGCTCCCCGACTCTCTGGAACACTCTTAGGCCGAGCCCCTGCCTTCTCTGCAGGTGGCAGGAAGCCCACTCCTCTGCGGCACCTTGGGACCTTGCCCCCCTCCAAGCCCGCCCTATCCTCCTGGGCATGTGCGTGAACACGTCTCTCCTAAATAGTGGCTGGGCAGCAAAGTAGAATCCAGGCTTCCTGCCATCACCCCACGTGTGGTCATGAGGAGCCCTGGGTCCTGCGCCCAGCCAGGGCTGCGGGAAAGCGGGTTAAGGGCAGCCATGGGACACGCAGGGCTGCGGAGGTGAGCGGCCCTGCCTGTTCCGGAGGCTGCCTTCCTGAGTGCAGACTCCCGGTGTGGGTCAGCTGCCCTGGGACCTGGCGGGGCGCAGGGCTGCCCGCTCTCCAGCCTGTGCCCACTGCCTCTTGCCCCGGGGCTCCCTGCTTGCGGGCACACAGGCACGCGTGTGTTCCAGGTGTGCGTGGATGCTTGTGGGGGAGTGAGTTTGCCTTGCTCTGATTGTTCGCCTGACCTGTGCCCTCTCCCAGTGAAGATCGTGATCCGTGGGGACAGGAACACGGGCAAGACGGCACTGTGGCACCGCCTGCAGGGCAAGAAGTTCGTGGAGGAGTATATCCCCACGCAGGAGATCCAGGTCACCAGCATCCACTGGAGCTACAAAGGTGGGAGCGCGGCTTGCTGGGGGTCTCCCCGTGGCCCCCCAGCCTGGGGTCGGGTGGGTGTGGCCTGCAGGGGAGGGGTCTTTCCTCCTGTGACCCCCAGCTTGGGGTTGGGCAGGTGCAGCCTGCGGGGAGGGGGATGCTCTCCCATCCCCCCAGCCTGGAGTCAGCCCTGGGACACCACACATGCTGTTTTGGGGTCACCCTGAAGTCCCTGCTCCTGTAGGAGACTCGTCCACCTGGGGATTAGTGCCAGGGGCTGGACCCTGGCCTTTGAGGCAGACCGGCCGGGCCGGGTCGGGCCGGTTCCAGCCGCAGCTTGCACTGGCCTCAGCAGGCAGGCTCCTCGGTCCTTCCTTGGGAAGCCGTTCCCCTCGCAGGGTCCCAGGAGGGGTTTGCTGGAAGGATCACCTGGTGGGCAGAGCACCCCTCGTGGCACCCCGGACATGACCAGGATGGCGGGTCCCCTCCCCTTGTGGGGGTCAGTGACCTCTGGGACTCTGCGGGGAGGCAGGGGAGCCGCTCTGCGTGCTCAGGAATCATGACAGTAAAAGGCCTTTGAGCCATTTTAAACATTTCCTGTCATCGAAAAAACAGGTTTCCTGAGCCGGCAGCAGGACACCCAGGCCTTGTCCCTCCCAGCGCCTGCCAGGCACCGCCTGGGCAGCCACACAGGCTCGGTGTCACCCTGCCCCGGCTGCACCAGGCCCCACCCCCAGGGTGCCCCTTCTCAGTTTGGGGTGAAGCTCTATCCCTCCTCTGGGTGGCACGCATGTCTCTCCCCTTTCCCCACAGGATCCTGGGGAGGTGGGTAGCCCCCCACCTGCCTGGAGACGTGCCCCAGACTGGCGACCCCTCGACACCGCTGCCCAAGAGCAGCTGTGGAGTCACTGGGGTCAGGCCTTCCCGCAGCAGCCGGGGGAGGGCACTGGCTGGGCACAAGCGTGCCCCGGGGGCACCTTTAGGACCCGGGGTCCCGTCACCTGAGCTTGCGTCCAGATTGTTCCCCGCCTCCCAGGAAGGAGCATCCCGGACGCTGGGCCTGCCTCCGGTGCAGGAGCCCCGGGGCAGCGCCCAGGGGGACTGTGGCGTCTGCACGGCCTGGAGGCCCGTCTCTGGAACGGCAGGCTGACGCTGGGTGCTGATCCTGCTGCTCTCCCGTTTCAGCCACCGATGACGTCGTGAAAGTGGAAGTCTGGGATGTAGTTGACAAAGGTGAGTCTTGTCCGTCCTGAGCCTGGTTTTCCTCTTCCGGGCTCTCTTCACCCTGCGGCTGTCGGAGCGGCTCCTCCGCTGCCCCCTCGACCCAGCTCCCGGGCAGGCTCGCTGTTGGCTCCAGGAGCAGGCTGGCTGGCCGGAGGCTGGGCTCCCTGCCAGCTGTGAAGTCGGGTGTCGTGGCCTCTGCTGCCCCGCGGGCGCGAGGCCCCTTCTGGGGGGCGGGCACAGGGAGAGGCCGCCCCGCTCCCGCCGTCCTCGGGCACAGCGCCTCCACTTGTGACTGTGTCCGTCTGTCCTTAAGGAAAATGCAAGAAGCGAGGCGACGCCCTGAAGATGGAGAACGACCCCCAGGAGGTGAGCTGGTCTGTTCCGCGCAGCCCCGACTCCACGGGGCGGTCGTGAGCAGGCGTCTGCGCTTCAGCCCCTCTGCCCGCCTGGCCCGGCCCTCCCGAGAACTGCCCCTGCTGGCGCTGGAGGGACGCAGCGGTCACTCCCATGCAGCCGGGGGTCGCATGGGGTGGCGGACTGACCCGAGCTGCTGCTCACGTCCGTGACCGCTGTCTCACCCCACCTGGGGCTGCAGTGGCCTGAGAGATGTTCGGGTGGAGAGCTCACATTTCACTCCTGGCACAGGGGCCCGGGCCCGTAAGGGCACAGGCGCACCGCGGGCGTAGCCAGGTACACGTGGGCCACCTGTGGCTCCGTGAGGACCCCCCGCGACTGGCAGTGCTCCAGACCTGTGACGGTCTCTGCTGGCTTCAAGGGCCTTCTATTCACGGCCTCCTGTCCAACAGCGGGCTGGAAGGTTCCGTGAGCTCCAGCCCAGGTCCCTGACCTTCACGGGCACGTTGTACTGCCCCAGCACCACAAGCTCCCCTGGTGTGAGTTGTGGAAGGTTCTCTGGGTCTGCGTCCTCGGGTCTGGGACGCACTTCAGTTCACTAGTCCCCGCGGTGGCACCTGTGAGCCCGGCGCATAGGACCCTGCCAGCAGGCAGCACACGCACCCTCGTCTGAGGGCAGGCTCCGTGTGGCTGCGCCAGTTAGCCTTGCATTGACTTTTTTTCCCCAAAAAAACAGCTGATGTCTTTTCAGTTTAAAAGACATACTCAGCCCTCGCCAGGAGGTGGGCACTCACGGGGGAGGCATGGCCCACCTCTGAGGTCTGGTTCCCCATCTGCAGGCGGAGTCCGAGATGGCCCTGGACGCGGAGTTCCTGGACGTGTACAAGAACTGCAACGGAGTGGTCATGATGTTTGACATCACCAAGCAGTGGTAAGGACGCTGGCCTGCGAGGGCATTGTGACGCCCAGCGCTGCTCCAGGGCCAGCCTTGGGCTGGGAGCACCGCCGGCCTGGGGGGCCTCGGCACTCGAGAGTCTGGAAGTGGGCCGGGTGGGGTGCTCATGTCTGCGCCGGACGGCAGGCCAGGGTCGGGGAGGCACACGCCCCCCGCCCCCAGCCGTGCGGCCCTTGCTGAAGACACCGTCTCAGATGCACAGCCTCGAGTGGTCATTTGTGTTGGGGTCCCCAGACCCCACGTTCCTGGGTTTGCTGGGGGGCCACACTGCTGTGGCTCATCACAGCCGAGGCTCCGGAGCAAGATGAGCAAAGGGGGACGTGCAGAGGTGTGGGAACACCCTCCGCCGGCCCCGGGGGTCGTGTCCATGTGGGCTCTCGTGGGAGGGGCCTTGCCGCTCGGCTCTGAGCTGTGACAGCACCACCTGTGGGGGGCAGCCCAGCGCCAGGCCCTCCTGACACCCGGGACCCCGGCTCTGGGCGGGAGGCTGGTGGCCGACAGGAGCATCCTCCCCGCGTGACTCAGGCCAGCTTTACCAGAGGCCTTTCCGGGCTGGTGGCCTCGAGTCTGCACGCTGCCTGGAGAGGAGACGAAGGGGAGCTGCGGTGGCTGTCCAGCTGGGGACGCTCGGAGTAGCCCGGCCTTCCCCGCAGCCACTGCTGAGACCTGCCAGGACGCGTCCCCTCCCAGTGTGGGCGCTCCTTCACCATGGGCCCCCTGCATCACGACCGGACAGTCTCCCGGGCTTCACCCGCTCACCCTGGGGTGCCTGTCAGTGACTTGGGTGCCTGGGGTCCAACACACTCCAGCCTCGGCCAGTGCTCTCGGGACCCGCCCTCCCACCTGCAGGGACAGACGGCTCAGTGCCCACCGAGGATGGGGCGCCAGTCCACGTGTGAGCAGCCTCCGGTGGCGGCAGGGCCCTCAGCAGGCGGGGGAGCTGTGTGCCCGGAACTCGAGGCCGGACCCCCTGCAGGAGTAGCATCTCCGCCTCCGGGCACAGGGGCTGGGGGGCCCGCCCCAGGGCCACGGGTGCCGTCCCATCCTGGGAGCAGCACGGCCGCCGGCTCGGCCGCGCGGGCCTCGTGTGTCCCGTCACCGTTGCTGAAGTGCCTGGCTGCAGCTGGATGAGCTGTGACTGCAGGCCAGGAGGGCCCCGTGGGGAGCCGGGCGGGCAGGCAGGCAGGCGGGACGGATGTCCCTGCACCTCAGGCTGCCGGCCGGGGAGGGGGTGGCAGGGAGGCTGATCCCACCCGGGAGACCCGGTGCGGGTTGGGGGCGGTTCGCGGAGCCAGGGCCCCAGCTTACCAGGGAGCATGGCTCTGCTCGGCTCCCACAGTGCCGGGCGCTGTCAGCGTCACCAGAAGAGGGCGCTGGGGCACGCCAGCATTTCCAGTCCGGCAGCTCTGCGCACAGAGCCTGCACGCAGCAGCCAGAGGCGGCGGGCTCCTGGTCAGAGCACCCTGGATCTTGCCAGTGGGCTCACTTCCTTGCTTATCACTCAGGAGACAGGAGCGTGGGCCCCATGACAGGACAGCCAGGGCCCCCCGCCCCCACCAAAAGCAGCCTGGGCACACGGTGCCAGCAGGGGGTGTGGACGGGTCTGGGGACATGCGCGTACAGGGCGACCCCTCGGGTGGCTTGCAGGGTGTGTGGCGTGCACCCCGGGGGTCCTCTGACGCCACCCCCACGCCCTTGGGTGGAGGTTCAGGCAGGCCTCTTCCCCCCATGTGCCCTCGAGGACCTTCAACTACATCCTGCGGGAGCTGCCCAAAGTGCCGACGCACGTGCCTGTGTGCGTGCTGGGGAACTACCGCGACATGGGCGAGCACCGCGTCATCCTGCCCGACGACGTGCGCGACGTCCTCGACCGCCTGGACAGGTGGGCCCACGCCTGCCCCCAGACACGCCCGTGCCCCCCCCCCACCAGGACGCTCCTGTCCACGCCCCCAGGATGCACCTGTCCCCCTGGATAGGCCTGCTGCACCGCCCCTCCCTGAGCCCTGGCCACCCCGCCAGCTGCAGGGCCCCGGGCCGTCCTGGAGACTGACTTGGGCAGGGTCTGGATGGTGCAGCCCCAGGGTGCGGCGGGAATNCCCGTGCGCCCCCCCCCCACCAGGACGCTCCTGTCCACGCCCCCAGGATGCACCTGTCCCCCTGGATAGGCCTGCTGCACCGCCCCTCCCTGAGCCCTGGCCACCCCGCCAGCTGCAGGGCCCCGGGCCGTCCTGGAGACTGACTTGGGCAGGGTCTGGATGGTGCAGCCCCAGGGTGCGGCGGGAATGTCGCCCCCATCCCTGGGGCCAGCATGGGTGGGGTGCACAGAGAGGCCCCGCAGGGCCAGATGGCCCCAGCGGCCTGGTCTGGGCGTCCACTGGAGGGCACCCTGCCGAGCAGAGCCACCTGAACCTCGTGTCTCCACTTGGGACGGTGGGCCCGTCACCCGCGGCCGACCCAGCGCCCCGGGGTACTGATCCCAGGACGGCCCGGCCGGGGGGCGTCCGCTGCCGGGCCGCCTCAGGCTCTCCGTCTCTGCTCTCCTGTGAACAGGCCGCCAGGATCCTCTTACTTCCGCTATGCCGAGTCCTCCATGAAGAACAGCTTCGGCCTCAAGTACCTGCACAGGTTTTTCAACATCCCCTTCCTGCAGCTTCAGGTGAGCGCCGCCGGCAGGGGCGGAGCTTGGAGCCACCGGGGGCCGTGCCCCGGGCTGGTCGGGGAGCTGGGCCCTGCCCCGCGTGTCTGCGCGGGTCCTTCTCGGTGCCGTGGCCTGCGGCAGTGACCAGCCCTCGTGGGCGCCCCGCTGTCCCCGCCGTGGGCCTGGGCACTCTGCCGACAGCTGCAGGGGCTGGGAAGCCCCCACCTGGCCGGCCGTCCTCCCTTGATCTGGAGTCTGGCCCTCCCATTTGTTGGGGGATGCTCTTAGATTTACAGAAAAGGCGGAGGCTCCCTGTGCTCTGGCTCAGCTCGGCCCCGCCCCAGCGGTAGCCCCACACGTCGCGGCCACAGCTCTGCAGGCTGCAACGGCCCCTCAGGTGTGTCGGCCTCAGGGTCTGACCTTAGACAAGCGATCGGCTTTCAAGGCGAGACCCGGGAGGTGACGGCCTGTGGCTTTCGCCGCCCCAGAGGCCTCTCGCGTCCTCTGAGAGGGCGCAGAGCTCACCAGCGAGAGCGGCCGTCTTTCCTCCCCTCTGGCCTTCTGAAGAGACGAGGCCCCTGAAGGCAAGGATGCGGGCTCTTGCCCGTCACCTGCCCTTTCCCTGGGGACCCTGGGGGTTGATCTGCGTCACCCTTAGGGGTGTCTTGAGCTTCCTGTCAGCGCAGCAGGCACGGAGTCGCAGGGAAACGCCTCCAGTGCGGACTGAAGGGCGGCCGCGGGCGGAGCGGCAGGTGGGAGCCGCCCTGCCGCGGACACCGGGCTGGCAGGAAGCGCGTGTCTCAGCAACTGCTGGGGCTTCTCGAACCTCAGGGCACCTGTGTGAGCGGGGCGCTGTCTCGGGTGCTTTGCGCACGTCGCCACCTCTGCCCCTCTAGCCTCACGGAGCCACCGAGGCATCTCACGGGCTCCTGGCGCCTCGGGGGCTGCCAGGCCAAGGGGCGATCGATCGCCCCAGGACGGCCCTGGCTCAGCCTCCTGCTTCCTGTCTGCAGAGGGAGACGCTGCTGCGGCAGCTGGAAACAAACCAGCTGGACATCGACGCCACGCTGGAGGAGCTGTGCGTGCAGCAGGAGACGGAGGACCAGAACTACGGCATGTGCGTGCGCCGGCCGCGCTCGGGCCGCGGGCGCGCGCTGCGGGGGCGGGCGCGGCTCTGCGCCTGGCGGGCGGCCTGTGCGCGCCTCCCGCCACGTAGGCGTGTCTGCGCGAGGAGCTGATGCGCAGAGAAACCGAGTCACGTCAGCTCTGCGTTAGTACAGGTCCGGGGGCTTGCTGCAGTCAGGCCTCAGCCCTTCCTGGGAAGCAGACGAGACGACGGCTCTTCCCCTGCCTCCCTGGGATGGGAGGTCTGGCGCACGGGCTCTGCCGCCCCGCCCACTGAGCACTTCCGGCTGGGCCTGCCTCGCTGGGTGTGATGGGCGCATGGAGTGGCCGCCTCTCGGGGGCGAGGGCGGGGGTGTTCAGGCCTGATGCGGCTGTGGGCACCGGCTACCTGGCCCCCACTGCCTCTGTCCAGACTGGCCGAGCTGCTGGCCACCTGGTGTGCAGCCCGAGGTGTCGCTGACCAGCCCCGTGTCCACCCCAGGCTCCTGCACGCCCGGCGGCCCTGTTTGCCAGCCGAGGCCCCGTCCTCATTTTGATGTCGGTGTTCCCGGGTGACACCCGTGGAGACAGCTCCTTAACCCTGGGAGGGGAACCCAAACCTCCTGGCCCCTGATAGTAGAGGGAAGGGTGTTGTCCGAGCGAGTCCAGTGGGATGGGTGACCCATGGGGAGAAGGCCTGGCTGGCACCCCTCTGACCAGCGACAGGGTGGGTTGTGGGCTCCCAGAGCACATGGCAGCCCCATTTGCCTGATGATCAGGTTAGCTCCTGGGGTGGGTACGTCTCTTTGGGGAAGGCCTGGCCTCAAATTCCCCCTAAACGTGTCCTGGGCTCTGCTGGGCGTTCTGGGGGCGGGACAGCCACTGTCTTTCGGGTGGGACCCTCGTCTCCTTGCCCCCCCCCCCAGGGCCTCGGAGGGGCTTTGGGGCCTCCCTGGAAGCAGATCCAGCCACTGGTTCTGACACAGTGAGAGGGGGGCGGCAGGGGTCTTCAGGGTGGGGGTGTTTTCACCCACCCTGTCAAGCCGGCCTTGCTGCAGATGCCTGCCCCACCTCCCCAAGGCTGAGCCGGCCGCCAACCGAACGTGGGCACCAGGTTCCCTGGGGAGGTGGCAGCTGGAGCCCCCCTCCCCATGGTGCCCACCCCTCGCCAGGCCCCTGGATGGTCCCTGGAGAAGGCGGCACCCTGGGGGCTCAGCAGTGGTGTCCCTGTGACGCCCTGAGCCGCTGGGAGGCCGCCAAGGTCGGGGGCAGACCCCACCCCAGACCCTGCCAAGACCCGTCTCCACATGCCAGCCTAGAGGCGAGGACGCCAGCTCTCCGTTGCACACCTTCTGTTTGAAAGCTCATCCCCCCAGAGGAAGGCCCTGCTCAGGCTTCTGTGCCGCCGGTGTCCTGAGCCAGGGGGAGGTGGTGCCCAGGACCCCGTGTCCCCGCACGGGGTGGGAGGAGCACTGACACACGGGGAGGGCCACGTCAGGGCAGGCGGTGTGCTCACACGGGGCGGGTGGCGCTCACCTGGCCCATTCCCGCAGCTTCCTGGAGATGATGGAGGCACGCAGCCGTGGCCACGCCTCTCCGCTGACCACCAGCGGGCAGAGCCCGTCCTCCGGCTCCCAGTCCCCCGCGATGCCTCCGAGCACAGTGTCCACCGGGAGCTCCAGCCCCAGCACACCCCAGCCTGCTCTGCAGCCGCCCTTCCAGGCGCCCCCAG
>SJYX01005594.1:56072-70930 GCA_006410675.1 Oreotragus oreotragus | reverse complement strand
AAGCCCCGCCCCCGCCAGCCGCACCTCCCCGACGCAGCATCATCGCTCGGCTGTTTGGGGCCTCGCCCGCAACAGAGGCGGCCCCCCCACCCCCAGGTAGGCCCCACCTTCGGGGAGGACCCCACCCTAGGGGAGGCCTGGAGGCAGGCCCAGGCTTCCCGAGGGGAAGCAGCCCTGTCGGTCTCCTTGGCCCCGGGAGAGACAAAGTCCCCCATCCTCCTGGGCAGGTGGCCCCGCAGCCCAGCCACACTATCCCACTCATGGCCCAGCGGGGGGTGGGGGGGGTCGCTGAGCACAAGCTGGCACCCACTGTCCCCAGAGCCAGCCCCAGCTGCAGAGGCCTCCGCGAAAGTCCAGAACGTGGAGGACTTTGTTCCTGAAGACAGCCTGGACCGCAGCTTCCTGGAGGACACAGCCCCCGCCAAGGATGAGAAGAGACTGGGAGCCAGGGGCCCCCCGGACAGTGACAGGTGAGGGCAGGGCCCAGAGGCAACGGGCAGCTGGAGTCATTCTCAGCCTGGCCCTGTGCCCTTCAGGCATGGACTCCGGGAACACATACCTGTCCACATCTGGGTGCTGGGACAGAGGAGGAAGGGAGGGCAGCTTTAGACCACAGCCTGACTCCTCGGTGTCACGACTCGGCAGGCATCCCCCTTGCCTGACCTTGGGCTGCTGCCGCTTGAGAGCACAGGCTGGGCCTGGTGGACGGAGCCTGGGGCCAAAGCTGCTGTGCGCTTCTCCCCAGAGGCAGGGCAGGTGCGCTGGGGAGGCTTGAGCTTGTGGCCGCCTGCAGCCCCTCTGCGCACTATTCCCAGCACCCCGACCCCTTCAGACCCACCACCCACCCCTGCCTTTCTCACACATGTGCACCACCCGCCCCCCCCGCCCCGCCCACAGGGTCGCCTCCCAGCCGCCCTGGCAGCCAGTGCCCCTTGGCCGTGCCCACACAGGGCGGAGCAGGCCCAGGCCTGGAGGCCAGAGCGGGCGCTCTGGGCCCTCGTGACCTCTGACTGCCCTGCCCTCCCTGCAGCGACGGGGAAACCCCAGCAGGGAACCCGATGGTGGCAGGCTTCCAGGACGACGTGGATCTTGAAGATAAGCCTCTCAGCAGGTCCCTGCCACCCACAGGCCCCGTCCCCAGCGAGGACATCACTCTGTCCAGCGAGGAGGAGGCAGAGGAGGGGGCAGGGCACTCCAAGGCCGCAGTCCTGGCCCCCCAGAAGTGCCCCGAGTCAGAGACCAGGAGGTTTGTTGGGGTGGAAGGAAAGAGGTGCGGGGGCCCCAGGGGAGGGAAGGCGGAAGGTGGCTTCTGCTCCCTGATGCTCCTCGGTGTCCCCAGGTCCTCCACAAAGGCCTCAGGGCCACCCCGGGACATGGCTCCCAGGGCGGCAGAGCCCCGCCAGCCGGGCAGCGCCAAGCCCCGCCCCGAGGGCCCGTCTGGCGGGCTGGAGGAGGGCACAGACAAGCCAGTGTCATCCGAGAGCGATGCCGAGGGGCCCATCGCCGCCCAGATGCTGTCCTTCGTCATGGATGACCCGGACTTTGAGAGCGACTCAGATGCTCAGCGGAGAGCGGTGAGGACCAGCCTGGCGCTCCTGCCGCCTACGAGCCCAGGGCAGCTGGACTGGGGTGGGGTGGGGTGGGGGGGCAGCAGTGGATGAGACGTGGGGGCTCCCAGGGCGCGGTCAGGCCCGTGGGGACTGCAGGGTGGCCCCACGGGGCACCGTGTGTGACAGGCCCAGCTGGCCCTGCTCTGGGGGTGGCTGGGGGGCTGCCACGTCACAGCTGCCACACGCGGGCCATTGTCACTGGGGGGGCCCCTGGCCTGGGGTAACGGGAGACCCTGGGGGTCACATGACCGCCAGGGGGATGTGGGGGTCTGCGGCTAACCCGCCTACTCCCTGTCCAGGGCGAGTTCCCCGTGCGGGAGGACCTCTCCGACCTGACTGATGAGGACACTGGCCCTGTGCAGCCCCCCGCGCCCCCCAAGCCCCTGGTCCCCTCCTTCAGACTGAAGGACGACTCCGACCTCTTTGGGCTGGGGCTGGGAGAGCCAGGCCGCGGGGACAGCAGTGAGCAAGGTAGCAGCGTTGGGCCCCCCCTCCCGTCAGGCAGCAGCTGACCTCGTCCTCGCCCTGAACCCAGGGCTCCGGAGTAGGGGCAAGGGGGCCGCAGGCAGCCCCCCACGGGGCCCCAGCCGTGCTATGCATGGCCCCCCTGTTCTCTGACCACCTCCTAGCTCCTCAAGCACCTGACCTGCGGCCACATGGGAGGCCTTTGCAGGCCCAGGGGGGTGGGCGGGAGTGCCTAACGGGCTGCGGTCCCGCCCTGCCTTTCTGGCCTTGCGCAGAGAGAAGGCCTGGTCTCTGGGCCCACGGGGACCCACCGTCTCTTGCTGCCAGCTCCCGGCGTCGTCCCAGTCTCTGGGCCGCCAGAGCCTAGAAACCCGCCTGGGGCCTCCCTGGGCCTTCCTCGTCCCCAGAGCAGGGAGGAAAGGACGTCTGCAGGTGCGGCCAGGGCAGAGGCTGCAGGGCTGGGTGTCGGCTCCCGGCTGTGCTCACACCTGAGGACCCAGGGACCCTGGCTCAGAGGGGACCTGCCCACCCCCGGCTTAACCCGGACTGCTGTCCCCTGCAAGGCCCAGGGTGGGCCTGGCCTTGGGCCAGGCACTGACGCCGCCTCTCCTCTGCAGATAAGGAGGGCCAGCCCCCCGCGAGGGAGAAGAAAAAGAAGAAGAAAAAGGGCAGAGAGGTACCCGAGCCCCCATGCGCCCCGGGGCGGCCCCGCTCGCCCAGCTGCCCTGACGCCGCGGTGTGCCCCTGCAGGAGGAAGACAAGGCGGCAAAGAAGAGGAGCAAGCATAAGAAGAGCCGGGAGCGGGCGGACGACAAGGGCAGGGACGGGCGGCGGCGGCCCCGGGGCCCGCAGAGGACAGCCCTGGACGAGCTGGAGGCCTTCCTGGGCGGCGGCGCGCCGGGTGGCCCCCTCCGTGGCGGCGGCGACTACGAGGCGCTCTAGGCCCCGCCCCGCGCACCGCGGGCGCCCAATGCGCTGGGGGCTGGGCCTGCCCTGCAGGGAGGGGCGGCGGGCAGCCGGCCCCCCGCGCTTCTCAGGGATGGGACAGGCCGAGGAGGCCCGTGAGGCTGTTTACAGCGGGGGTGCATCCCCGCCGGCCCCTGCTCGGCCCCGGCCCGGCGCATGCACGTACTCACCTAGCCTGCTGCATGCGGGCCGTCTCCGCTTCCCGCTGCGGCTCAGCCGGCGCTGCAGGCCTCCGACCCCGGACCCCGGGACCCCTGCGCGCCGAGGCCAGGCAGTGCTGACGCCCCTGCGGGGCGGCTCTCTCCAGGCACGTCATCTGGCCTTGCACCTGAGCTCGGGCACGCGCGGACGAGCAGGAGGCCCTCAGCGCTCGTGTCCCTCACTGCCCTCCCGCACCGCTTGGACCATAAAGCTCTTCCGTTTTACCGCGCGTCTGTGTGTGTGCTGCTGCCAGGGGCTCTGCCCAGGTCGCCATGGGTGGGCAGGAAGGGCCCGCGCTCCATGGGGCCCTGCTCCCCGCGAGGTGACTGCTCTCGGGGTAGGAAGCCTCAGGCAGGCCCAGCCCCACTGGCGCCGTGCCCCACCCAGGCTGGCCAGCGCAGCTGCCCTCCGCAGACCTGGTGCCACCCCGAGGGTGGCCGTGCACCCTGCCCCCACCTGACACTGACCTCAGCCCTGCAGGCTGTCAGCAAGGCCCTGCGCCACCCACAGTTGCTCAAGAGCTGCCCCTTCCACAGGCGTACAGAGTGCCTTCTAAGGCCAAAGAGGGGCTGGTGGGCAGGCCGCCCTCTCCCCAGTTCAGGTGCCTAGAGAGCCCCACACCCAGGACGCAGATGGCCAGCCATGACTGGGCGGGAGCTGGGCACCACACTGACCCCTAAGGGCTGCCTGTAACCCAGTTTGTGAGGCTGGCTATCCTTACAGTGCCCACTAGCGTGAGGACCGGACTGACCTGGAAACGGCCCAAGGGCCCCTCAGCTGACAGGCCCAGAACGTGGCTGGGTCTGCCCTTGGGAGCCACAGGCACCAGCGCCCTGCCCTTCTGCCAGCCTGGACTGTTCCCTGGTTCACCCTCGTGTGAGGGGCTGGGGGGTGTCACCATACAGTTCTGGGGTGTGTACACCTGACCAGGGCAGTGGGGCCTCCGCCTGCCTGGACACTGGACACGGTGGGCAGAGCCTGTCCTCCCGGGAAGGCCGCACAGCGGGGGGACTGGAAGCAGCAGGGCCCTTGGGGGTGCCCACGTGCCCGGGGAGGGCTCGGCGAAGACAGGCCTTTAGCACAGAGGCCAGCAGGGCGTGGGGCTGCCCATCTGCTCCTGCCTAGGCCGGCTGCAGGCGTGAATTCCGGGAGCTGTCCGCAGTGCAGCCAGGACTTGGGCCGCCTCCAAGGCCGGCCAGGCTGCCAGCTGCCCTCCAGCAGGTGTCCGGGAGGTGGGGGCAGGCAGGATGGGCCAGGTGCTCCTCGGCCCGAGGTCTTCTCGCAGGACCCCAGGCCTGTACCTTGAGGGCGCAAAGAGCCCTCACCACGCACCCAGCTCGGCCCCAAGCAGGAGCCAGCGCGCCACGCAGGTCCCCGGCCCACCGCGCGGTCCCTTTAAGTGCAGTCCCACCGGCCACCATCGGGGGCAGCACCGAGCGGCCCGGCAGCCTCACGCCGCTGCCTCGAAGCTTCTGCCGGTGCCGGGGCCGCGGCGGCGCGGGGGACGGCGGAGCGCGCGCGGGCCTGCGCAGATCGCCGGGCGCGGTGCGGGAGCACCGCCCAGGTAAGGGGTCCAGGCCGCTGCCCCGCGGATCTTCCGTGAGTGCGGCGCCCACGAGGACAGGGACGCTGCGCCTTGGAGGACGGCGGTCCCCACCCCCGGGGGCTCGGGGCTGGGCCGGGCTGCGCGCCGGGGAGGGCCACCCGCCGGGCTCCTTAGGCCTGGGACCCCGGCGGGGGCGGACCGTCCCATCCCCAAGGGAAGGGGTGTCGCCCAGTCTGGCTCCTCGGGGCCGCGGCAGCGCCAAGGCCGGGCTGTCACCTCCCTGGGGCGGAGCCTCATACCCTGTCATCCAGCCCCCAGTCCTGGCCTGGCTTCAGGATGGGAGGGGGATGGACCTGCAAACCAGGGACAGGTAGCAGGGGGGTGCTGAGATGGGGACCAGCACTGGGCCTGGTGGGCCTGACCCGGGGGGCAGCTCTGCTGGCAGGAAAGCCCTGGCACACCGGGGAGACAGGGGGTTAGCCAGAGCAGAGGTCCTGCCAGGTGAGAGCCCAGCTCCCTGCTTTTCCAAGCTCACCTTGGAGCATGCTCCCCCAGCCTGTGAGGAGGTGGAGACCCTGTACCACTGGCTGAGCCACCTCCCCTCCACCCTAGCCTCTCCAGACTGGGCACCCACAGAAGCCGCTGGCCCAAGTCTGAACGTGGGCCTGGTACAGAGAGGTGGACCCCAGCTCAGCCTGCATGCGGGGGCGTGGAGCCTCAGGTTTCCATGGAGCTCTCCCGGGATGCCGTGGGGAGGGCCTGCCTGAGAAGTGCGGCTGGCAGGGGCTTGGTCCGCCCACCGCCCTGCCTCCCCTGCTGGCGGCCGCCTGGCCTGCTGCGCCGCTCAGGGACCTGGAGGCAGCCTTGAGCTCCTTGAGCTCACACACCCCCACGTGGTCCAGCAGCTAGGGCCTGGTTTCTGCTGCCGTGCGCTCGCTGCAAAGATGGAGGGGTCGCTCTCCCGGCCTTGTCATGACAGCCCCAAAGAGCTTGGTGGGTTTCAACCACTCCAAAAAGGGGGAGTCAGAGGCGGTTCCTGCCAAGCGAGGGGAGCTTTGGGGCCCAGGTATGAGCTCCAGAAGCACGGCTGTGGCCAGGGCCACATGGAGACTGAGGGCAGCGCAGCAAGCCCGTGAGCCTCCGTGCCACTCCTGGGCCTGACGGGGCCACTTCAGGGCCCGCAGGGGCCTATGCGCTGGGCCTTGACACAGCGCTGGAGGCCAGCTGCATGTCCAGCCGCGCCAGTGGGGGGGGCGGGGGGTGCAGGAGGCTGGTTAAGGTTGCTTAAGGCTGGGGTCAGGGGCTTCAGACTGCAGCATGGGGGGACTGCTCTGCACCAGGCGTTAGGAGGGGGCTTCATCACCTGCTTTATAGGAGCCAGCACCTTAAGCAGTCTGAGAAGGCCCCCAGTGAGCACTTTTGTCCCACCTGGCGGCACCGGTAGGGTGGTCCGGGGCACTCTCTTCCTCCCCCCCGCTGGCCTGTCCCTGAAAAGGCGGTCCACCCAGCCTGCCAGCGGTCACTAGTGAGCACAGGAGCTCAGGGACCGCTGCAGTGACGCCCCCTCTCTGGTCACCCACCTGCTCCCAGCAGAAAGCGGCCGGAAAGGATGGTGTGGAGGAGGGGGCAGGACCCAAGTGGCTGGAGAGCTGGGCGCCCCCTGCAGGTGCCTGGGACGCCGGCATGGAACACAGGCCTGTGGCCGCAGACCTCGGCTGCCTCCCGGGCCGTGCCCCAGGTAAGCCGGGCCAGCGCTGGGGGTTAGCGGGGCCTGGGCTGCAGAGGGGCCGCCCTGACCCGCGTCTCCCCTCAGGGCGAAAGCCCCGAAAGGCCGAGTGAGCTGACGCCTGGAGACTTCCTTTAAGATGACCCGCACCGACCCGCCGGATCTGCTGGTGTCGACCGTGTACCAGGACATCAAGGTGGCGGCCCCAGGGCCCGTGTCGAGGCCTCCGCCATGTGAGCGCCCCATGGCCCGGCCTGCAGCGCCCGCGCCTTTCAATAAGCGCCATTGTCGAAGCTTCGATTTCCTGGAGGCGCTGGATGGGGTGGCCATGGAGGCCCGCCCAGAGGCGCCCCCCTCGGAGCCCGCCGCGCCGCGTGCCCGATCCCGCGACGGCGAGACCCGGCGCCGCGCCCGCTCCAAGAGCGCCCCCCGCGCGCCCCCGAGCCTGGCGCCCGCGCCCGCCTCACCACCCGTGCTGCCGCGCCGAGGCCGAGAAGCGCAGCGAACGGCGCGGGCCGACGCGTCGCCCCGCCGGGAGCCCGCGTACCCCGCGCTGCGCGCGCTCGCCAACGAGCTGCACCCTATCAAGCTACAGCCGCAGCGGGGCGGCCCTGGCCGCATCGCGCCCCTCTGTGCTGCAGCCAACCGCTGCGCGCCAGCCGAGCCACCCACGGGGCCCGCCCCCCACGTCCGCTGCCGCCTGGACATCAAGCCTGACGAAGCGGAGCTGCAGCACGCCGCCCGGGGCTCACGGCCCTGCGGGGCCCCCGAGACCGCGCCCTGGCCCCGCGCCGCCCCGCAGCTCCACGGCCTCACGGTGCCCGGGCCTCGCCACGTGGCCCTCTCGCGCACCCCCACCCCCAGTGACTCGTACTGCACCGACCCCCGGGCGCTGTACTGCGACGGGCCGCTCCCTGGGCCCCGGGACTACGCGGAGCGCCGGAGTGTGCCCTTCACCACCCCGCCGGGGCCCACCCAGTTCTTCTACACGGAGGAACCCGAGGGCCACCCTGGGGGCTTCATGGCCAGCCCTGGCCCGCCCTTCGACGGCTACTATCCCAGGCCCTTTCTGCCCGAAGAGCCCCCGGGGCCCACTCCAAGAAGCGGGAGCGGCTACTACGCGGGGGAAGTTCGCACCTTCCCGGTCCAGGAACCACCCTCCCGCTCCTACTACGGGGAGGCCCCCCGCGCCTACGGCCCGCCCTGCGGCCCGCGTTATGCCCCCGAGGAGCCTCGAGCCCGCCCCGCCGCCCGCGTGTTTTACACTGAGGACTTCGGGCGGTACCGCCATCGAGAAGCCCTGACGCGGACTTACCCACACCCTCGAGGCAGCCCGGCCTGGGGCGACTGGGGCCCGCGGCCTTACCGCACCCTGCAGGTGGCGCCCCCGCCGGACCCCGGCCCGCTGCTCGCCTCCTGGCACGGCGGCACGGGCACCAGTCCACCCCGGCTAGCGACCGACAGCCGCCACTACTCGCGCTCCTGGGACAACATCCTGGCACCAGGGCCGCGCCGCGAAGACCCCTTGGGCCGTGGCCGTAGCTACGAGAACCTGCTGGGCCACGAAGCGCGGGAGCCGCGCAGCACGTCCCCCGAAGGCCGGCGCCCGCCCGTCGTCGTGAACCTGTCCACCTCGCCCCGACGCTACGCGGCGCTGTCCTTGTCCGAGGCGTCACTGTCCGAGAAGGGCCGTGTGGGGGAGGGCCCCGGCCGAAACTGGTACGTCACACCGGAGATCACCATCACCGACAACGACCTGCGCGCCGCCGAGCGCCCGGCCGCCAGGAGCTGGGAGATGCCGGGGAGCCGACCCCGCCAGTCTCAGCCTGCAGCCCCCGACGGCCCCGCCTCTGGCCGCCAGCGCAGCCTCGAACAGCTGGACGAGCTTATCACTGACCTGGTCATCGACTCGCGGTCCCCAGCCGGCCAGGCGCTCGAGCCCGCGTCCGACGGCCTGGGCCGCCAGCTGCGGCGCCTGCTCGACTCGCGGCGCTCGGGGCCCGGGGGCCCGGCGCTGGCGCCGCGCTCGCCGCCTGCGTCCGCAGGTAGCGCGGAGGAGCCCGCGGGCCAGGGGCAGGCGGCCGGCGCCTCCCCTGAGCCCAGCGCCGACGAGGACGACCTGATGACGTGCTCCAACGCGCGCTGCGGGCGCACCGAGACCATGTTCAACGCCTGCCTCTACTTCAAGTCCTGTCACAGCTGCTACACGTACTACTGCTCGCGCCTGTGCCGCCGCGAGGACTGGGACGCGCACAAGGCGCGCTGCGTGTACGGCCGCGCGGGCAGCGTGTGCCGCCACGTGCTGCAGTTCTGCCGCGACAGCGGCCCGGTGCACCGCGCCTTCTCGCGCATCGCGCGCGTCGGCTTCTTGTCTCGCGGCCGCGGGGTGCTCTTCCTGGGCTTCCCGAGCCCCGGCTCCGCGGACAACTTCCTGCGCTTCGGCCTCGAGGGGCTGCTGCTGTCGCCCACCTACCTGTCGCTGCGCGAGCTGGCCACCCACGCAGCCCCCCTGGGCAGCTATGCTCGGGAGCTGGCGGCCGCTGGGCGCCTCTACGAACCAGCCGAGTGCTTCCTGCTCAGCGTGTCGGTGGCTGTGGGCCCTGGGGCCACTCCGCCCGGCGCCCCTGCCAGGCCAGCGCCCGCGCCTCGCAGCCCAGGACCCACGGTGCGCAAGTTCGCCAAAGTGGCGCTGGCGGCCGGCAGCCCAGCACGGCCGCCCCCCGCGCGGGGCCGCGAACCCGACATGGAGACCTTGATCCTGACGCCGCCGCCCGGCACTGCGGGCCTAGACCAGGACGGCGAGGCGGGCCGGCGAGCACGCGAGGTGGCCTTCATTCACATCCAGCGAGAGCTGCGGCTGCGCGGCGTCTTCCTGCGCCACGAGTTCCCGCGCGTCTACGAGCAGCTCTGCGAGTTTGTCGAAGCCAACCGGCGCTTCACGCCCACCACCATCTACCCCACGGACCGGCGCACCGGCCGCCCCTTCATGTGCCTGATCATGGCTGCGTCCGAGCCGCGCGCGCTCGACTGGGTGGCCAGTGCGAACCTCCTGGATGACATCATGTGAGCCGCGGGGCAGCGTCCGGCCCCGCCCAGTCCACCCAGGGCCCACGCTGAACCCCATCAGGTCTACCAAGCCCCGCCCAGTCCACCCAGGGCCCACAAAAGTGTTCTAGTTTCATTATTTTACAAGTGGTTGACCAGTTTTCCCAGCACCACTTGTTAAAGAGATTATCTTTTCTCCAGTGTATATTCTTGCCTCCTTTGTCGAAGATAAGGTGACCATAGGTGCGTGGGTTTATCTCTGGACTTTCTCTTTTGTCCCATTGACCTGTATGTCTTTGTGCCAGTACCGTACTGTCTTGATGACTGAGAACTTGTGATTTTAACTCATATTTGAGTCATTTTCATTTCCTGACCACAGTGTCAGATCATTTACTATAATAAGGACACACGTTATTAAATATATTTTTATTTTATTTCCCTTCCCCTCCCACCATGAAAAGCTCTGGCATCAGCCAGTGCTCTGGCAAAGCCACTCCTCCCCAATCTCCCAGGGCTTTTAATACATAGATTGGAGTAATCCACTCTTTCTTAACTGGGATTGCTTTTTACCACCCAGGAGATATTGAGCAGTGTCTGAAGACATTTTTGGTTTCACAGCTAAGGGGCAGTGCTACTGGCATCGAGTAGGTGGAGGCCAGGGATGCTGATAAATATCCCTCAATGCACAAGACAGCCCCGCAGCGAGGAATTGTATGGACTCAAGATGGCTGGATGGCATCATGGACTCGATGGACATGAGTCTGAGTGAACTCCGGGAGATGGTGATGGANAGGCGGGGTGGGTCTGAGGACCAGCCCGCCCTGCCTTTGCGCGGAGGGGTCACTACTGCAGACCCGACCGCGCGTATGCGACTCATCCGTCTGCTGCCCATCTGCAGGGCCTCCCTGGAGCCTCTCCAACCGCGGCTCGCCGTGGTCCAGGAGCCCGAGTTGACCAAAGCCTAGACCTGTCCCTTTAAACAACTCCCCCCCACCCGCTTCCTGTGGTCTGGGATGCACCCTGCTCAGAGGCTTTTCCTCTCTGGAGGACAGACACGCTGGTTGGTCTTGGTGTGTCCGCATCCCGAGCACTTCCTGGCCTGGTGGGCAGGCAGGGCCGGCGGGGACCTGCGTGGGGCCCTCGCCCCTACTGGGTCGGACCTCGGTGCACTGACGGCGCTGCCCGCCCTGCCGCAGGGGTTGGGGCAAGAAGCAGTGAAAGGGTACTAGGGATGGGGGTGGGGGATCCTCAACCTAGGCACAAGACACCCAGCCAGAGGAGAGGAGGTCCTGGGCCGGGGAAGCAGAGGGGAGCGCTGGCCAGAGCTCAGACCCGGCAGGGCGTGGGNGGTTGGGGCAAGAAGCAGTGAAAGGGTACTAGGGATGGGGGTGGGGGATCCTCAACCTAGGCACAAGACACCCAGCCAGAGGAGAGGAGGTCCTGGGCCGGGGAAGCAGAGGGGAGCGCTGGCCAGAGCTCAGACCCGGCAGGGCGTGGGTTGACCTGCCTGCTCCCACCTGGTCGATGGCCCCAGGCGTGCGCCAGAGCAGGCCTAACCTCACAGGCGGGAGCAGGTGCAGAGACTGGGTGAGCGAAAGCGGCCCAGGAGGCCCCCCAGCTGGGACCCTATCCGTAGCCCTAGTGAGGACCGAGGAAGGAGGTTCGTCCCCAGTCTGGAGCAGGGGCGGGAACGAGCTACTTCCACAGGGCGGCGGTCCGTCAGAGGCGTGAAGGGCGCAATTGCGCAAACGCCCGCGCTCTAGCTCGCTCTGGCCCCGCCTTGTGGTGCGGGCTGGACGCTCGAGGCTGGAGCGCACGCTCCAGTCCGTTTAACCCCGCTCTCGTCGGGGGATGCCCGCTGGCCCTGGCCCGAGAGGGCGAGGCCCGGCGCCCGGAAGGGCCCTCCTGAAGCCCCAGGCCCCCGTCAGGGCCAGGTGGTGGGAGGCATCGATTCAATTAAATTGTGGGGCCCCACCTCCCACCTCCGATCGCTGCCCTCACCCCGACCCGCGCACCTGCGCCCATCTCCTCTCGTTCCTTCTCCACCTGCCTGCGCGCCTGCCTCGGCTCCGCGCATTCGCACCGGCCACGCGCCCCGCTTAGCCCCTCCCGCCTTCGCGGCCTCAAAAACGCCGCCGCGCCCCCTGCCCAGGGGCCTCCGCCTTCGGCCCTACGCGCCGCCCAGGAAGGACCCTGGACTGGGGTTACTCCCAGAGGGGGAGCGCTTTCGAACCAAGGAAAATATAACTCGAATGTAGCCACTGCTGCCTCATTTTTTGTTTAGAGTGGGTGCGACGTTGAAGATTTTCTGAGCCGTGGGGGGCGAGCCTTCGGAAACAGGGGTGGGAAACCTCTGAATAACGTGGAGTGGGAGCCCGGAGAGAGGCGGGCTCGGACTCGGTGCGGACGCGGGCCGGGAGGCCGTGGGACTCGGTGCGGACGAGGGGCCGGGAGACCGNTCCAGCCTCCTTTTTATGTAAAAAACTAATATCCCACAACACATTAATAAAAGATTAAAATCACGCGGTTGTCACAGCAGATGCAGAAGAAACACTTAATAAAATTCAACATTCACTTATGATTAAAGCTATCAACAAAATTGGTATAGAGGGAATATAGCTCAATATAATAAAGTCTATTTATGGCACACCCACAGCTAACATCATACTTAATGATAAAGAGCTGAAAGTTTTACCTCTGAGATCAGGAACAAGACAGCAAAACCCACTCTCACTAGTTTTATTCAACATAGTATCGGAAGTCCTGACCATAGCAATCAGACAAGAAAAAGAAAGGAAAGGTATCCAGATTAGAAAAGAAGATGTCAAGTTGTCATTGGTTTCAGATAACACAATTCTATATCCTGAAAAATCATTAAGAACCACCAGGAAACTGTTAAAACTAATGAATGAATTCAGTAAAGATGCAGAATCCAAAATTAGTATTCAGAAATCTGTTGCATTTTGATTCACTAGTGAAGAGCTATCAGAAAGAGAAATAAAAACAATTCTATTAAAATTATATTAAAAGTAAAATACCTGGGAATATGTATTTTACCAAAGAAGTGAAAGATCTGTACTCTGAAAACTATAAGATATTAATTAAAGAAACTGAAGATGACACAAATCAATGGAAAGACATGCAATGCTTGGGGATCAGAAGAACTAATGTTAAAATGTCCATAATTCCCAAAGCCATGAATAGATTCAATGCAATCCCGATCAAAATATCAATGGCATTTCCCCCATAACTAGAGCAAAAAAAATTAAAATTTTTAATGCATCTACAAAGATCCTGAACAACAAAAGCAATCTTGAGAATGAAGAACAGAGCTGGAAGTATCATCACATTTCCAGACTTCAAATTATACTAGGAAGCTACAGTAATAGCAGTATGGTACCAACACAAAAAAAGAGACACATAGATCAGGAGAACAGAATGGAGAGCCCGGAAAAAAAAAAAAAAGTTACACACATGGTCAATTAATCTGTGACACAGGAAGCAAGAATATAAAATGTGTAAAAAAGACAGCTTCTCCAATACTTGGTATTGGGGAAACTGGATAGCTACATGTAAAAGAATGAAACTAGAGCATTTCTCAGACCATGTACAAAAACAAAATGGNGTGGCTCAGGCAGGAATGCTCTGGCAGGAAGCGGTTTTGTTTTGAAGGAAGTTATTGTATTTCTTAGGTCTGGGCAGATTAGCCAGGAGTCGGGTTTTTTCCACTCCAGCAATTACTGGAGCCCCTGGACAGCAGATGTCCCCTGAGGCGGCTGCACGTGGTGGGGTCCCCTGGCTGCCCCCCGGGGAAGGCTGGGCACCCAGGTGGGCTGGGGAGACCAGTGTGAGGCCGCGGTGGTCCCAGAAGCAGACCCCACTCTTGCGTGTCCAGGTGGCCTGGGCTCGGGGGGTCCCACACCCTCCTTCCCCCGCATCCTTGGACCTAGGTCACGTCTCACCCCAAGGCCCTGGGGGGTCCCTGTGTGCCCCTGGATCCCACAGCAGCAAGTGGCATCCATGCCCACCCTGCTCGGGCCGAGGGGACAGGGTGACTCTGGGGCAGGGAGCTGCCCCAACCCAGGGCCAGGCCTCCGGAGACAGCTGAGTCCTGAGGGCAGGGCATGGGCGCCGGGTGTGGAAGGGCATAGGTGCGGGGCAGGGGCACAGGGCGTGGGGCGCAGGGTGCGGCGTGGGCAGGATGTGGGCGGGGCATGGACGCGGGGCGAGGCGTGAGTGCTGCGTGGGAGCCTTTTCCAGCCCTGTNCGCTAACAGGAGGAAGGAGAAACTCAAAGGAAACGCCAGCAGGGCCCCAGGGCCGGCTGCCTGGCCCTCGGTCCGGATCTGGGCTGGGAGGCCGCCAGCCCCGGGGGCCCTGCTTTCTCTGCAGCCGCTCCACTTCTGCCCTCCGTCGGCCCAGGGCACCTGATGGACGGACCCGCCCCTCAGTGTGCAGGCAGCCGCGCCTGTGCTGGCCGGGGTCCCGCCTGCCTCTCCTGCAGGCGTGGCCGGCCCAGGAGGCCCTCTGGGAGCTCCGTGCTTCCCCGCCGCCCTCCCGGCCCTCCCGGCCCCCCCGTACAGAAGCCCACGTTCCCCCCAACTGGGTTGAGAGCCTCATCCCTGGCCCGGGGGCTGCCACAGTCTCCAATTCAGCTACTGTGTCCCTGGAGGGGAGCCGGGCTGCAAGCTGCCTGGACAGGGGGCGGTCACAGGAAGTGCTGATGACCGGGACCCCTGCACCCCTGTCCGTGTCCCCCAGCTCTCGGGGAGGTGGCACCTTAGGCTCGCTCCTGGGGGGATCACAACCCCGCATCCCTCGAGACAGAAGGGGTCCTCCGGGCGCTGCCCCGCAGTCACTGCTGTCGGTCCCCCTGGGAAGCCAGCCCACAGATCCAGGCACAGGGCCTGTGTACGGGGCATCCGCGGCAGGGCCGCCTTGCGTGCTTCCTTCTGGGCAGGATGCCAGGGCCTGGATGGTGGATATGGGCCCGCTCGACGTGGCCAGACCACTGGACCCAAGTGACCTTGAGACAAGGTGGGAGGCAGGTGCCTGGCCCACTTGCCCCTCGTGTGGTCCCCACCCTGTGACCAGGCGGAGGGTGAGGAAGCGTCAGGCGGGGTGGGCCTGGGCACAGGGGGGGCTGCTATGTGAAGCTGGCCCCCCCCTCGGGTCCCTGGCGCACGGAGACGGGGAGAACAGGCCAGGAAGGGCCCGTCCTGGAATGTTGTGCCCTGGGGGGAAGTGGGAGGCTGCAGGCTGGAGCCGTGCAGCTGGCCCGCTGTGGGCCCAGGCCCTGT